>JAVHZZ010000003.1:245347158-245947158 GCA_036250195.1 Mixophyes australis
TCATGATTCAATGCATGATTCATGATTCATGATTCATGATTCGATTCATGATTCATGATTCATGATTCAATTCATGATTCATAATTCATGATTCATGAGTTAATTCATGATTCATGGTCCATGATTCATGATTCAATTCATGATTCATGATTCATGATTCAAATTATGATTCAATTCATGATTCATGATTCATGATTCAATTCATGATTCATGATTCGATTCATGATTCATGATTCATGATTCAATTCATGATTCATGATTTATGATTCATGATTCAATTCATGATTCATGATTCAATTCATGATGCATGATTCGATTCATGATTCTTGATTCATGATTCATGATTCGATTCATGATTCATGATTCATAATTCAATTCATGATTCATGATTCAATTCATGATTCATGATTCAATTCATGATTCATGATTCATGATTTATGATTCAATTCATGATTCATGATTCATGATTCAATTCATGATTCACGATTCATGATTTATGATTCAATTCATGATTCATGATTCATAATTCATTTCATGATTCATAATTTATGATTCATGATTCAAATTATGATTCATAATTGATGATTCATGATTCAATTCATGATTCATGATTCAATTCATTAATCAATTCATGATTTAAATTCATGATTCAATTCATGATTCATGATTCATGATTCATGATTCATGATTCAATTCATGATTCAATTCATGATTCATGATTCATGATTCATGATTCAATTCATGATTCATAATTCATGATTCATGATTCAATTCATGATTCATAATTCATGATTCATGATTCAATTCATGATTCAATTCATGATTCATGATTCATGATTCAATTCATGATTCATAATTCATGATTCATGAATATATTCATGATTCATAATTTATGATTCAATTCATTATTCATGATTCATGATTAGATTCATGATTCATTATTTATGATTCAATTCATGATTTATGATTCATGATTCATGATTTATGATTCATGATTCATGATTTATGATTTATGATTCATGATTCATGATTCAATTCATGATTCATGATTCAATTCATGATTCAAAATTCATGATTCATGATTCAATTCATGATTCATGATTCAATTCATGATTCATGATTTGATTCATGATTCAATTCATGATTCAATTCATGATTCGATTCATGATTCATGATTCATGATTCAATTCATGATTCAATTCATGATTCGATTCATGATTCAATTCATGATTCATGAATCATGATTCGATTCATGATTCATGATTCAATCATGATTCATGATTCATGATTCGATTCATGATTCATGATTCGATTCATGATTCATGATTCATGATTCATGATTCAATTCATGATTCATGATTCCTGATTCATGATTCAATGCATAAATCATGATTCATGATTCGATTCATGATTCATGATTCATGATTCAATTCATGATTCATAATTCATGATTCATGATTTATGATTCAATATATGATTCATGATTCAATTCATGATTCATAATTCATGATTCATGATTCAATTCATGATTCATGATTCAAGATTCATGATTCATGATTCAATTCATGATTCATGATTCTTGATTCAATTCATGATTCATGATTCATGATTCATGATTCAATTCATGATTCATGATTCATGATTCAATTCATGATTCATGATTCATGATTCATGATTCAATTCATGATTCATGATTCGATTCATGATTCTTGATTCATGATTCATGATTCAATTCATGATTCGATTCATGATTCAATTCATGATTCATGAATCATGATTCGATTCATGATTCATGATTCAATTCATGATTCATGATTCATGATTCAATTCATGATTCAATTCATGATTCATGATTCATGATTCATGATTCATGATTCATGATTCAATATATGATTCATGATTCAATATATGATTCATGATTCATGATTCAATTCATGATTCACAATTCATGATTCATGATTAAATTCATGATTCATGATTCAAGATTTATGATTCATGATTCAATTCATGATTCATGATTCTTGATTCAATTCATGATTCATGATTTATGATTCATGATTCATGATTCGATTCATGATTCATGTTTCAATTCATGATTCATGATTCATGATTCATGATTCGATTCATTAATTATGATTCATGATTCAATTCATGATTCATGATCCATGATTCATGATTCAATTCATGATTCAATTCATGATTCATAATTCATGATTCATTTCATGATTTATGATTCATGATTCAATTCATAATCAATTCATGATTCATGATTCATGATTCAATTCATGATTCATGATTCGATTCATAATTCTTGATTCATGATTTGATTCATGATTCATGATTCATGATTCAATTCATGATTCATGATTTATGATTCATGATTCAATTCATGATTCATGATTCAATTCATGATTCATGATTCGATTCATGATTCTTGATTCATGAATCATGATTCGATTCATGATTCATGATTCAATTCATGATTCATGATTCATGATTCAATTCATGATTCATGAATCATGATTCGATTCATGATTCATGATTCGATTCATGATTCATGATTCAATTCATGATTCATGATTCATGATTTGATTCATGATTTATGATTCAATTCATGATTCAATTCATGATTCATGATTCAAGATTCAATTCATGATTCATGATTCATGATTCATGATTCATGATTCAATTCATGATTCATGATTCAATTCATGATTCAATTCATGATTCATGATTCATGATTCATGATTCAATTCATGATTCATGATTCATGATTCATGATTCAATTCATGATTCATAATTCATAATTCAATTCATGATTCATAATTCATGATTTATGATTTAATTCATGATTCATGATTCATTATTCATGATTCAATTCATGATTCATGATTCAATTCATTAATCGATTCATGATTCATGATTCGATTCATGATTCATGATTCATGATTCAATTCATGATCCATGATTCAATTCATGATTCATAATTTATGATTCATGATTCAAGATTCATGAATCATGATTCATTATTCAATTCATGATTCATGATTCAATATATGATTCATGATTCAATTCATGATTCAATATATGATTCATGATTCAATTCATGATTCATGATTCAAGATTCATGATTCATGATTCAATTCATGATTCATGATTCTTGATTCAATTCATGATTCATGATTCATGATTCATGATTCAATTCATGATTCATGATTCATGATTCAATTCATGATTCATGATTCATGATTCATGATTCATGATTCAATTCATGATTCATGATTCGATTCATGATTCTTGATTCATGATTCATGATTCATTTCATGATTCGATTCATGATTCAATTCATGATTCATGAATCATGATTCGATTCATGATTCATGATTCAATCATGATTCATGATTCATGATTCGATTCATGATTCATGATTCATGATTCATGATTCAATTCATGATTCATGATTCCTGATTCATGATTCAATGCATGATTCATGATTCATGATTCATGATTCGATTCATGATTCATGATTCATGATTCAATTCATGATTCATAATTCATGATTCATGAGTTAATTCATGATTCATGGTCCATGATTCATGATTCAATTCATGATTCATGATTCATGATTCAAATTATGATTCAATTCATGATTCATGATTCAATTCATGATTCATGATTCGATTCATGATTCATGATTCATGATTCAATTCATGATTCATGATTTATGATTCATGATTCAATTCATGATTCATGATTCAATTCATGATGCATGATTCGATTCATGATTCTTGATTCATGATTCATGATTCGATTCATGATTCATGATTCATAATTCAATTCATGATTCATGATTCAATTCATGATTCATGATTCAATTCATGATTCATGATTCATGATTTATGATTCAATTCATGATTCATGATTCATGATTCAATTCATGATTCACGATTCATGATTTATGATTCAATTCATGATTCATGATTCATAATTCAATTCATGATTCATAATTTATGATTCATGATTCAAATTATGATTCATAATTGATGATTCATGATTCAATTCATGATTCATGATCCAATTCATTAATCAATTCATGATTTAAATTCATGATTCAATTCATGATTCATGATTCATGATTCATGATTCATGATTCAATTCATGATTCAATTCATGATTCATGATTCATGATTCATGATTCAATTCATGATTCATAATTCATGATTCATGATTCAATTCATGATTCATAATTCATGATTCATGATTCAATTCATGATTCAATTCATGATTCATGATTCATGATTCAATTCATGATTCATAATTCATGATTCATGAATATATTCATGATTCATAATTTATGATTCAATTCATTATTCATGATTCATGATTAGATTCATGATTCATTATTTATGATTCAATTCATGATTTATGATTCATGATTCATGATTTATGATTCATGATTCATGATTTATGATTTATGATTCATGATTCATGATTCAATTCATGATTCATGATTCAATTCATGATTCAAAATTCATGATTCATGATTCAATTCATGATTCATGATTCAATTCATGATTCATGATTTGATTCATGATTCAATTCATGATTCAATTCATGATTCGATTCATGATTCATGATTCAATTCATGATTCAATTCATGATTCGATTCATGATTCAATTCATGATTCAATTCATGATTCAATTCATGATTCGATTCATGATTCAATTCATGATTCATGAATCATGATTCGATTCATGATTCATGATTCAATCATGATTCATGATTCATGATTCGATTCATGATTCATGATTCGATTCATGATTCATGATTCATGATTCAATTCATGATTCATGATTCCTGATTCATGATTCAATGCATAAATCATGATTCATGATTCGATTCATGATTCATGATTCATGATTCAATTCATGATTCATAATTCATGATTCATGATTTATGATTCATGATTCATGGTCCATGATTCATGATTCAATTCATGATTCATGATTCATGATTCAAATTATGATTCAATTCATGATTCATGATTCAATTCATGATTCATGATTCAATTCATGATTCATGATTCGATTCATGATTCATGATTTAATTCATGATTCATGATTTATGATTCATGATTCAATTCATGATTCATGATTCAATTCATGATTCATGATTCGATTCATGATTCTTGATTCATGATTCATGATTCGATTCATGATTCATGATTCATAATTCAATTCATGATTCTAGATTCAATTCATGATTCATGATTTAATTCATGATTCATGATTTATGATTCATGATTCAATTCATGATTCATGATTCATGATTCAATTCATGATTCAATTCATGATTCATGATTCATGTTTCAATTTATGATTCATGATTCAATTCACGATTCATGATTCATGATTAAATTCATGATTCAATTCATGATTCATGATTCAATTCATGATTCACGATTCATGATTCATGATTTATGATTCAATTCATGATTCATGATTCATAATTCAATTCATGATTCATGATTCAATTCACGATTCATGATTCATGATTAAATTCATGATTCAATTCATGATTCATGATTCAATTCATGATTCACGATTCATGATTCATGATTTATGATTCAATTCATGATTCATGATTCATAATTCAATTCATGATTCATAATTTATGATTCATGATTCAAATTATGATTCATAATTGATGATTCATGATTCAATTCATGATTCATGATTCATGATTCATGATTCAATTAATGATTCATGATTCAATTCATTAATCAATTCATGATTTAAATTCATGATTCAATTCATGATTCATGATTAATGATTCGATTCATGATTCATGATTCATGATTCAATTCATGATCCATGATTCAATTAATGATTCATGATTCATGATTCAATTCATGATTCAATTCATGATTCATGATTCATGATTCAATTCATGATTCATAATTCATGATTCATGATTCAATTCATGATTCATAATTCATGATTCATGATTCAATTCATGATTCAATTCATGATTCATGATTCATGATTCAATTCATGATTCATAATTCATGATTCATGAATATATTCATGATTCATAATTTATGATTCAATTCATTATTCATGATTCATGATTCATGATTAGATTCATGATTCATTTTTTATGATTCAATTCATGATTTATGATTCATGATTCATGATTTATGATTCATGATTCATGATTTATGATTTATGATTCATGATTCATGATTCAATTCATGATTCATGATTCAATTCATGATTCAAAATTCATGATTCATGATTCAATTCATGATTCATGATTCAATTCATGATTCATGATTCAATTCATGATTCATGATTCATGATTCGATTCATGATTCGATTCATGATTCAATTCATGATTCGATTCATGATTCATGATTTATGATTCAATTCATGATTCAATTCATGATTCATGATTCGTGATTCAATTTATGATTCATGATTCATGATTCATGATTCATGATTCAATTCATGATTCATCATTCAATTCATGATTCATGATTCATGATTCATGATTCAATTCATGATTCATGATTCATGATTCATGATTCAATTCATGATTCATAATTCATAATTCAATTCATGATTCATAATTCATGATTCATGATTCAATTCATGATTCATAATTCAATTCATGATTCATGATTCATTATTCATGATTCAATTCATGATTCATGATTCAATTAATTAATCGATTCATGATTCATGATTCGATTCATGATTCATGATTCATGATTCAATTCATGATCCATGATTCAATTCATGATTCATAATTCATGATTCATGATTCAAGATTCATGAATCATGATTCATTATTCAATTCAAGATTCTATTCATGATTCATGATTCAATATATGATTCATGATTCAATTCATGATTCATAATTCATGATTCATGATTCAAGATTCATGATTCATGATTCAATTCATGATTCATGATTCTTGATTCAATTCATGATTCATGATTCATGATTCATGATTCAATTCATGATTCATGATTCCTGATTCATGATTCAATTCATGATTCATGATTCATGATTCAATTCATGATTCATGATTCATGATTCAATTCATGATTCATGATTCGATTCATAATTCTTGATTCATGATTCGATTCATGATTCATGATTCATGATTCAATTCATGATTCATGATTTATGATTCATGATTCATGATTCAATTCATGATTCATGATTCATGATTCATGATTCAATTCATGATTCATGATTCATGATTCATGATTCAATTCATGATTCATGATTCATGATTCAATTCATGATTCATGATTCGATTCATAATTCTTGATTCATGATTCGATTCATGATTCATGATTCATGATTCAATTCATGATTCATGATTTATGATTCATGATTCAATTCATGATTCATGATTCATGATTCATGATTCAATTCATGATTCATGATTCGATTCATGATTCTAGATTCATGATTCATGATTCAATTCATGATTCGATTCATGATTCAATTCATGATTCATGAATCATGATTCGATTCATGATTCATGATTCAATCATGATTCATGATTCATGATTCGATTCATGATTCATGATTTGTGATTCAATTCATGATTCATGATTCCTGATTCATGATTCAATGCATGATTCATGATTCATGATTCATGATTCGATTCATGATTCATGATTCATGATTCAATTCATGATTCATAATTCATGATTCATGATTCAATTCATGATTCATGATTCATGATTCAAATTATGATTCAATTCATGATTCATGATTCATGATTCAATTCATGATTCATGATTCGATTCATGATTCATGATTCAATTCATGATTCATGATTCATGATTTATGATTCATGATTCAATTCATGATTCATGATTCAATTCATGATTCATGATTCGATTCATGATTCTTGATTCATGATTCATGATTCGATTCATGATTCATGATTCATGATTAAATTCATGATTCAATTCATGATTCATGATTCATGATTCAATTCATGATTCACGATTCATGATTCATGATTTATGATTCAATTCATGATTCATGATTCATAATTCAATTCATGATTCATAATTTATGATTCATGATTCAAATTATGATTCATAATTGATGATTCATGATTCAATTCATGATTCATGATTCATGATTCATGATTCATGATTCAATTCATGATTCATGATTCAATTCATTAATCAATTCATGATTTAAATTCATGATTCAATTCATGATTCATGATTAATGATTCGATTCATGATTCATGATTCATGATTCAATTCATGATCCATGATTCAATTAATGATTCATGATTCATGATTCAATTCATGATTCAATTCATGATTCATAATTCATGATTCATGATTCAAGAATTCATGATTCATGATTCATTATTCAATATATGATTCATGATTCAATTCATGATTCATAATTCATGATTCATGATTCAAGATTCATGATTCATGATTCAATTCATGATTCATGATTCTTGATTCAATTCATGATTCATGATTCATGATTCATGATTCAATTCATGATTCATGATTCATGATTCATGATTCAATTCATGATTCATGATTCCTGGTTCATGATTCAATGCATGATTCATGATTCATGATTCGATTCATGATTCATGATTCATGATTCAATTCATGATTCATAATTCATGATTCATGAGTCAATTCATGATTCATGGTCCATGATTCATGATTCAATTCATGATTCATGATTCATGATTCAAATTATGATTCAATTCATGATTTATGATTCATGATTCATGATTCAATTCATGATTCATGATTCAATTCATGATTCATAATACGATTCATGATTCTTGATTCATGATTCATGATTCGATTCATGATTCATGATTCATAATTCAATTCATGATTCATGATTCAATTCATGATTCATGAATCATGATTCGATTCATGATTCATGATTCAATTCATGATTCATGATTCAATTCATGATTAATGATTCATGATTCAATTCATGATTGAATTCATGATTCATGATTCATGATTCAATTTATGATTCATGATTCAATTCATGATTCATGATTAAATTCATGATTCATGATTCAATTCATGATTCACGATTCATGATTCATGATTTATGATTCAATTCATGATTCATGATCCATAATTCAATTCATGATTCATAATTTATGATTCATGATTCAAATTATGATTCAATTCATGATTTATGATTCATGATTCAATTCATGATTCATGATTCGATTCATGATTCATGATTCAATTCATGATTCATGATTTATGATTCATGATTCAATTCATGATTCATGATTCAATTCATGATTCTTGATTCATGATTCATGATTCTTGATTCATGATTCATGATTCGATTCATGATTCATGATTCATGATTCAATTCATGATTCATGAATCATGATTCGATTCATGATTCATGATTCAATTCATGATTCATGATTCAATTCATGATTAATGATTCATGATTCAATTCATGATTCAATTCATGATTCATGATTCATGATTCAATTTATGATTCATGATTCAATTCATGATTCATGATTCATGATTAAATTCATGATTCATGATTCAATTCATGATTCACGATTCATGATTCATGATTTATGATTCAATTCATGATTCATGATCCATAATTCAATTCATGATTCATGATTCATGATTCATGATTCATGATTCAATATATGATTCATGATTCAATATATGATTCATGATTCATGATTCAATTCATGATTCACAATTCATGATTCATGATTAAATTCATGATTCATGATTCAAGATTTATGATTCATGATTCAATTCATGATTCATGATTCTTGATTCAATTCATGATTCATGATTTATGATTCATGATTCGATTCATGATTCATGTTTCAATTCATGATTCATGATTCATGATTCGATTCATTAATTATGATTCATGATTCAATTCATGATTCATGATCCATGATTCATGATTCAATTCATGATTCAATTCATGATTCATAATTCATGATTCATTTCATGATTTATGATTCATGATTCATTTCATAATCAATTCATGATTCATGATTCAATTCATGATTCATGATTCAATTCATAATTCTTGATTCATGATTCGATTCATGATTCATGATTCATGATTCATGATTTATGATTCATGATTCAATTCATGATTCATGATTCAATTCATGATTCATGATTCGATTCATGATTCTTGATTCATGAATCATGATTCGATTCATGATTCATGATTCAATTCATGATTCATGATTCATGATTCAATTCATGATTCATGAATCATGATTCGATTCATGATTCATGATTCAATTCATGATTCATGATTCATGATTTGATTCATGATTCATGATTCATGATTCATGATTCATGATTCAATTCATGATTCATGATTCAATTCATGATTCAATTCATGATTCATGATTCATGATTCATGATTCAATTCATGATTCATGATTCATGATTCATGATTCAATTCATGATTCATAATTCATAATTCAATTCATGATTCATAATTCATGATTCATGATTCAATTCATGATTCATAATTCATGATTCATGATTCAATATATGATTCATGATTCAATTCATGATTCATGATCCATGATTCATGATTCAATTCATGATTCAATTCATGATTCATAATTCATGATTCATTTCATGATTTATGATTCATGATTCAATTCATAATCAATTCATGATTCATGATTCATGATTCAATTCATGATTCATGATTCGATTCATAATTCTTGATTCATGATTTGATTCATGATTCATGATTCATGATTCAATTCATGATTCATGATTTATGATTCATGATTCAATTCATGATTCATGATTCAATTCATGATTCATGATTCGATTCATGATTCTTGATTCATGAATCATGATTCGATTCATGATTCATGATTCAATTCATGATTCATGATTCATGATTCAATTCATGATTCATGAATCATGATTCGATTCATGATTCATGATTCGATTCATGATTCATGATTCAATTCATGATTCATGATTCATGATTTGATTCATGATTTATGATTCAATTCATGATTCAATTCATGATTCATGATTCAAGATTCAATTCATGATTCATGATTCATGATTCATGATTCATGATTCAATTCATGATTCAATTCATGATTCAATTCATGATTCATGATTCATGATTCATGATTCAATTCATGATTCATGATTCATGATTCATGATTCAATTCATGATTCATAATTCATAATTCAATTCATGATTCATAATTCATGATTCATGATTCAATTCATGATTTATGATTCATGATTCATGATTTATGATTCATGATTCATGATTTATGATTTATGATTCATGATTCATGATTCAATTCATGATTCATGATTCAATTCATGATTCAAAATTCATGATTCATGATTCAATTCATGATTCATGATTCAATTCATGATTCATGATTTGATTCATGATTCAATTCATGATTCAATTCATGATTCGATTCATGATTCATGATTCATGATTCAATTCATGATTCAATTCATGATTCGATTCATTTTTCAATTCATGATTCATGAATCATGATTCGATTCATGATTCATGATTCAATCATGATTCATGATTCATGATTCGATTCATGATTCATGATTCGATTCATGATTCATGATTCATGATTCATGATTCAATTCATGATTCATGATTCCTGATTCATGATTCAATGCATAAATCATGATTCATGATTCGATTCATGATTCATGATTCATGATTCAATTCATGATTCATAATTCATGATTCATGATTTATGATTCAATATATGATTCATGATTCAATTCATGATTCATAATTCATGATTCATGATTCAATTCATGATTCATGATTCAAGATTCATGATTCATGATTCAATTCATGATTCATGATTCTTGATTCAATTCATGATTCATGATTCATGATTCATGATTCAATTCATGATTCATGATTCATGATTCAATTCATGATTCATGATTCATGATTCATGATTCAATTCATGATTCATGATTCGATTCATGATTCTTGATTCATGATTCATGATTCAATTCATGATTCGATTCATGATTCAATTCATGATTCATGAATCATGATTCGATTCATGATTCATGATTCAATTCATGATTCATGATTCATGATTCAATTCATGATTCAATTCATGATTCATGATTCATGATTCATGATTCATGATTCATGATTCAATATATGATTCATGATTCAATATATGATTCATGATTCATGATTCAATTCATGATTCACAATTCATGATTCATGATTAAATTCATGATTCATGATTCAAGATTTATGATTCATGATTCAATTCATGATTCATGATTCTTGATTCAATTCATGATTCATGATTTATGATTCATGATTCATGATTCGATTCATGATTCATGTTTCAATTCATGATTCATGATTCATGATTCATGATTCGATTCATTAATTATGATTCATGATTCAATTCATGATTCATGATCCATGATTCATGATTCAATTCATGATTCAATTCATGATTCATAATTCATGATTCATTTCATGATTTATGATTCATGATTCAATTCATAATCAATTCATGATTCATGATTCATGATTCAATTCATGATTCATGATTCGATTCATAATTCTTGATTCATGATTTGATTCATGATTCATGATTCATGATTCAATTCATGATTCATGATTTATGATTCATGATTCAATTCATGATTCATGATTCAATTCATGATTCATGATTCGATTCATGATTCTTGATTCATGAATCATGATTCGATTCATGATTCATGATTCAATTCATGATTCATGATTCATGATTCAATTCATGATTCATGAATCATGATTCGATTCATGATTCATGATTCGATTCATGATTCATGATTCAATTCATGATTCATGATTCATGATTTGATTCATGATTTATGATTCAATTCATGATTCAATTCATGATTCATGATTCAAGATTCAATTCATGATTCATGATTCATGATTCATGATTCATGATTCAATTCATGATTCAATTCATGATTCAATTCATGATTCATGATTCATGATTCATGATTCAATTCATGATTCATGATTCATGATTCATGATTCAATTCATGATTCATAATTCATAATTCAATTCATGATTCATAATTCATGATTCATGATTCAATTCATGATTCATGATTCATTATTCATGATTCAATTCATGATTCATGATTCAATTCATTAATCGATTCATGATTCATGATTCGATTCATGATTCATGATTCATGATTCAATTCATGATCCATGATTCAATTCATGATTCATAATTTATGATTCATGATTCAAGATTCATGAATCATGATTCATTATTCAATTCATGATTCAATTCATGATTCATGATTCATGATTCAATATATGATTCATGATTCAATTCATGATTCAATATATGATTCATGATTCAATTCATGATTCATGATTCAAGATTCATGATTCATGATTCATGATTCTTGATTCAATTCATGATTCATGATTCATGATTCATGATTCAATTCATGATTCATGATTCATGATTCATGATTCAATTCATGATTCATGATTCATGATTCATGATTCATGATTCAATTCATGATTCATGATTCGATTCATGATTCTTGATTCATGATTCATGATTCATTTCATGATTCGATTCATGATTCAATTCATGATTCATGAATCATGATTCGATTCATGATTCATGATTCAATCATGATTCATGATTCATGATTCGATTCATGATTCATGATTCATGATTCATGATTCAATTCATGATTCATGATTCCTGATTCATGATTCAATGCATGATTCATGATTCATGATTCATGATTCGATTCATGATTCATGATTCATGATTCAATTCATGATTCATAATTCATGATTCATGAGTTAATTCATGATTCATGGTCCATGATTCATGATTCAATTCATGATTCATGATTCATGATTCAAATTATGATTCAATTCATGATTCATGATTCATGATTCAATTCATGATTCATGATTCGATTCATGATTCATGATTCATGATTCAATTCATGATTCATGATTTATGATTCATGATTCAATTCATGATTCATGATTCAATTCATGATGCATGATTCGATTCATGATTCTTGATTCATGATTCATGATTCGATTCATGATTCATGATTCATAATTCAATTCATGATTCATGATTCAATTCATGATTCATGATTCAATTCATGATTCATGATTCATGATTTATGATTCAATTCATGATTCATGATTCATGATTCAATTCATGATTCACGATTCATGATTTATGATTCAATTCATGATTCATGATTCATAATTCAATTCATGATTCATAATTTATGATTCATGATTCAAATTATGATTCATAATTGATGATTCATGATTCAATTCATGATTCATGATCCAATTCATTAATCAATTCATGATTTAAATTCATGATTCAATTCATGATTCATGATTCATGATTCATGATTCATGATTCAATTCATGATTCAATTCATGATTCATGATTCATGATTCATGATTCAATTCATGATTCATAATTCATGATTCATGATTCAATTCATGATTCATAATTCATGATTCATGATTCAATTCATGATTCAATTCATGATTCATGATTTATGATTCAATTCATGATTCATGATTCAATTCATGATTCATGATTCGATTCATGATTCTTGATTCATGATTCATGATTCGATTCATGATTCATGATTCATAATTCAATTCATGATTCATGATTCAATTCATGATTCATGAATCATGATTCGATTCATGATTCATGATTCAATTCATGATTCATGATTCAATTCATGATTAATGATTCATGATTCAATTCATGATTCAATTCATGATTCATGATTCATGATTCAATTTATGATTCATGATTCAATTCATGATTCATGATTCATGATTAAATTCATGATTCATGATTCAATTCATGATTCACGATTCATGATTCATGATTTATGATTCAATTCATGATTCATGATCCATAATTCAATTCATGATTCATAATTTATGATTCATGATTCAAATTATGATTCATAATTGATGATTCATGATTCAATTCATGATTCATGATTCATGATTCAATTCATGATTCAATTCATTAATCAATTCATGATTTAAATTCATGATTCAATTCTTTAATCAATTCATGATTTAAATTCATGATTCAATTCATGATTCATGATTCATGATTCGATTCATGATTCAATTCATGATTCATGATTCAATTCATGATTCATAATTCATGATTCATGATTCAATTCATGATTCAATTCATGATCCATGATTCAATTAATGATTCATGATTCATGATTCAATTCATGATTCAATTCATGATTCATGATTCATGATTCAATTCATGATTCATAATTCATGATTCATGATTCAATTCATGATTCATAATTCATGATTCATGAATATATTCATGATTCATAATTTATGATTCAATTCATTATTCATGATTCATGATTCATGATTAGATTCATGATTCATTATTTATGATTCAATTCATGATTTATGATTCATGATTCATGATTTATGATTCATGATTCATGATTTATGATTCATGATTCATGATTTATGATTCATGATTCATGATTCATGATTCAATTCATGATTCATGATTCAATTCATGATTCAAAATTCATGATTCATGATTCAATTCATGATTCATGATTCCATTCATGATTCATGATTCGATTCATGATTCGATTCATGATTCAATTCATGATTCGATTCATGATTCATGATTCGATTCATGATTTATAATTCATGATTCATGATTCAATTCATGATTCATGATTCAATTCATGATTCATGATTCATGATTCAATTCATGATTCAATTCATGATTCATGATTCATGATTCATGATTCATGATTCATGATTCAATATATGATTCATGATTCAATATATGATTCATGATTCATGATTCAATTCATGATTCACAATTCATGATTCATGATTAAATTCATGATTCATGATTCAAGATTCATGATTCTTGATTCAATTCATGATTCATGATTTATGATTCATGATTCATGATTCGATTCATGATTCATGTTTCAATTCATGAATCATGATTCATGATTCATGATTCGATTCATTAATTATGATTCATGATTCAATTCATGATTCATGATCCATGATTCATGATTCAATTCATGATTCAATTCATGATTCATAATTCATGATTCATTTCATGATTTATGATTCATGATTCAATTCATAATCAATTCATGATTCATGATTCATGATTCAATTCATGATTCATGATTCAATTCATAATTCTTGATTCATGATTCGATTCATGATTCATGATTCATGATTCAATTCATGATTCATGATTTATGATTCATGATTCAATTCATGATTCATGATTCAATTCATGATTCATGATTCGATTCATGATTCTTGATTCATGAATCATGATTCGATTCATGATTCATGATTCAATTCATGATTCATGATTCATGATTCAATTCATGATTCATGAATCATGATTCGATTCATGATTCATGATTCAGTTCATGATTCATGATTCATGATTTGATTCATGATTTATGATTCAATTCATGATTCAATTCATGATTCATGATTCAAGATTCAATTCATGATTCATGATTCATGATTCATGATTCATGATTCAATTCATGATTCATGATTCAATTCATGATTCAATTCAGTATTCATGATTCATGATTCATGATTCAATTCATGATTCATGATTCATGATTCATGATTCAATTCATGATTCATAATTCATAATTCAATTCATGATTCATAATTCATGATTCATGATTCAATTCATGATTCATAATTCATGATTCATGATTCAATTTATGATTCATGATTCATTATTCATGATTCAATTCATGATTCATGATTCAACTCATTAATCGATTCATGATTCATGATTCTATTCATGATTCATGATTCATGATTCAATTCATGATCCATGATTCAATTCATGATTCATAATTCATGATTCATGATTCATGATTCATGATTCATGATTCATGATTCGATTCATGATTCATGATTCATGATTCGATTCATGATTCATAATTCATGATTCATGATTCAATTCATGATTCATGATTCAATTGATGATTCATGATTCAATTCATGATTCATGATTCATGATTCATGATTCAATATATGATTCATGATTCATGATTCAATTCATAATTCATAATTCATGATTCATGATTCAATTCATGATTCATGATTCAATTCATGATTCAAGATTCATGAATCATGATTCATTATTCAATTCATGATTCAATTCATGATTCATGATTCATGATTCAATATATGATTCATGATTCAATTCATGATTCATAATTCATGATTCATGATTCAATTCATGATTCATGATTCATGATTCAAGATTCATGATTCATGATTCAATTCTTGATTCATGATTCTTGATTCAATTCATGATTCATGATTCATGATTCATGATTCAATTCATGATTCCTGATTCATGATTCAATTCATGATTCATGATTCATGATTCATGATTCATGATACAATTCATGATTCATGATTCATGATTCATGATTCATGATTCAATTCATGATTCATGATTCATGATTCAATTCATGATTCATGATTCGATTCATAATTCTTGATTCATGATTCGATTCATGATTCATGATTCATGATTCAATTCATGATTCATGATTTATGATTCATGATTCAATTCATGATTCATGATTCATGATTCATGATTCAATTCATGATTCATGATTCGATTCATGATTCTTGATTCATGATTCATGATTCAATTCATGATTTGATTCATGATTCAATTCATGATTCATGATTCATGATTCGATTCATGATTCATGATTCATGATTCATGATTCAATTCATGATTCATGATTCCTGGTTCATGATTCAATGCATGATTCATGATTCATGATTCGATTCATGATTCATGATTCATGATTCAATTCATGATTCATAATTCATGATTCATGAGTCAATTCATGATTCATGGTCCATGATTCATGATTCAATTCATGATTCATGATTCATGATTCAAATTATAATTCAATTCATGATTTATGATTCATGATTCAATTCATGATTCATGATTCGATTCATGATTCATGATTCAATTCATGATTCATGATTTATGATTCATGATTCAATTCATGATTCATGATTCAATTCATGATTCATGATACGATTCATGATTCTTGATTCATGATTCATGATTCGATTCATGATTCATGATTCATAATTCAATTCATGATTCATGATTCAATTCATGATTCATGAATCATGATTCGATTCATGATTCATGATTCAATTCATGATTCATGATTCAATTCATGATTAATGATTCATGATTCAATTCATGATTGAATTCATGATTCATGATTCATGATTCAATTTATGATTCATGATTCAATTCATGATTTATGATTAAATTCATGATTCATGATTCAATTCATGATTCACGATTCATGATTCATGATTTATGATTCAATTCATGATTCATGATCCATAATTCAATTCATGATTCATAATTTATGATTCATGATTCAAATTATGATTCAATTCATGATTTATGATTCATGATTCAATTCATGATTCATGATTCGATTCATGATTCATGATTCAATTCATGATTCATGATTTATGATTCATGATTCAATTCATGATTCATGATTCAATTCATGATTCATGATTCGATTCATGATTCTTGATACATGATTCATGATTCGATTCATGATTCATGATTCATAATTCAATTCATGATTCATGATTCAATTCATGATTCATGAATCATGATTCGATTCATGATTCATGATTCAATTCATGATTCATGATTCAATTCATGATTAATGATTCATGATTCAATTCATGATTCAATTCATGATTCATTATTCATGATTCAATTTATGATTCATGATTCAATTCATGATTCATGATTCATGATTAAATTCATGATTCATGATTCAATTCATGATTCACGATTCATGATTCATGATTTATGATTCAATTCATGATTCATGATCCATAATTCAATTCATGATTCATGATTCATGATTCATGATTCATGATTCAATATATGATTCATGATTCAATATATGATTCATGATTCATGATTCAATTCATGATTCACAATTCATGATTCATGATTAAATTCATGATTCATGATTCAAGATTTATGATTCATGATTCAATTCATGATTCATGATTCTTGATTCAATTCATGATTCATGATTTATGATTCATGATTCGATTCATGATTCATGTTTCAATTCATGATTCATGATTCATGATTCATGATTCGATTCATTAATTATGATTCATGATTCAATTCATGATTCATGATCCATGATTCATGATTCAATTCATGATTCAATTCATGATTCATAATTCATGATTCATTTCATGATTTATGATTCATGATTCAATTCATAATCAATTCATGATTCATGATTCAATTCATGATTCATGATTCAATTCATAATTCTTGATTCATGATTCGATTCATGATTCATGATTCATGATTCATGATTTATGATTCATGATTCAATTCATGATTCATGATTCAATTCATGATTCATGATTCGATTCATGATTCTTGATTCATGAATCATGATTCGATTCATGATTCATGATTCAATTCATGATTCATGATTCATGATTCAATTCATGATTCATGAATCATGATTCGATTCATGATTCATGAATCATGATTCATTATTCAATTCATGATTCAATTCATGATTCATGATTCATGATTCAATATATGATTCATGATTCAATTCATGATTCATAATTCATGATTCATGATTCAATTCATGATTCATGATTCAAGATTCATGATTCATAAATTCAATTCATGATTCATGATTCTTGATTCAATTCTTTATTCATGATTCGTGATTCATGATTCAATTCATGATTCATGATTCATGATTCAATTCATGATTCATGATTCATGATTCATGATTCAATTCATGATTCATGATTCGATTCATGATTCTTGATTCATGATTCATGATTCAATTCATGATTCGATTCATGATTCAATTCATGATTCATGAATCATGATTCGATTCATGATTCATGATTCAATTCATGATTCATGATTCATGATTCAATTCATGATTCAATTCATGATTCATGATTCAATTCATGATTCATGATTCGATTCATGATTCTTGATTCATGAATCATGATTCGATTCATGATTCATGATTCAATTCATGATTCATGATCCATGATTCAATTCATGATTCATAATTCATGATTCATGATTCAAGATTCATGAATCATGATTCATTATTCAATTCATGATTCAATTCATGATTCATGATTCATGATTCAATATATGATTCATGATTCAATTCATGATTCATAATTCATGATTCATGATTCAATTCATGATTCATGATTCAAGATTCATGATTCATGATTCAATTCATGATTCATGATTCTTGATTCAATTCTTTATTCATGATTCATGATTCATGATTCAATTCATGATTCATGATTCATGATTCAATTCATGATTCATGATTCATGATTCATGATTCAATTCATGATTCATGATTCGATTCATGATTCTTGATTCATGATTCATGATTCAATTCATGATTCGATTCATGATTCAATTCATGATTCATGAATCATGATTCGATTCATGATTCATGATTCAATTCATGATTCATGATTCATGATTCAATTCATGATTCAATTCATGATTCATGATTCATGATTCATGATTCATGATTCATGATTCAATATATGATTCATGATTCAATATATGATTCATGATTCATGATTCAATTCATGATTCACAATTCATGATTCATGATTAAATTCATGATTCATGATTCAAGATATATGATTCATGATTCAATTCATGATTCATGATTCTTGATTCAATTCATGATTCATGATTTATGATTCATGATTCATGATTCGATTCATGATTCATGTTTCAATTCATGATTCATGATTCATGATTCATGATTCGATTCATTAATTATGATTCATGATTCAATTCATGATTCATGATCCATGATTCATGATTCAATTCATGATTCAATTCATGATTCATAATTCATGATTCATTTCATGATTTATGATTCATGATTCAATTCATAATCAATTCATGATTCATGATTCATGATTCAATTCATGATTCATGATTCGATTCATAATTCTTGATTCATGATTTGATTCATGATTCATGATTCATGATTCAATTCATGATTCATGATTTATGATTCATGATTCAATTCATGATTCATGATTCAATTCATGATTCATGATTCGATTCATGATTCTTGATTCATGAATCATGATTCGATTCATGATTCATGATTCAATTCATGATTCATGATTCATGATTCAATTCATGATTCATGAATCATGATTCGATTCATGATTCATGATTCGATTCATGATTCATGATTCAATTCATGATTCATGATTCATGATTTGATTCATGATTTATGATTCAATTCATGATTCAATTCATGATTCATGATTCAAGATTCAATTCATGATTCATGATTCATGATTCATGATTCATGATTCAATTCATGATTCATGATTCAATTCATGATTCAATTCATGATTCATGATTCATGATTCATGATTCAATTCATGATTCATGATTCATGATTCATGATTCAATTCATGATTCATAATTCATAATTCAATTCATGATTCATAATTCATGATTCATGATTCAATTCATGATTCATGATTCATGATTCATGATTCAATTCATGATTCATAATTCATAATTCAATTCATGATTCATAATTCATGATTCATGATTCAATTCATGATTCATGAATCATGATTCGATTCATGATTCATGATTCGATTCATGATTCATGATTCAATTCATGATTCATGATTCATGATTTGATTCATGATTTATGATTCAATTCATGATTCAATTCATGATTCATGATTCAAGATTCAATTCATGATTCATGATTCATGATTCATGATTCATGATTCAATTCATGATTCATGATTCAATTCATGATTCAATTCATGATTCATGATTCATGATTCATGATTCAATTCATGATTCATGATTCATGATTCATGATTCAATTCATGATTCATAATTCATAATTCAATTCAGTATTCATGATTCATGATTCATGATTCAATTCATGATTCATGATTCATGATTCATGATTCAATTCATGATTCATAATTCATAATTCAATTCATGATTCATAATTCATGATTCATGATTCAATTCATGATTCATAATTCATGATTCATGATTCAATTTATGATTCATGATTCATTATTCATGATTCAATTCATGATTCATGATTCAACTCATTAATCGATTCATGATTCATGATTCTATTCATGATTCATGATTCATGATTCAATTCATGATCCATGATTCAATTCATGATTCATAATTCATGATTCATGATTCATGATTCATGATTCATGATTCATGATTCGATTCATGATTCATGATTCATGATTCGATTCATGATTCATAATTCATGATTCATGATTCAATTCATGATTCATGATTCAATTGATGATTCATGATTCAATTCATGATTCATGATTCATGATTCATGATTCAATATATGATTCATGATTCATGATTCAATTCATAATTCATAATTCATGATTCATGATTCAATTCATGATTCATGATTCAATTCATGATTCAAGATTCATGAATCATGATTCATTATTCAATTCATGATTCAATTCATGATTCATGATTCATGATTCAATATATGATTCATGATTCAATTCATGATTCATAATTCATGATTCATGATTCAATTCATGATTCATGATTCATGATTCAAGATTCATGATTCATGATTCAATTCTTGATTCATGATTCTTGATTCAATTCATGATTCATGATTCATGATTCATGATTCAATTCATGATTCCTGATTCATGATTCAATTCATGATTCATGATTCATGATTCATGATTCATGATACAATTCATGATTCATGATTCATGATTCATGATTCATGATTCAATTCATGATTCATGATTCAATTCATGATTCATGATTCGATTCATAATTCTTGATTCATGATTCGATTCATGATTCATGATTCATGATTCAATTCATGATTCATGATTTATGATTCATGATTCAATTCATGATTCATGATTCATGATTCATGATTCAATTCATGATTCATGATTCGATTCATGATTCTTGATTCATGATTCATGATTCAATTCATGATTCGATTCATGATTCAATTCATGATTCATGATTCATGATTCGATTCATGATTCATGATTCATGATTCATGATTCAATTCATGATTCATGATTCCTGGTTCATGATTCAATGCATGATTCATGATTCATGATTCGATTCATGATTCATGATTTATGATTCAATTCATGATTCATAATTCATGATTCATGAGTCAATTCATGATTCATGGTCCATGATTCATGATTCAATTCATGATTCATGATTCATGATTCAAATTATAATTCAATTCATGATTTATGATTCATGATTCAATTCATGATTCATGATTCGATTCATGATTCATGATTCAATTCATGATTCATGATTTATGATTCATGATTCAATTCATGATTCATGATTCAATTCATGATTCATGATACGATTCATGATTCTTGATTCATGATTCATGATTCGATTCATGATTCATGATTCATAATTCAATTCATGATTCATGATTCAATTCATGATTCATGAATCATGATTCGATTCATGATTCATGATTTAATTCATGATTCATGATTCAATTCATGATTAATGATTCATGATTCAATTCATGATTGAATTCATGATTCATGATTCATGATTCAATTTATGATTCATGATTCAATTCATGATTTATGATTAAATTCATGATTTATGATTCAATTCATGATTCACGATTCATGATTCATGATTTATGATTCAATTCATGATTCATGATCCATAATTCAATTCATGATTCATAATTTATGATTCATGATTCAAATTATGATTCAATTCATGATTTATGATTCATGATTCAATTCATGATTCATGATTCGATTCATGATTCATGATTCAATTCATGATTCATGATTTATGATTCATGATTCAATTCATGATTCATGATTCAATTCATGATTCATGATTCGATTCATGATTCTTGATTCATGATTCATGATTCGATTCATGATTCATGATTCATAATTCAATTCATGATTCATGATTCAATTCATGATTCATGAATCATGATTCGATTCATGATTCATGATTCAATTCATGATTCATGATTCAATTCATGATTAATGATTCATGATTCAATTCATGATTCAATTCATGATTCATGATTCATGATTCAATTTATGATTCATGATTCAATTCATGATTCATGATTCATGATTAAATTCATGATTCATGATTCAATTCATGATTCACGATTCATGATTCATGATTTATGATTCAATTCATGATTCATGATCCATAATTCAATTCATGATTCATGATTCATGATTCATGATTCATGATTCAATATATGATTCATGATTCAATATATGATTCATGATTCATGATTCAATTCATGATTCACAATTCATGATTCATGATTAAATTCATGATTCATGATTCAAGATTTATGATTCATGATTCAATTCATGATTCATGATTCTTGATTCAATTCATGATTCATGATTTATGATTCATGATTCGATTCATGATTCATGTTTCAATTCATGATTCATGATTCATGATTCATGATTCGATTCATTAATTATGATTCATGATTCAATTCATGATTCATGATCCATGATTCATGATTCAATTCATGATTCAATTCATGATTCATAATTCATGATTCATTTCATGATTTATGATTCATGATTCAATTCATAATCAATTCATGATTCATGATTCAATTCATGATTCATGATTCAATTCATAATTCTTGATTCATGATTCGATTCATGATTCATGATTCATGATTCATGATTTATGATTCATGATTCAATTCATGATTCATGATTCAATTCATGATTCATGATTCGATTCATGATTCTTGATTCATGAATCATGATTCGATTCATGATTCATGATTCAATTCATGATTCATGATTCATGATTCAATTCATGATTCATGAATCATGATTCGATTCATGATTCATGAATCATGATTCATTATTCAATTCATGATTCAATTCATGATTCATGATTCATGATTCAATATATGATTCATGATTCAATTCATGATTCATAATTCATGATTCATGATTCAATTCATGATTCATGATTCAAGATTCATGATTCATAAATTCAATTCATGATTCATGATTCTTGATTCAATTCTTTATTCATGATTCATGATTCATGATTCAATTCATGATTCATGATTCATGATTCAATTCATGATTCATGATTCATGATTCATGATTCAATTCATGATTCATGATTCGATTCATGATTCTTGATTCATGATTCATGATTCAATTCATGATTCGATTCATGATTCAATTCATGATTCATGAATCATGATTCGATTCATGATTCATGATTCAATTCATGATTCATGATTCATGATTCAATTCATGATTCAATTCATGATTCATGATTCAATTCATGATTCATGATTCGATTCATGATTCTTGATTCATGAATCATGATTCGATTCATGATTCATGATTCAATTCATGATTCATGATCCATGATTCAATTCATGATTCATAATTCATGATTCATGATTCAAGATTCATGAATCATGATTCATTATTCAATTCATGATTCAATTCATGATTCATGATTCATGATTCAATATATGATTCATGATTCAATTCATGATTCATAATTCATGATTCATGATTCAATTCATGATTCATGATTCAAGATTCATGATTCATGATTCAATTCATGATTCATGATTCTTGATTCAATTCTTTATTCATGATTCATGATTCATGATTCAATTCATGATTCATGATTCATGATTCAATTCATGATTCATGATTCATGATTCATGATTCAATTCATGATTCATGATTCGATTCATGATTCTTGATTCATGATTCATGATTCAATTCATGATTCGATTCATGATTCAATTCATGATTCATGAATCATGATTCGATTCATGATTCATGATTCAATTCATGATTCATGATTCATGATTCAATTCATGATTCAATTCATGATTCATGATTCATGATTCATGATTCATGATTCATGATTCAATATATGATTCATGATTCAATATATGATTCATGATTCATGATTCAATTCATGATTCACAATTCATGATTCATGATTAAATTCATGATTCATGATTCAAGATTTATGATTCATGATTCAATTCATGATTCATGATTCTTGATTCAATTCATGATTCATGATTTATGATTCATGATTCATGATTCGATTCATGATTCATGTTTCAATTCATGATTCATGATTCATGATTCATGATTCGATTCATTAATTATGATTCATGATTCAATTCATGATTCATGATCCATGATTCATGATTCAATTCATGATTCAATTCATGATTCATAATTCATGATTCATTTCATGATTTATGATTCATGATTCAATTCATAATCAATTCATGATTCATGATTCATGATTCAATTCATGATTCATGATTCGATTCATAATTCTTGATTCATGATTTGATTCATGATTCATGATTCATGATTCAATTCATGATTCATGATTTATGATTCATGATTCAATTCATGATTCATGATTCAATTCATGATTCATGATTCAATTCATGATTCATGATTCGATTCATGATTCTTGATTCATGAATCATGATTCGATTCATGATTCATGATTCAATTCATGATTCATGATTCATGATTCAATTCATGATTCATGAATCATGATTCGATTCATGATTCATGATTCGATTCATGATTCATGATTCAATTCATGATTCATGATTCATGATTTGATTCATGATTTATGATTCAATTCATGATTCAATTCATGATTCATGATTCAAGATTCAATTCATGACTCATGATTCATGATTCATGATTCATGATTCAATTCATGATTCATGATTCAATTCATGATTCAATTCATGATTCATGATTCATGATTCATGATTCAATTCATGATTCATGATTCATGATTCATGATTCAATTCATGATTCATAATTCATAATTCAATTCATGATTCATAATTCATGATTCATGATTCAATTCATGATTCATGATTCATTATTCATGATTCAATTCATGATTCATGATTCAATTCATTAATCGATTCATGATTCATGATTCGATTCATGATTCATGATTCATGATTCAATTCATGATCCATGATTCAATTCATGATTCATAATTTATGATTCATGATTCAAGATTCATGAATCATGATTCATTATTCAATTCATGATTCAATTCATGATTCATGATTCATGATTCAATATATGATTCATGATTCAATTCATGATTCAATATATGATTCATGATTCAATTCATGATTCATGATTCAAGATTCATGATTCATGATTCAATTCATGATTCATGATTCTTGATTCAATTCATGATTCATGATTCATGATTCATGATTCAATTCATGATTCATGATTCATGATTCATGATTCAATTCATGATTCATGATTCATGATTCATGATTCATGATTCAATTCATGATTCATGATTCGATTCATGATTCTTGATTCATGATTCATGATTCATTTCATGATTCGATTCATGATTCAATTCATGATTCATGAATCATGATTCGATTCATGATTCATGATTCAATCATGATTCATGATTCATGATTCGATTCATGATTCATGATTCATGATTCATGATTCAATTCATGATTCATGATTCCTGATTCATGATTCAATGCATGATTCATGATTCATGATTCATGATTCGATTCATGATTCATGATTCATGATTCAATTCATGATTCATAATTCATGATTCATGAGTTAATTCATGATTCATGGTCCATGATTCATGATTCAATTCATGATTCATGATTCATGATTCAAATTATGATTCAATTCATGATTCATGATTCATGATTCAATTCATGATTCATGATTCGATTCATGATTCATGATTCATGATTCAATTCATGATTCATGATTTATGATTCATGATTCAATTCATGATTCATGATTCAATTCATGATGCATGATTCGATTCATGATTCTTGATTCATGATTCATGATTCGATTCATGATTCATGATTCATAATTCAATTCATGATTCATGATTCAATTCATGATTCATGATTCAATTCATGATTCATGATTCATGATTTATGATTCAATTCATGATTCATGATTCATGATTCAATTCATGATTCACGATTCATGATTTATGATTCAATTCATGATTCATGATTCATAATTCAATTCATGATTCATAATTTATGATTCATGATTCAAATTATGATTCATAATTGATGATTCATGATTCAATTCATGATTCATGATTCAATTCATTAATCAATTCATGATTTAAATTCATGATTCAATTCATGATTCATGATTCATGATTCATGATTCATGATTCAATTCATGATTCAATTCATGATTCATGATTCATGATTCATGATTCAATTCATGATTCATAATTCATGATTCATGATTCAATTCATGATTCATAATTCATGATTCATGATTCAATTCATGATTCAATTCATGATTCATGATTCATGATTCAATTCATGATTCATAATTCATGATTCATGAATATATTCATGATTCATAATTTATGATTCAATTCATTATTCATGATTCATGATTAGATTCATGATTCATTATTTATGATTCAATTCATGATTTATGATTCATGATTCATGATTTATGATTCATGATTCATGATTTATGATTTATGATTCATGATTCATGATTCAATTCATGATTCATGATTCAATTCATGATTCAAAATTCATGATTCATGATTCAATTCATGATTTATGATTCAATTCATGATTCATGATTTGATTCATGATTCAATTCATGATTCAATTCATGATTCGATTCATGATTCATGATTCATGATTCAATTCATGATTCAATTCATGATTCGATTCATGATTCAATTCATGATTCATGAATCATGATTCGATTCATGATTCATGATTCAATCATGATTCATGATTCATGATTCGATTCATGATTCATGATTCGATTCATGATTCATGATTCATGATTCATGATTCAATTCATGATTCATGATTCCTGATTCATGATTCAATGCATAAATCATGATTCATGATTCGATTCATGATTCATGATTCATGATTCAATTCATGATTCATAATTCATGATTCATGATTTATGATTCAATATATGATTCATGATTCAATTCATGATTCATAATTCATGATTCATGATTTAATTCATGATTCATGATTCAAGATTCATGATTCATGATTCAATTCATGATTCATGATTCTTGATTCAATTCATGATTCATGATTCATGATTCATGATTCAATTCATGATTCATGATTCATGATTCAATTCATGATTCATGATTCATGATTCATGATTCAATTCATGATTCATGATTCGATTCATGATTCTTGATTCATGATTCATGATTCAATTCATGATTCGATTCATGATTCAATTCATGATTCATGAATCATGATTCGATTAATGATTCATGATTCAATTCATGATTCATGATTCATGATTCAATTCATGATTCAATTCATGATTCATGATTCATGATTCATGATTCATGATTCATGATTCAATATATGATTCATGATTCAATATATGATTCATGATTCATGATTCAATTCATGATTCACAATTCATGATTCATGATTAAATTCATGATTCATGATTCAAGATTTATGATTCATGATTCAATTCATGATTCATGATTCTTGATTCAATTCATGATTCATGATTTATGATTCATGATTCATGATTCGATTCATGATTCATGTTTCAATTCATGATTCATGATTCATGATTCATGATTCGATTCATTAATTATGATTCATGATTCAATTCATGATTCATGATCCATGATTCATGATTCAATTCATGATTCAATTCATGATTCATAATTCATGATTCATTTCATGATTTATGATTCATGATTCAATTCATAATCAATTCATGATTCATGATTCATGATTCAATTCATGATTCATGATTCGATTCATAATTCTTGATTCATGATTTGATTCATGATTCATGATTCATGATTCAATTCATGATTCATGATTTATGATTCATGATTCAATTCATGATTCATGATTCAATTCATGATTCATGATTCGATTCATGATTCTTGATTCATGAATCATGATTCGATTCATGATTCATGATTCAATTCATGATTCATGATTCATGATTCAATTCATGATTCATGAATCATGATTCGATTCATGATTCATGATTCGATTCATGATTCATGATTCAATTCATGATTCATGATTCTTGATTTGATTCATGATTTATGATTCAATTCATGATTCAATTCATGATTCATGATTCAAGATTCAATTCATGATTCATGATTCATGATTCATGATTCAATTCATGATTCATGATTCAATTCATGATTCAATTCATGATTCATGATTCATGATTCATGATTCAATTCATGATTCATGATTCATGATTCATGATTCAATTCATGATTCATAATTCATAATTCAATTCATGATTCATAATTCATGATTCATGATTCAATTCATGATTCATGATTCATTATTCATGATTCAATTCATGATTCATGATTCAATTCATTAATCGATTCATGATTCATGATTCGATTCATGATTCATGATTCATGATTCAATTCATGATCCATGATTCAATTCATGATTCATAATTTATGATTCATGATTCAAGATTCATGAATCATGATTCATTATTCAATTCATGATTCAATTCATGATTCATGATTCATGATTCAATATATGATTCATGATTCAATTCATGATTCAATATATGATTCATGATTCAATTCATGATTCATGATTCAAGATTCATGATTCATGATTCAATTCATGATTCATGATTCTTGATTCAATTCATGATTCATGATTCATGATTCATGATTCAATTCATGATTCATGATTCATGATTCATGATTCAATTCATGATTCATGATTCATGATTCATGATTCATGATTCAATTCATGATTCATGATTCGATTCATGATTCTTGATTCATGATTCATGATTCATTTCATGATTCGATTCATGATTCAATTCATGATTCATGAATCATGATTCGATTCATGATTCATGATTCAATCATGATTCATGATTCATGATTCGATTCATGATTCATGATTCATGATTCATGATTCATTTCATGATTCATGATTCCTGATTCATGATTCAATGCATGATTCATGATTCATGATTCATGATTCGATTCATGATTCATGATTCATGATTCAATTCATGATTCATAATTCATGATTCATGAGTTAATTCATGATTCATGGTCCATGATTCATGATTCAATTCATGATTCATGATTCATGATTCAAATTATGATTCAATTCATGATTCATGATTCATGATTCAATTCATGATTCATGATTCGATTCATGATTCATGATTCATGATTCAATTCATGATTCATGATTTATGATTCATGATTCAATTCATGATTCATGATTCAATTCATGATGCATGATTCGATTCATGATTCATTATTTATGATTCAATTCATGATTTATGATTCATGATTCATGATTTATGATTCATGATTCATGATTTATGATTTATGATTCATGATTCATGATTCAATTCATGATTCATGATTCAATTCATGATTCAAAATTCATGATTCATGATTCAATTCATGATTCATGATTCAATTCATGATTCATGATTTGATTCATGATTCAATTCATGATTCAATTCATGATTCGATTCATGATTCATGATTCATGATTCAATTCATGATTCAATTCATGATTCGATTCATGATTCAATTCATGATTCAATTCATGATTCAATTCATGATTCGATTCATGATTCAATTCATGATTCATGAATCATGATTCGATTCATGATTCATGATTCAATCATGATTCATGATTCATGATTCGATTCATGATTCATGATTCGATTCATGATTCATGATTCATGATTCATGATTCAATTCATGATTCATGATTCCTGATTCATGATTCAATGCATAAATCATGATTCATGATTCGATTCATGATTCATGATTCAATTCATGATTCATAATTCATGATTCATGATTTATGATTCATGATTCATGATCCATGATTCATGATTCAATTCATGATTCATGATTCAAATTATGATTCAATTCATGATTCATGATTCAATTCATGATTCATGATTCAATTCATGATTCATGATTCGATTCATGATTCATGATTTAATTCATGATTCATGATTCAATTCATGATTCATGATTCAATTCATGATTCATGATTCGATTCATGATTCTTGATTCATGATTCATGATTCGATTCATGATTCATGATTCATAATTCAATTCATGATTCTAGATTCAATTCATGATTCATGATTTAATTCATGATTCATGATTTATGATTCATGATTCAATTCATGATTCATGATTCATGATTCAATTCATGATTCAATTCATGATTCATGATTCATGTTTCAATTTATGATTCATGATTCAATTCACGATTCATGATTCATGATTAAATTCATGATTCAATTCATGATTCATGATTCAATTCATGATTCACGATTCATGATTCATGATTTATGATTCAATTCATGATTCATGATTCATAATTCAATTCATGATTCATAATTTATGATTCATGATTCAAATTATGATTCATAATTGATGATTCATGATTCAATTCATGATTCATGATTCATGATTCATGATTCAATTCATGATTCATGATTCAATTCATTAATCAATTCATGATTTAAATTCATGATTCAATTCATGATTCATGATTAATGATTCGATTCATGATTCATGATTCATGATTCAATTCATGATCCATGATTCAATTAATGATTCATGATTCATGATTCAATTCATGATTCAATTCATGATTCATGATTCATGATTCAATTCATGATTCATAATTCATGATTCATGATTCAATTCATGATTCATAATTCATGATTCATGATTCAATTCATGATTCAATTCATGATTCATGATTCATGATTCAATTCATGATTCATAATTCATGATTCATGAATATATTCATGATTCATAATTTATGATTCAATTCATTATTCATGATTCATGATTCATGATTAGATTCATGATTCATTTTTTATGATTCAATTCATGATTTATGATTCATGATTCATGATTTATGATTCATGATTCATGATTTATGATTTATGATTCATGATTCATGATTCAATTCATGATTCATGATTCAATTCATGATTCAAAATTCATGATTCATGATTCAATTCATGATTCATGATTCAATTCATGATTCATGATTCAATTCATGATTCATGATTCATGATTCGATTCATGATTCGATTCATGATTCAATTCATGATTCGATTCATGATTCATGATTTATGATTCAATTCATGATTCAATTCATGATTCATGATTCGTGATTCAATTTATGATTCATGATTCATGATTCATGATTCATGATTCAATTCATGATTCATCATTCAATTCATGATTCATGATTCATGATTCATGATTCATGATTCAATTCATGATTCATGATTCATGATTCATGATTCAATTCATGATTCATAATTCATAATTCAATTCATGATTCATAATTCATGATTCATGATTCAATTCATGATTCATAATTCATGATTCATGATTCAATTCATGATTCATGATTCATTATTCATGATTCAATTCATGATTCATGATTCAATTAATTAATCGATTCATGATTCATGATTCGATTCATGATTCATGATTCAATTCATGATTCATAATTCATGATTCATGATTCAAGATTCATGAATCATGATTCATTATTCAATTCAAGATTCAATTCATGATTCATGATTCAATATATGATTCATGATTCAATTCATGATTCATAATTCATGATTCATGATTCAAGATTCATGATTCATGATTCAATTCATGATTCATGATTCTTGATTCAATTCATGATTCATGATTCATGATTCATGATTCAATTCATGATTCATGATTCCTGATTCATGATTCAATTCATGATTCATGATTCATGATTCAATTCATGATTCATGATTCATGATTCAATTCATGATTCATGATTCGATTCATAATTCTTGATTCATGATTCGATTCATGATTCATGATTCATGATTCAATTCATGATTCATGATTTATGATTCATGATTCATGATTCAATTCATGATTCATGATTCATGATTCATGATTCAATTCATGATTCATGATTCATGATTCATGATTCAATTCATGATTCATGATTCATGATTCAATTCATGATTCATGATTCGATTCATAATTCTTGATTCATGATTCGATTCATGATTCATGATTCATGATTCAATTCATGATTCATGATTTATGATTCATGATTCAATTCATGATTCATGATTCATGATTCATGATTCAATTCATGATTCATGATTCGATTCATGATTCTTGATTCATGATTCATGATTCAATTCATGATTCGATTCATGATTCAATTCATGATTCATGAATCATGATTCGATTCATGATTCATGATTCAATCATGATTCATGATTCATGATTCGATTCATGATTCATGATTTGTGATTCAATTCATGATTCATGATTCCTGATTCATGATTCAATGCATGATTCATGATTCATGATTCATGATTCGATTCATGATTCATGATTCATGATTCAATTCATGATTCATAATTCATGATTCATGATTCAATTCATGATTCATGATTCATGATTCAAATTATGATTCAATTCATGATTCATGATTCATGATTCAATTCATGATTCATGATTCGATTCATGATTCATGATTCAATTCATGATTCATGATTCATGATTTATGATTCATGATTCAATTCATGATTCATGATTCAATTCATGATTCATGATTCGATTCATGATTCTTGATTCATGATTCATGATTCGATTCATGATTCATGATTCATGATTAAATTCATGATTCAATTCATGATTCATGATTCATGATTCAATTCATGATTCACGATTCATGATTCATGATTTATGATTCAATTCATGATTCATGATTCATAATTCAATTCATGATTCATAATTTATGATTCATGATTCAAATTATGATTCATAATTGATGATTCATGATTCAATTCATGATTCATGATTCATGATTCATGATTCATGATTCAATTCATGATTCATGATTCAATTCATTAATCAATTCATGATTTAAATTCATGATTCAATTCATGATTCATGATTAATGATTCGATTCATGATTCATGATTCATGATTCAATTCATGATCCATGATTCAATTAATGATTCATGATTCATGATTCAATTCATGATTCAATTCATGATTCATGATTCATGATTCATGATTCAATTCATGATTCATAATTCATGATTCATGATTCAATTCATGTTTCATAATTCATGATTCATGATTCAATTCATGATTCAATTCATGATTCATGATTCATGATTCAATTCATGATTCATAATTCATGATTCATGAATATATTCATGATTCATAATTTATGATTCAATTCATTATTCATGATTCATGATTCATGAGTAGATTCATGATTCATTATTTATGATTCAATTCATGATTTATGATTCATGATTCATGATTTATGATTCATGATTCATGATTTAGGATTTATGATTCATGATTCATGATTCAATTCATGATTCATCATTCAATTCATGATTCAAAATTCATGATTCATGATTCAATTCATGATTCATGATTCAATTCATGATTCATGATTCGATTCATGATTCATAATTCATGATTCAATTCATGATTCGATTCATGATTCAATTCATGATTCGATTCATGATTCATGATTTGATTCATGATTCATAATTCATGATTCATGATTCAATTGATGATTCATGATTCAATTCATGATTCATGATTCATGATTCAATTCATGATTCATGATTCAATTCATTAATCAATTCATGATTTAAATTCATGATTCAATTCATGATTCATGATTAATGATTCAATTCATGATTCATGATTCATGATTCAATTCATGATCCATGATTCAATTAATGATTCATGATTCATGATTCAATTCATGATTCAATTCATGATTCATGATTCATGATTCATGATTCAATTCATGATTCATAATTCATGATTCATGATTCAATTCATGTTTCATAATTCATGATTCATGATTCAATTCATGATTCAATTCATGATTCATGATTCATGATTCAATTCATGATTCATAATTCATGATTCATGAATATATTCATGATTCATAATTTATGATTCAATTCATTATTCATGATTCATGATTCATGAGTAGATTCATGATTCATTATTTATGATTCAATTCATGATTTATGATTCATGATTCATGATTTATGATTCATGATTCATGATTTAGGATTTATGATTCATGATTCATGATTCAATTCATGATTCATGATTCAATTCATGATTCAAAATTCATGATTCATGAATCAATTCATGATTCATGATTCAATTCATGATTCATGATTCATGATTCGATTCATGATTCATAATTCATGATTCAATTCATGATTCGATTCATGATTCAATTCATGATTCGATTCATGATTCATGATTCGATTCATGATTCATAATTCATGATTCATGATTCAATTCATGATTCATGATTCAATTCATGATTCATGATTCATGATTCAATTCATGATTCAATTCATGATTCATGATTCATGATTCATGATTCAATATATGATTCATGATTCAATATATTATTCATGATTCATGATTCAATTCATGATTCATAATTCATGATTCATGATTAAATTCATAATTCATGATTCAAGATTTATGATTCATGATTCAATTCATGATTCATGATTCTTGATTCATGATTTATGATTCATGATTCATGATTCGATTCATGATTCATGATTCATGTTTCAATTCATGATTCATGATTCATGATTCGATTCATTAATTATGATTCATGATTCAATTCATGATTCATGATCCATGATTCATGATTCATTTCATGATTCAATTCATGATTCATAATTCATGATTCATTTCATGATTCTTGATCCATGATTCATGATTCAATTCATGATTTATGATTCATGATTCAATTCATAATCAATTCATGATTCATGATTCATGATTCAATTCATGATTCATGATTCGATTCATAATTCTTGATTCATGATTCGATTCATGATTCATGATTCATGATTCAATTCATGATTCATGATTTATGATTCATGATTCAATTCATGATTCATGATTCAATTCATGATTCATGATTCGATTCATGATTCTTGATTCATGAATCATGATTCGATTCATGATTCATGATTCAATTCATGATTCATGATTCATGATTCAATTCATGATTCATGAATCATGATTCGATTCATGATTCATGATTCAATTCATGATTCATGATTCATTATTTGATTCATGATTTATGATTCAATTCATGATTCAATTCATGATTCATGATTCATGATTCAATTTATGATTCATGATTCATGATTCATGATTCAATTCATGATTCATGGTTCAATTCATGATTCAATTCATGATTCATGATTCATGATTCAATTCATGATTCATGATTCATGATTCATGATTCAATTCATGATTCATAATTCATGATTCATGATTCATGATTCAATTCATGATTCATAATTCATGATTCATGAATATATTCATGATTCATAATTTATGATTCAATTCATTATTCATGATTCATGATTCATGATTAGATTCATGATTCATTATTTATGATTCAATTCATGATTTATGATTCATGATTCATGATTTATGATTCATGATTCATGATTTAGGATTTATGATTCATGATTCATGATTCAATTCATGATTCATGATTCAATTCATGATTCAAAATTCATGATTCATGATTCAATTCATGATTCATGATTCAATTCATGATTCATGATTCATGATTCGATTCATGATTCGATTCATGATTCAATTCATGATTCGATTCATGATTCAATTCATGATTCGATTCATGATTCATGATTCGATTCATGATTCATAATTCATGATTCATGATTCAATTCATGATTCGTGATTCAATTCATGATTCATGATTCATGATTCAATTCATGATTTAATTCATGATTCATGATTCATGATTCATAATTCATGATTCAATATATGATTCATGATTCAATATATGATTCATGATTCATGGTTCAATTCATGATTCATAATTCATGATTCATGATTAAATTCATAATTCATGATTCAAAATTTATGATTCATGATTCAATTCATGATTCATGATTCTTGATTCAATTCATGATTCATGATTCATGATTCATGATTCGATTCATTAATTATGATTCATGATTCAATTCATGATTCATGATTCATTATTTGATTCATGATTTATGATTCAATTCATGATTCAATTCATGATTCATGATTCAATTTATGATTCATGATTCATGATTCAATTCATGATTCATGGTTCAATTCATGATTCAATTCATGATTCATGATTCATGATTCAATTCATGATTCATGATTCATGATTCATGATTCAATTCATGATTCATAATTCATAATTTAATTCATGATTCATAATTCATGATTCATGATTCAATTCATGATTCATAATTCATGATTCATGATTCAATTCATGATTCATGATTCAATTCATTAATCGATTCATGATTCATGATTCGATTCATGATTCATGATTCATGATTCAATTCATGACCCATGATTCAATCATGATTCATGATTCATGATTCAATTCATGATTCAATTCATGATTCATGATTCATGATTCAATTCATGATTCATAATTCATGATTCATGATTCAATTCATGATTCATAATTCATGATTCATGATTCAATTCATGATTCAATTCATGATTCATGATTCAATTTATGATTCATAATTCATGATTCATGAATATATTCATGATTCATAATTCATAATTCAATTCATTATTCATGATTCATGATTCATGATTAGATTCATGATTCATGATTTATGATTCAATTCATGATTTATGATTCATGATTCATGATTTATGATTCATGATTTATGATTTATGATTCATGATTCATGATTTATGATTCATGATTCATAATTCATGATTCAATTCATGATTCATGATTCAATTCATGATTCATAATTCATGATTCATGATTCAATTCATGATTCATGATTCATGATTCATGATTCAATTCATGATTCATGATTTGATTCATGATTCATGATTCAATTCATGATTCATGATTCATGATTCAATTCATAATTCATGATTCGATTTATGATTCATGATTCATCATTCAATTCATGATTCGATTCATGATTCATGATTCAATTCATGATTCATGATTCAATTCATGATTCATGATTCATGATTCAATTCAGATTCATGATTCATGATTCAATTCATGATTCGATTCATGATTCAATTCATGATTCAATTTATGATTCATGATTCATGATTCAAGATTCATGATTCATGATTCAATTCATGATTCATGATTCTTGATTCAATTCATGATTCATGATTCATGAATTATGATTCAATTCATGATTCATGATTCAATTCATGGTTCATGATTCATGATTCATGATTCGATTCATGATTCATGATTCATGATTCGATTCATGATTCATAATTCATGATTCATGATTCAATTCATGATCCATGATTCAATTCATGATTCATGATTCAATTCATGATTCATGATTCATGATTCAATTCATGATTCAATTCATGATTCATGATTCATGATTCATGATTCAATATATGATTCACGATTCATGATTCAATTCATGATTCATAATTCATGATTCATGATTCAATTCATGATTCATGATTCAAGATTCATGAATCATGATTCATTATTCAATTCATGATTCAATTCATGATTCATGATTCAATATATGATTCATGATTCAATTCATGATTCATAATTCATGATTCATGATTCAATTCATGATTCATGATTCAAGATTCATGATTCATGATTCAATTCATGATTCATGATTCTTGATTCAATTCATGATTCATGATTCATGATTCATGATTCAATTCATGATTCATGATTCCTGATTCATGATTCAATTCATGATTCATGATTCATGATTCAATTCATGATTCATGATTCATGATTCAATTCATGATTCATGATTCATGATTCAATTCATGATTCATGATTCGATTCATAATTCTTGATTCATGATTCGATTCATGATTCATGATTCATGATTCAATTCCTGATTCATGATTTATGATTCATGATTCAATTCATGATTCATGATTCATGATTCAATTCATGATTCATGATTCGATTCATGATTCATGATTCATGATTCAATTCATGATTCATGATTCGATTCATAATTCTTGATTCATGATTCGATTCATGATTCATGATTCATGATTCAATTCATGATTCATGGTTTATGATTCATGATTCATGATTCAATTCATGATTCATGATTCATGATTCATGATTCAATTCATGATTCATGATTCATGATTCATGATTCAATTCATGATTCATGATTCATGATTCAATTCATGATTCATGATTCGATTCATAATTCTTGATTCATGATTCGATTCATGATTCATGATTCATGATTCAATTCATGATTCATGATTTATGATTCATGATTCAATTCATGATTCATGATTCAATTCATGATTCATGATTCGATTCATGATTCTTGATTCATGATTCATGATTCAATTCATGATTCGATTCATGATTCAATTCATGATTCATGAATCATGATTCGATTCATGATTCATGATTCAATCATGATTCATGATTCATGATTCGATTCATGATTCATGATTTGTGATTCAATTCATGATTCATGATTCCTGATTCATGATTCAATGCATGATTCATGATTCATGATTCATGATTCGATTCATGATTCATGATTCATGATTCAATTCATGATTCATAATTCATGATTCATGATTCAATTCATGATTCATGATTCATGATTCAAATTATGATTCAATTCATGATTCATGATTCATGATTCAATTCATGATTCATGATTCGATTCATGATTCATGATTCAATTCATGATTCATGATTCATGATTTATGATTCATGATTCAATTCATGATTCATGATTCAATTCATGATTCATGATTCGATTCATGATTCTTGATTCATGATTCATGATTCGATTCATGATTCATGATTCATGATTAAATTCATGATTCAATTCATGATTCATGATTCAATTCATGATTCACGATTCATGATTCATGATTTATGATTCAATTAATAATTCATGATTCATAATTCAATTCATGATTCATAATTTATGATTCATGATTCAAATTATGATTCATAATTGATGATTCATGATTCAATTCATGATTCATGATTCATGATTCAATTCATGATTCATGATTCAATTCATTAATCAATTCATGATTTAAATTCATGATTCAATTCATGATTCATGATTAATGATTCGATTCATGATTCATGATTCAATTCATGATCCATGATTCAATTAATGATTCATGATTCATGATTCAATTCATGATTCAATTCATGATTCATGATTCATGATTCATGATTCAATTCATGATTCATAATTCATGATTCATGATTCAATTCATGTTTCATAATTCATGATTCATGATTCAATTCATGATTCAATTCATGATTCATGATTCATGATTCAATTCATGATTCATAATTCATGATTCATGAATATATTCATGATTCATAATTCATGATTCATGATTCAATTCATGTTTCATAATTCATGATTCATGATTCAATTCATGATTCAATTCATGATTCATGATTCATGATTCAATTCATGATTCATAATTCATGATTCATGAATATATTCATGATTCATAATTTATGATTCAATTCATTATTCATGATTCATGATTCATGAGTAGATTCATGATTCACTATTTATGATTCAATTCATGATTTATGATTCATGATTCATGATTTATGATTCATGATTCATGATTTAGGATTTATGATTCATGATTCATGATTCAATTCATGATTCATGATTCAATTCATGATTCAAAATTCATGATTCATGATTCATGATTCAATTCATGATTCATGATTCATGATTCGATTCATGATTCATAATTCATGATTCAATTCATGATTCGATTCATGATTCAATTCATGATTCGATTCATGATTCATGATTCATGATTCGATTCATGATTCATAATTCATGATTCATGATTCAATTGATGATTCATGATTCAATTCATGATTCATGATTCATGATTCATGATTCAATTCATGATTCATGATTCAATTCATTAATCAATTCATGATTTAAATTCATGATTCAATTCATGATTCATGATTAATGATTTGATTCATGATTCATGATTCAATTCATGATCCATGATTCAATTAATGATTCATGATTCATGATTCAATTCATGATTCAATTCATGATTCATGATTCATGATTCATGATTCAATTCATGATTCATAATTCATGATTCATGATTCAATTCATGTTTCATAATTCATGATTCATGATTCAATTCATGATTCAATTCATGATTCATGATTCATGATTCAATTCATGATTCATAATTCATGATTCATGAATATATTCATGATTCATAATTTATGATTCAATTCATTATTCATGATTCATGATTCATGAGTAGATTCATGATTCATTATTTATGATTCAATTCATGATTTATGATTCATGATTCATGATTTATGATTCATGATTCATGATTTAGGATTTATGATTCATGATTCATGATTCAATTCATGATTCATGATTCAATTCATGATTCAAAATTCATGATTCATGATTCAATTCAAGATTCATGATTCAATTCATGATTCATGATTCATGATTCGATTCATGATTCATAATTCATGATTCAATTCATGATTCGATTCATGATTCAATTCATGATTCGATTCATGATTCATGATTCATGATTCGATTCATGATTCATAATTCATGATTCATGATTCAATTCATGATTCATGATTCAATTCATGATTCATGATTCATGATTTAATTCATGATTCAATTCATGATTCATGATTCATGATTCATGATTCAATATATGATTCATGATTCAATATATGATTCATGATTCATGATTCAATTCATGATTCATAATTCATGATTCATGATTAAATTCATAATTCATGATTCAAGATTTATGATTCATGATTCAATTCATGATTCATGATTCTTGATTCAATTCATGATTCATGATTTATGATTCATGATTCATGATTCGATTCATGATTCATGTTTCAATTCATGATTCATGATTCATGATTCATGATTCGATTCATTAATTATGATTCATGATTCAATTCATGATTCATGATCCATGATTCATGATTCATTTCATGATTCAATTCATGATTCATAATTCATGATTCATTTCATGATTCTTGATCCATGATTCATGATTCAATTCATGATTTATGATTCATGATTCAATTCATGATTCATGATTCGATTCATAATTCTTGATTCATGATTCGATTCATGATTCATGATTCATGATTCAATTCATGATTCATGATTCATGATTCAATTCATGATTCATGATTCGATTCATGATTCTTGATTCATGAATCATGATTCGATTCATGATTCATGATTCAATTCATGATTCATGATTCATGATTCAATTCATGATTCATGAATCATGATTCGATTCATGATTCATGATTCAATTCATGATTCATGATTCATTATTTGATTCATGATTTATGATTCAATTCATGATTCAATTCATGATTCATGATTCAATTTATGATTCATGATTCATGATTCATGATTCAATTCATGATTCATGGTTCAATTCATGATTCAATTCATGATTCATGATTCAATTCATGATTCATGATTCATGATTCATGATTCAATTCATGATTCATAATTCAATTCATGATTCATAATTCATGATTCATGATTCATGATTCAATTCATGATTCATAATTCATGATTCATGAATATATTCATGATTCATAATTTATGATTCAATTCATTATTCATGATTCATGATTCATGATTAGATTCATGATTCATTATTTATGATTCAATTCATGATTTATGATTCATGATTCATGATTTATGATTCATGATTCATGATTTAGGATTTATGATTCATGATTCATGATTCAATTCATGATTCATGATTCAATTCATGATTCATGATTCAATTCATGATTCATGATTCATGATTCGATTCATGATTCAATTCATGATTCATGATTCAATTCATGATTCATGATTCATGATTCGATTCATGATTCGATTCATGATTCAATTCATGATTCGATTCATGATTCAATTCATGATTCGATTCATGATTCATGATTCATGATTCGATTCATGATTCATAATTCATGATTCATGATTCAATTCATGATTCATGATTCAATTCATGATTCATGATTCATGATTCAATTCATGATTCAATTCATGATTCATGATTCATGATTCATGATTCATGATTCAATATATGATTCATGATTCAATATATGATTCATGATTCATGATTCAATTCATGATTCATAATTCATGATTCATGATTAAATTCATAATTCATGATTCAAAATTTATGATTCATGATTCAATTCATGATTCATGATTCTTGATTCAATTCATGATTCATGATTTATGATTCATGATTCATGATTCGATTCATGATTCATGTTTCAATTCATGATTCATGATTCATGATTCATGATTCGATTCATTAATTATGATTCATGATTCAATTCATGATTCATGATCCATGATTCATGATTCATTTCATGATTCAATTCATGATTCATAATTCATGATTCATTTCATGTTTCTTGATCCATGATTCAATTCATGATTTATGATTCATGATTCAATTCATAATCAATTCATGATTCATGATTCATGATTCAATTCATGATTCGTGATTCGATTCATAATTCTTGATTCATGATTCGATTCATGATTCATGATTCATGATTCAATTCATGATTCATAATTTATGATTCATGATTCAATTCATGATTCATGATTCAATTCATGATTCATGATTCGATTCATGATTCTTGATTCATGAATCATGATTCGATTCATGATTCATGATTCAATTCATGATTCATGATTCATGATTCAATTCATGATTCATGAATCATGATTCGATTCATGATTCATGATTCAATTCATGATTCATGATTCATTATTTGATTCATGATTTATGATTCAATTCATGATTCAATTCATGATTCATGATTCATGATTCAATTTATGATTCATGATTCATGATTCATGATTCAATTCATGATTCATGGTTCAATTCATGATTCAATTCATGATTCATGATTCATGATTCAATTCATGATTCAATTCATGATTCATGATTCATGATTCATGATTCAATTCATGATTCATAATTCATGATTTATGATTCAATGATTGAATTCATGATTCATAATTCATGATTCATGATTCAATTCATGATTCAATTCATGATTCATGATTCAATTCATGATTCGTGATTCAATTCATTAATCGATTCATGAATAATGATTCGATTCATGATTCATGATTCATGATTCAATTCATGATCCATGATTCAATCATGATTCATGATTCATGATTCAATTCATGATTCATGATTCAATTTATGATTCATGATTCATGATTCATGATTCAATTCATGATTCATGGTTCAATTCATGATTCAATTCATGATTCATGATTCAATTCATGATTCATGATTCATGATTCATGATTCAATTCATGATTCATAATTCAATTCATGATTCATAATTCATGATTCATGATTCATGATTCAATTCATGATTCATAATTCATGATTCATGAATATATTCATGATTCATAATTTATGATTCAATTCATTATTCATGATTCATGATTCATGATTAGATTCATGATTCATTATTTATGATTCAATTCATGATTTATGATTCATGATTCATGATTTATGATTCATGATTCATGATTTAGGATTTATGATTCATGATTCATGATTCAATTCATGATTCATGATTTAATTCATGATTCAAAATTCATGATTCATGATTCAATTCATGATTCATGATTCAATTCATGATTCATGATTCATGATTCGATTCATGATTCGATTCATGATTCAATTCATGATTCGATTCATGATTCAATTCATGATTCGATTCATGATTCATGATTCATGATTCGATTCATGATTCATAATTCATGATTCATGATTCAATTCATGATTCATGATTCAATTCATGATTCATGATTCATGATTCAATTCATGATTCAATTCATGATTCATGATTCATGATTCATGATTCAATATATGATTCATGATTCAATATATGATTCATGATTCATGATTCAATTCATGATTCATAATTCATGATTCATGATTAAATTCATAATTCATGATTCAAAATTTATGATTCATGATTCAATTCATGATTCATGATTCTTGATTCAATTCATGATTCATGATTTATGATTCATGATTCATGATTCGATTCATGATTCATGTTTCAATTCATGATTCATGATTCATGATTCATGATTCGATTCATTAATTATGATTCATGATTCAATTCATGATTCATGATCCATGATTCAGGATTCATTTCATGATTCAATTCATGATTCATAATTCATGATTCATTTCATGTTTCTTGATCCATGATTCAATTCATGATTTATGATTCATGATTCAATTCATAATCAATTCATGATTCATGATTCATGATTCAATTCATGATTCGTGATTCGATTCATAATTCTTGATTCATGATTCGATTCATGATTCATGATTCATGATTCAATTCATGATTCATAATTTATGATTCATGATTCAATTCATGATTCATGATTCAATTCATGATTCATGATTCGATTCATGATTCTTGATTCATGAATCATGATTCGATTCATGATTCATGATTCAATTCATGATTCATGATTCATGATTCAATTCATGATTCATGAATCATGATTCGATTCATGATTCATGATTCAATTCATGATTCATGATTCATTATTTGATTCATGATTTATGATTCAATTCATGATTCAATTCATGATTCATGATTCATGATTCAATTTATGATTCATGATTCATGATTCATGATTCAATTCATGATTCATGGTTCAATTCATGATTCAATTCATGATTCATGATTCATGATTCAATTCATGATTCAATTCATGATTCATGATTCATGATTCAATTCATGATTCATAATTCATGATTTATGATTCAATGATTGAATTCATGATTCATAATTCATGATTCATGATTCAATTCATGATTCAATTCATGATTCATGATTCAATTCATGATTCGTGATTCAATTCATTAATCGATTCATGAATAATGATTCGATTCATGATTCATGATTCATGATTCAATTCATGATCCATGATTCAATCATGATTCATGATTCATGATTCAATTCATGATTCAATTCATGATTCATGATTCATGATTCAATTCATGATTCATAATTCATGATTCATGATTCAATTCATGATTCATAATTCATGATTCATGATTCAATTCAGGATTCAATTCATGATTCATGATTCAATTTATGATTCATAATTCATGATTCATGAATATATTCATGATTCATGATTCAATTCATGATTCATGATTCATGATTCAATTCAGATTCATGATTCATGATTCAATTCATGATTCGATTCATGATTCAATTCATGATTCAATTTATGATTCATGATTCATGATTCAAGATTCATGATTCATGATTCAATTCATTATTCATGATTCTTGATTCAATTCATGATTCATGATTCATGAATTATGATTCAATTCATGATTCATGATTCAATTCATGGTTCATGATTCATGATTCATGATTCGATTCATGATTCATGATTCATGATTCGATACATGATTCATAATTCATGATTCATGATTCAATTCATGATCCATGATTCAATTCATGATTCATGATTCAATTCATGATTCATGATTGATGATTCAATTCATGATTCAATTCATGATTCATGATTCATGATTCAATATATGATTCACGATTCATGATTCAATTCATGATTCATAATTAATGATTCATGATTCAATTCATGATTCATGATTCAAGATTCATGATTCATGATTCAATTCATGATTCATGATTCTTGATTCAATTCATGATTCATGATTCATGAATCATGATTCAATTCATGATTCATGATTCCTGATTCATGATTCAATTCATGATTCATGATTCATGATTCAATTCATGATTCATGATTCATGATTCAATTCATGATTCATGATTCATGATTCAATTCATGATTCATGATTCATGATTCAATTCATGATTCATGATTCATGATTCAATTCATGATTCATGATTCGATTCATAATTCTTGATTCATGATTCGATTCATGATTCATGATTCATGATTCAATTCATGATTCATGATTTATGATTCATGATTCAATTCATGATTCATGATTCATGATTCAATTCATGATTCATGATTCGATTCATGATTCTTGATTCATGATTCAATTCATGATTCGATTCATGATTCAATTCATGATTCATGAATCATGATTCGATTCATGATTCATGATTCAATCATGATTCATGATTCATGATTCGATTCATGATTCATGATTCATGATTCATGATTCAATGCATGATTCATGATTCATGATTCATGATTCGATTCATGATTCATGATTCATGATTCATAATTCATGATTCATGAGTCAATTCATGATTCACGATTCATGATTCATGATTTATGATTCAATTCATGATTCATGATTCATAATTCAATTCATGATTCATAATTTATGATTCATGATTCAAATTATGATTCATAATTGATGATTCATGATTCAATTCATGATTCATGATTCATGATTCATGATTCAATTCATGATTCATGATTCAATTCATTAATCAATTCATGATTTAAATTCATGATTCAATTCATGATTCATGATTAATGATTCGATTCATGATTCATGATTCATGATTCAATTCATGATCCATGATTCAATTAATGATTCATGATTCATGATTCAATTCATGATTCAATTCATGATTCATGATTCATGATTCATGATTCAATTCATGATTCATAATTCATGATTCATGATTCAATTCATGTTTCATAATTCATGATTCATGATTCAATTCATGATTCAATTCATGATTCATGATTTATGATTCAATTCATGATTCATGATTCATGATTCAATTCATGATTCACGATTCATGATTCATGATTTATGATTCAATTCATGATTCATGATTCATAATTCAATTCATGATTCATAATTTATGATTCATGATTCAAATTATGATTCATAATTGATGATTCATGATTCAATTCATGATTCATGATTCATGATTCAATTCATGATTCATGATTCAATTCATTAATCAATTCATGATTTAAATTCATGATTCAATTCATGATTCATGATTAATGATTCGATTCATGATTCATGATTCATGATTCAATTCATGATCCATGATTCAATTAATGATTCATGATTCATGATTCAATTCATGATTCAATTCATGATTCATGATTCATGATTCATGATTCAATTCATGATTCATAATTCATGATTCATGATTCAATTCATGTTTCATAATTCATGATTCATGATTCAATTCATGATTCAATTCATGATTCATGATTCATGATTCAATTCATGATTCATAATTCATGATTCATGAATATATTCATGATTCATAATTTATGATTCAATTCATTATTCATGATTCATGATTCATGAGTAGATTCATGATTCATTATTTATGATTCAATTCATGATTTATGATTCATGATTCATGATTTATGATTCATGATTCATGATTTAGGATTTATGATTCATGATTCATGATTCAATTCATGATTCATGATTCAATTCATGATTTAAAATTCATGATTCATGATTCAATTCATGATTCATGATTCAATTCATGATTCATGATTCATGATTCGATTCATGATTCATAATTCATGATTCAATTCATGATTCGATTCATGATTCAATTCATGATTCGATTCATGATTCATGATTCATGATTCATAATTCATGATTCATGATTCAATTCATGATTCATGATTCAATTCATTAATCAATTCATGATTTAAATTCATGATTCAATTCATGATTCATGATTAATGATTCGATTCATGATTCATGATTCATGATTCAATTCATGATCCATGATTCAATTAATGATTCATGATTCATGATTCAATTCATGATTCAATTCATGATTCATGATTCATGATTCATGATTCAATTCATGATTCATAATTCATGATTCATGATTCAATTCATGTTTCATAATTCATGATTCATGATTCAATTCATGATTCAATTCATGATTCATGATTCATGATTCAATTCATGATTCATAATTCATGATTCATGAATATATTCATGATTCATAATTTATGATTCAATTCATTATTCATGATTCATGATTCATGATTCGATTCATGATTCATGATTCATGATTCAATTCATGATCCATGATTCAATCATGATTCATGATTCATGATTCAATTCATGATTCAATTCATGATTCATGATTCATGATTCAATTCATGATTCATAATTCATGATTCATGATTCAATTCATGATTCATAATTCATGATTCATGATTCAATTCATGATTCAATTCATGATTCATGATTCAATTTATGATTCATAATTCATGATTCATGAATATATTCATGATTCATAATTCATGATTCAATTCATTATTCATGATTCATGATTCATGATTAGATTCATGATTCATGATTTATGATTCAATTCATGATTTATGATTCATGATTCATGATTTATGATTCATGATTTATGATTTATGATTCATGATTCATGATTTATGATTCATGATTCATAATTCATGATTCAATTCATGATTCATGATTCAATTCATGATTCATAATTCATGATTCATGATTCAATTCATGATTCATGATTCATGATTCATGATTCAATTCATGATTCATGATTTGATTCATGATTCATGATTCAATTCATGATTCATGATTCATGATTCAATTCATAATTCATGATTCGATTTATGATTCATGATTCATCATTCAATTCATGATTCGATTCATGATTCATGATTCAATTCATGATTCATGATTCAATTCATGATTCATGATTCATGATTCAATTCAGATTCATGATTCATGATTCAATTCATGATTCGATTCATGATTCAATTCATGATTCAATTTATGATTCATGATTCATGATTCAAGATTCATGATTCATGATTCAATTCATGATTCATGATTCTTGATTCAATTCATGATTCATGATTCATGAATTATGATTCAATTCATGATTCATGATTCAATTCATGGTTCATGATTCATGATTCATGATTCGATTCATGATTCATGATTCATGATTCGATTCATGATTCATAATTCATGATTCATGATTCAATTCATGATCCATGATTCAATTCATGATTCATGATTCAATTCATGATTCATGATTCATGATTCAATTCATGATTCAATTCATGATTCATGATTCATGATTCATGATTCAATATATGATTCACGATTCATGATTCAATTCATGATTCATAATTCATGATTCATGATTCAATTCATGATTCATGATTCAAGATTCATGAATCATGATTCATTAGTCAATTCATGATTCAATTCATGATTCATGATTCAATATATGATTCATGATTCAATTCATGATTCATAATTCATGATTCATGATTCAATTCATGATTCATGATTCAAGATTCATGATTCATGATTCAATTCATGATTCATGATTCTTGATTCAATTCATGATTCATGATTCATGATTCATGATTCAATTCATGATTCATGATTCCTGATTCATGATTCAATTCATGATTCATGATTCATGATTCAATTCATGATTCATGATTCATGATTCAATTCATGATTCATGATTCATGATTCAATTCATGATTCATGATTCGATTCATAATTCTTGATTCATGATTCGATTCATGATTCATGATTCATGATTCAATTTCTGATTCATGATTTATGATTCATGATTCAATTCATGATTCATGATTCATGATTCAATTCATGATTCATGATTCGATTCATGATTCATGATTCATGATTCAATTCATGATTCATGATTCGATTCATAATTCTTGATTCATGATTCGATTCATGATTCATGATTCATGATTCAATTCATGATTCATGGTTTATGATTCATGATTCATGATTCAATTCATGATTCATGATTCATGATTCATGATTCAATTCATGATTCATGATTCATGATTCATGATTCAATTCATGATTCATGATTCATGATTCAATTCATGATTCATGATTCGATTCATAATTCTTGATTCATGATTCGATTCATGATTCATGATTCATGATTCAATTCATGATTCATGATTTATGATTCATGATTCAATTCATGATTCATGATTCAATTCATGATTCATGATTCGATTCATGATTCTTGATTCATGATTCATGATTCAATTCATGATTCGATTCATGATTCAATTCATGATTCATGAATCATGATTCGATTCATGATTCATGATTCAATCATGATTCATGATTCATGATTCGATTCATGATTCATGATTTGTGATTCAATTCATGATTCATGATTCCTGATTCATGATTCAATGCATGATTCATGATTCATAATTCATGATTCGATTCATGATTCATGATTCATGATTCAATTCATGATTCATAATTCATGATTCATGATTCAATTCATGATTCATGATTCATGATTCAAATTATGATTCAATTCATGATTCATGATTCATGATTCAATTCATGATTCATGATTCGATTCATGATTCATGATTCAATTCATGATTCATGATTCATGATTTATGATTCATGATTCAATTCATGATTCATGATTCAATTCATGATTCATGATTCGATTCATGATTCTTGATTCATGATTCATGATTCGATTCATGATTCATGATTCATGATTAAATTCATGATTCAATTCATGATTCATGATTCATGATTCAATTCATGATTCACGATTCATGATTCATGATTTATGATTCAATTAATAATTCATGATTCATAATTCAATTCATGATTCATAATTTATGATTCATGATTCAAATTATGATTCATAATTGATGATTCATGATTCAATTCATGATTCATGATTCATGATTCAATTCATGATTCATGATTCAATTCATTAATCAATTCATGATTTAAATTCATGATTCAATTCATGATTCATGATTAATGATTCGATTCATGATTCATGATTCATGATTCAATTCATGATCCATGATTCAATTAATGATTCATGATTCATGATTCAATTCATGATTCAATTCATGATTCATGATTCATGATTCATGATTCAATTCATGATTCATAATTCATGATTCATGATTCAATTCATGTTTCATAATTCATGATTCATGATTCAATTCATGATTCAATTCATGATTCATGATTCATGATTCAATTCATGATTCATAATTCATGATTCATGAATATATTCATGATTCATAATTCATGATTCATGATTCAATTCATGTTTCATAATTCATGATTCATGATTCAATTCATGATTCAATTCATGATTCATGATTCATGATTCAATTCATGATTCATAATTCAGGATTCATGAATATATTCATGATTCATAATTTATGATTCAATTCATTATTCATGATTCATGATTCATGAGTAGATTCATGATTCACTATTTATGATTCAATTCATGATTTATGATTCATGATTCATGATTTATGATTCATGATTCATGATTTAGGATTTATGATTCATGATTCATGATTCAATTCATGATTCATGATTCAATTCATGATTCAAAATTCATGATTCATGATTCATGATTCAATTCATGATTCATGATTCATGATTCGATTCATGATTCATAATTCATGATTCAATTCATGATTCGATTCATGATTCAATTCATGATTCGATTCATGATTCATGATTCATGATTCGATTCATGATTCATAATTCATGATTCATGATTCAATTGATGATTCATGATTCAATTCATGATTCATGATTCATGATTCGATTCATGATTCATAATTCATGATTCAATTCATGATTCGATTCATGATTCAATTCATGATTCGATTCATGATTCATGATTCATGATTCGATTCATGATTCATAATTCATGATTCATGATTCAATTCATGATTCATGATTCAATTCATTAATCAATTCATGATTTAAATTCATGATTCAATTCATGATTCATGATTAATGATTCGATTCATGATTCATGATTCATGATTCAATTCATGATCCATGATTCAATTAATGATTCATGATTCATGATTCAATTCATGATTCAATTCATGATTCATGATTCATGATTCATGATTCAATTCATGATTCATAATTCATGATTCATGATTCAATTCATGTTTCATAATTCATGATTCATGATTCAATTCATGATTCAATTCATGATTCATGATTCATGATTCAATTCATGATTCATAATTCATGATTCATGAATATATTCATGATTCATAATTTATGATTCAATTCATTATTCATGATTCATGATTCATGAGTAGATTCATGATTCATTATTTATGATTCAATTCATGATTTATGATTCATGATTCATGATTTATGATTCATGATTCATGATTTAGGATTTATGATTCATGATTCATGATTCAATTCATGATTCATGATTCAATTCATGATTCAAAATTCATGATTAATGATTCAATTCAAGATTCATGATTCAATTCATGATTCATGATTCATGATTCGATTCATGATTCATAATTCATGATTCAATTCATGATTCGATTCATGATTCAATTCATGATTCGATTCATGATTCATGATTCATGATTCGATTCATGATTCATAATTCATGATTCATGATTCAATTCATGATTCATGATTCAATTCATGATTCATGATTTAATTCATGATTCAATTCATGATTCATGATTCATGATTCATGATTCAATATATGATTCATGATTCAATATATGATTCATGATTCATGATTCAATTCATGATTCATAATTCATGATTCATGATTAAATTCATAATTCATGATTCAAGATTTATGATTCATGATTCAATTCATGATTCATGATTCTTGATTCAATTCATGATTCATGATTTATGATTCATGATTCATGATTCGATTCATGATTCATGTTTCAATTCATGATTCATGATTCATGATTCATGATTCGATTCATTAATTATGATTCATGATTCAATTCATGATTCATGATCCATGATTCATGATTCATTTCATGATTCAATTCATGATTCATAATTCATGATTCATTTCATGATTCTTGATCCATGATTCATGATTCAATTCATGATTTATGATTCATGATTCAATTCATGATTCATGATTCGATTCATAATTCTTGATTCATGATTCGATTCATGATTCATGATTCATGATTCAATTCATGATTCATGATTCATGATTCAATTCATGATTCATGATTCAATTCATGATTCATGATTCGATTCATGATTCTTGATTCATGAATCATGATTCGATTCATGATTCATGATTCAATTCATGATTCATGATTCATGATTCAATTCATGATTCATGAATCATGATTCGATTCATGATTCATGATTCAATTCATGATTCATGATTCATTATTTGATTCATGATTTATGATTCAATTCATGATTCAATTCATGATTCATGATTCAATTTATGATTCATGATTCATGATTCATGATTCAATTCATGATTCATGGTTCAATTCATGATTCAATTCATGATTCATGATTCATGATTCAATTCATGATTCATGATTCATGATTCATGATTCAATTCATGATTCATAATTCAATTCATGATTCATAATTCATGATTCATGATTCGATTCATAATTCTTGATTCATGATTCGATTCATGATTCATGATTCATGATTCAATTCATGATTCATGATTCATGATTCAATTCATGATTCATGATTCAATTCATGATTCATGATTCGATTCATGATTCTTGATTCATGAATCATGATTCGATTCATGATTCATGATTCAATTCATGATTCATGATTCATGATTCAATTCATGATTCATGAATCATGATTCGATTCATGATTCATGATTCAATTCATGATTCATGATTCATTATTTGATTCATGATTTATGATTCAATTCATGATTCAATTCATGATTCATGATTCAATTTATGATTCATGATTCATGATTCATGATTCAATTCATGATTCATGGTTCAATTCATGATTCAATTCATGATTCATGATTCATGATTCAGTTCATGATTCATGATTCATGATTCATGATTCAATTCATGATTCATAATTCAATTCATGATTCATAATTCATGATTCATGAATATATTCATGATTCATAATTTATGATTCAATTCATTATTCATGATTCATGATTCATGATTAGATTCATGATTCATTATTTATGATTCAATTCATGATTTATGATTCATGATTCATGATTTATGATTCATGATTCATGATTTAGGATTTATGATTCATGATTCATGATTCAATTCATGATTCATGATTTAATTCATGATTCAAAATTCATGATTCATGATTCAATTCATGATTCATGATTCAATTCATGATTCATGATTCATGATTCGATTCATGATTCGATTCATGATTCAATTCATGATTCGATTCATGATTCAATTCATGATTCGATTCATGATTCATGATTCATGATTCGATTCATGATTCATAATTCATGATTCATGATTCAATTCATGATTCATGATTCAATTCATGATTCATGATTCATGATTCAATTCATGATTCAATTCATGATTCATGATTCATGATTCATGATTCATGATTCAATATATGATTCATGATTCAATATATGATTCATGATTCATGATTCAATTCATGATTCATAATTCATGATTCATGATTAAATTCATAATTCATGATTCAAAATTTATGATTCATGATTCAATTCATGATTCATGATTCTTGATTCAATTCATGATTCATGATTTATGATTCATGATTCATGATTCGATTCATGATTCATGTTTCAATTCATGATTCATGATTCATGATTCATGATTCGATTCATTAATTATGATTCATGATTCAATTCATGATTCATGATCCATGATTCATGATTCATTTCATGATTCAATTCATGATTCATAATTCATGATTCATTTCATGTTTCTTGATCCATGATTCAATTCATGATTTATGATTCATGATTCAATTCATAATCAATTCATGATTCATGATTCATGATTCAATTCATGATTCGTGATTCGATTAATAATTCTTGATTCATGATTCGATTCATGATTCATGATTCATGATTCAATTCATGATTCGTGATTCGATTCATAATTCTTGATTCATGATTCGATTCATGATTCATGATTCATGATTCAATTCATGATTCATAATTTATGATTCATGATTCAATTCATGATTCATGATTCAATTCATGATTCATGATTCGATTCATGATTCTTGATTCATGAATCATGATTCGATTCATGATTCATGATTCAATTCATGATTCATGATTCATGATTCATGATTCAATTCATGATTCATGAATCATGATTCGATTCATGATTCATGATTCAATTCATGATTCATGATTCATTATTTGATTCATGATTTATGATTCAATTCATGATTCAATTCATGATTCATGATTCATGATTCAATTTATGATTCATGATTCATGATTCATGATTCAATTCATGATTCATGGTTCAATTCATGATTCAATTCATGAATCATGATTCATGATTCAATTCATGATTCAATTCATGATTCATGATTCATGATTCATGATTCAATTTATGATTCATAATTCATGATTCATGATTCAATGATTGAATTCATGATTCATAATTCATGATTCATGATTCAATTCATGATTCAATTCATGATTCATGATTCAATTCATGATTCGTGATTCAATTCATAATCGATTCATGAATAATGATTCGATTCATGATTCATGATTCATGATTCAATTCATGATCCATGATTCAATCATGATTCATGATTCAATTCATGATTCAATTCATGATTCATGATTCATGATTCAATTCATGATTCATAATTCATGATTCATGATTCAATTCATGATTCATAATTCATGATTCATGATTCAATTCAGGATTCAATTCATGATTCATGATTCAATTTATGATTCATAATTCATGATTCATGAATATATTCATGATTCATGATTCAATTCATGATTCATGATTCATGATTCAATTCAGATTCATGATTCATGATTCAATTCATGATTCGATTCATGATTCAATTCATGATTCAATTTATGATTCATGATTCATGATTCAAGATTCATGATTCATGATTCAATTCATTATTCATGATTCTTGATTCAATTCATGATTCATGATTCATGAATTATGATTCAATTCATGATTCATGATTCAATTCATGGTTCATGATTCATGATTCATGATTCGATTCATGATTCATGATTCATGATTCGATACATGATTCATAATTCATGATTCATGATTCAATTCATGATCCATGATTCAATTCATGATTCATGATTCAATTCATGATTCATGATTGATGATTCAATTCATGATTCAATTCATGATTCATGATTCATGATTCAATATATGATTCACGATTCATGATTCAATTCATGATTCATAATTAATGATTCATGATTCAATTCATGATTCATGATTCAAGATTCATGATTCATGATTCAATTCATGATTCATGATTCTTGATTCAATTCATGATTCATGATTCATGAATCATGATTCAATTCATGATTCATGATTCCTGATTCATGATTCAATTCATGATTCATGATTCATGATTCAATTCATGATTCATGATTCATGATTCAATTCATGATTCATGATTCATGATTCAATTCATGATTCATGATTCATGATTCAATTCATGATTCATGATTCGATTCATAATTCTTGATTCATGATTCGATTCATGATTCATGATTCATGATTCAATTCATGATTCATGATTTATGATTCATGATTCAATTCATGATTCATGATTCATGATTCAATTCATGATTCATGATTCGATTCATGATTCTTGATTCATGATTCAATTCATGATTCGATTCATGATTCAATTCATGATTCATGAATCATGATTCGATTCATGATTCATGATTCAATCATGATTCATGATTCATGATTCGATTCATGATTCATGATTCATGATTCATGATTCAATTCATGATTCATGATTCCTGATTCATGATTCAATGCATGATTCATGATTCATGATTCATGATTCGATTCATGATTCATGATTCATGATTCATAATTCATGATTCATGAGTCAATTCATGATTCACGATTCATGATTCATGATTTATGATTCAATTCATGATTCATGATTCATAATTCAATTCATGATTCATAATTTATGATTCATGATTCAAATTATGATTCATAATTGATGATTCATGATTCAATTCATGATTCAATTCATGATTCATGATTTATGATTCAATTCATGATTCATGATTCATGATTCAATTCATGATTCACGATTCATGATTCATGATTTATGATTCAATTCATGATTCATGATTCATAATTCAATTCATGATTCATAATTTATGATTCATGATTCAAATTATGATTCATAATTGATGATTCATGATTCAATTCATGATTCATGATTCATGATTCAATTCATGATTCATGATTCAATTCATTAATCAATTCATGATTTAAATTCATGATTCAATTCATGATTCATGATTAATGATTCGATTCATGATTCATGATTCATGATTCAATTCATGATCCATGATTCAATTAATGATTCATGATTCATGATTCAATTCATGATTCAATTCATGATTCATGATTCATGATTCATGATTCAATTCATGATTCATAATTCATGATTCATGATTCAATTCATGTTTCATAATTCATGATTCATGATTCAATTCATGATTCAATTCATGATTCATGATTCATGATTCAATTCATGATTCATAATTCATGATTCATGAATATATTCATGATTCATAATTTATGATTCAATTCATTATTCATGATTCATGATTCATGAGTAGATTCATGATTCATTATTTATGATTCAATTCATGATTTATGATTCATGATTCATGATTTATGATTCATGATTCATGATTTAGGATTTATGATTCATGATTCATGATTCAATTCATGATTCATGATTCAATTCATGATTCAAAATTCATGATTCATGATTCAATTCATGATTCATGATTCAATTCATGATTCATGATTCATGATTCGATTCATGATTCATAATTCATGATTCAATTCATGATTCGATTCATGATTCAATTCATGATTCGATTCATGATTCATGATTCATGATTCATAATTCATGATTCATGATTCAATTCATGATTCATGATTCAATTCATTAATCAATTCATGATTTAAATTCATGATTCAATTCATGATTCATGATTAATGATTCGATTCATGATTCATGATTCATGATTCAATTCATGATCCATGATTCAATTAATGATTCATGATTCATGATTCAATTCATGATTCAATTCATGATTCATGATTCATGATTCATGATTCAATTCATGATTCATAATTCATGATTCATGATTCAATTCATGTTTCATAATTCATGATTCATGATTCAATTCATGATTCAATTCATGATTCATGATTCATGATTCAATTCATGATTCATAATTCATGATTCATGAATATATTCATGATTCATAATTTATGATTCAATTCATTATTCATGATTCATGATTCATGAGTAGATTCATGATTCATTATTTATGATTCAATTCATGATTTATGATTCATGATTCATGATTTATGATTCATGATTCATGATTTAGGATTTATGATTCATGATTCATGATTCAATTCATGATTCATAATTCAATTCAAGATTCAAAATTCATGATTCATGATTCAATTCATGATTCATGATTCAATTCATGATTCAAAATTCATGATTCATGATTCAATTCATGATTCATGATTCGATTCATGATTCATAATTCATGATTCAATTCATGATTCGATTCATGATTCAATTCATGATTCGATTCATGATTCATGATTCATGATTCAATTCATGATTCATAATTCATGATTCATGATTCAATTCATGATTCATGATTCAATTCATGATTCATGATTCATGATTCAATTCATGATTCAATTCATGATTCATGATTCATGATTCAATATATGATTCATGATTCAATATATGATTCATGATTCATGATTCAATTCATGATTCATAATTCATGATTCATGATTAAATTCATAATTCATGATTCAAGATTTATGATTCATGATTCAATTCATGATTCATGATTCTTGATTCATGATTTATGATTCATGATTCATGATTCGATTCATGATTCATGATTCGATTCATGATTCATGTTTCAATTCATGATTCATGATTCATGATTCATGATTCGATTCATTAATTATGATTCATGATTCAATTCATGATTCATGATCCATGATTCATGATTCATTTCATGATTCAATTCATGATTCATAATTCATGATTCATTTCATGATTCTTGATCCATGATTCATGATTCAATTCATGATTTATGATTCATGATTCAATTCATAATCAATTCATGATTCATGATTCATGATTCAATTCATGATTCATGATTCGATTCATAATTCTTGATTCATGATTCGATTCATGATTCATGATTCATGATTCAATTCATGATTCATGATTTATGATTCATGATTCAATTCATGATTCATGATTCAATTCATGATTCATGATTCGATTCATGATTCTTGATTCATGAATCATGATTCGATTCATGATTCATGATTCAATTCATGATTCATGATTCATGATTCAATTCATGATTCATGAATCATGATTCGATTCATGATTCATGATTCAATTCATGATTCATTATTTGATTCATGATTTATGATTCAATTCATGATTCAATTCATGATTCATGATTCATGATTCAATTTATGATTCATGATTCATGATTCATGATTCAATTCATGATTCATGGTTCAATTCATGATTCAATTCATGATTCATGATTCATGATTCAATTCATGATTCATGATTCATGATTCATGATTCAATTCATGATTCATAATTCATAATTCAATTCATGATTCATAATTCATGATTCATGATTCAATTCATGATTCATAATTCATGATTCATGAATATATTCATGAATAATAATTTATGATTCAATTCATTATTCATGATTCATGATTCATGATTAGATTCATGATTCATTATTTATGATTCAATTCATGATTTATGATTCATGATTCATGATTTATGATTCATGATTCATGATTTAGGATTTATGATTCATGATTCATGATTCAATTCATGATTCATGATTCAATTCATGATTCAAAATTCATGATTCATGATTCAATTCATGATTCATGATTCAATTCATGATTCATGATTCATGATTCGATTCATGATTCGATTCATGATTCAATTCATGATTCGATTCATGATTCAATTCATGATTCGATTCATGATTCATGATTCATGATTCGATTCATGATTCATAATTCATGATTCATGATTCAATTCATGATTCATGATTCAATTCATGATTCATGATTCATGATTCAATTCATGATTTAATTCATGATTCATGATTCATGATTCATGATTCATGATTCAATATATGATTCATGATTCAATATATGATTCATGATTCATGGTTCAATTCATGATTCATAATTCATGATTCATGATTAAATTCATAATTCATGATTCAAAATTTATGATTCATGATTCAATTCATGATTCATGATTCAATTCATGATTCATGATTTATGATTCATGATTCATGATTCGATTCATGATTCATGTTTCAATTCATGATTCATGATTCATGATTCATGATTCGATTCATTAATTATGATTCATGATTCAATTCATGATTCATGATCCATGATTCATGATTCATTTCATGATTCAATTCATGATTCATAATTCATGATTCATTTCATGATTCTTGATCCATGATTCATGATTCAATTCATGATTTATGATTCATGATTCAATTCATAATCAATTCATGATTCATGATTCATGATTCAATTCATGATTCGTGATTCGATTCATAATTCTTGATTCATGATTCGATTCATGATTCATGATTCATGATTCAATTCATGATTCATGATTTATGATTCATGATTCAATTCATGATTCATGATTAAATTCATGATTCATGATTCGATTCATGATTCTTGATTCATGAATCATGATTCGATTCATGATTCATGATTCAATTCATGATTCATGATTCATGATTTAATTCATGATTCATGAATCATGATTCGATTCATGATTCATGATTCAATTCATGATTCATGATTCATTATTTGATTCATGATTTATGATTCAATTCATGATTCATGATTCAATTTATGATTCATGTCTCATGATTCAATTCATGATTCATGGTTCAATTCATGATTCATGATTCATGATTCAATTCATGATTCATGATTCATGATTCATGATTCAATTCATGATTCATAATTCATAATTTAATTCATGATTCATAATTCATGATTCATGATTCAATTCATGATTCATAATTCATGATTCATGATTCAATTCATGATTCATGATTCAATTCATTAATCGATTCATGATTCATGATTCGATTCATGATTCATGATTCATGATTCAATTCATGATCCATGATTCAATCATGATTCATGATTCATGATTCAATTCATGATTCAATTCATGATTCATGATTCATGATTCAATTCATGATTCATAATTCATGATTCATGATTCAATTCATGATTCATAATTCATGATTCATGATTCAATTCATGATTCATGATTCAATTTATGATTCATAATTCATGATTCATGAATATATTCTTGATTCATAATTCATGATTCAATTCATTATTCATGATTCATGATTCATGATTAGATTCATGATTCATGATTTATGATTCAATTCATGATTTATGATTCATGATTCATGATTTATGATTCATGATTCATGATTTATGATTCATGATTCATGATTTATGATTCATGATTCATAATTCATGATTCAATTCATGATTCATGATTCAATTCATGATTCATAATTCATGATTCATGATTCAATTCATGATTCATGATTCATGATTCATGATTCAATTCATGATTCATGATTTGATTCATGATTCATGATTCAATTCATGATTCATGATTCATGATTCAATTCATAATTCATGATTCGATTTATGATTCATGATTCAATTCATGATTCGATTCATGATTCATGATTCAATTCATGATTCATGATTCAATTCATGATTCATGATTCATGATTCATGATTCAAGATTCATGATTCATGATTCAATTCATGATTCGATTCATGATTCAATTCATGATTCAATTTATGATTCATGATTCATGATTCAAGATTCATGATTCATGATTCAATTCATGATTCATGATTCTTGATTGAATTCATGATTCATGATTCATGAATTATGATTCAATTCATGATTCATGATTCAATTCATGGTTCATGATTCATGATTCATGATTCGATTCATGATTCATGATTCATGATTCGATTCATGATTCATAATTCATGATTCATGATTCAATTCATGATCCATGATTCAATTCATGATTCATGATTCAATTCATGATTCATGATTCATGATTCAATTCATGATTCAATTCATGATTCATGATTCATGATTCATGATTCAATATATGATTCACGATTCATGATTCAATTCATGATTCATAATTCATGATTCATGATTCAATTCATGATTCATGATTCAAGATTCATGAATCATGATTCATTATTCAATTCATGATTCAATTCATGATTCATGATTCAATATATGATTCATGATTCAATTCATGATTCATGATTCATGATTCATGATTCAATTCATGATTCATGATTCTTGATTCAATTCATGATTCATGATTCATGATTCATGATTCAATTCATGATTCATGATTCCTGATTCATGATTCAATTCATGATTCATGATTCATGATTCAATTCATGATTCATGATTCATGATTCAATTCATGATTCATGATTCATGATTCAATTCATGATTCATGATTCGATTCATAATTCTTGATTCATGATTCGATTCATGATTCATGATTCAATTCATGATTCATGATTTATGATTCATGATTCAATTCATGATTCATGATTCATGATTCAATTCATGATTCATGATTCGATTCATGATTCATGATTCATGATTCAATTCAAGATTCATGATTCGATTCATAATTCTTGATTCATGATTCGATTCATGATTCATGATTCATGATTCAATTCATGATTCATGATTTATGATTCATGATTCATGATTCAATTCATGATTCATGATTCATGATTCATGATTCAATTCATGATTCATGATTCATGATTCATGATTCAATTCATGATTCATGATTCATGATTCAATTCATGATTCATGATTCGATTCATAATTCTTGATTCATGATTCGATTCATGATTCATGATTCATGCTTCAATTCATGATTCATGATTTATGATTCATGATTCAATTCATGATTCATGATTCAATTCATGATTCATGATTCGATTCATGATTCTTGATTCATGATTCATGATTCAATTCATGATTCGATTCATGATTCAATTCATGATTCATGAATCATGATTCGATTCATGATTCATGATTCAATCATGATTCATGATTCATGATTCGATTCATGATTCATGATTTGTGATTCAATTCATGATTCATGATTCCTGATTCATGATTCAATGCATGATTCATGATTCATGATTCATGATTCGATTCATGATTCATGATTCATGATTCAATTCATGATTCATAATTCATGATTCATGATTCAATTCATGATTCATGATTCATGATTCAAATTATGATTCAATTCATGATTCATGATTCATGATTCAATTCATGATTCATGATTCGATTCATGATTCATGATTCAATTCATGATTCATGATTCATGATTTATGATTCATGATTCAATTCATGATTCATGATTCAATTCATGATTCATGATTCGATTCATGATTCTTGATTCATGATTCATGATTCGATTCATGATTCATGATTCATGATTAAATTCATGATTCAATTCATGATTCATGATTCATGATTCAATTCATGATTCACGATTCATGATTCATGATTTATGATTCAATTCATGATTCATGATTCATAATTCAATTCATGATTCATAATTTATGATTCATGATTCAAATTATGATTCATAATTGATGATTCATGATTCAATTCATGATTCATGATTCATGATTCAATTCATGATTCATGATTCAATTCATTAATCAATTCATGATTTAAATTCATGATTCAATTCATGATTCATGATTAATGATTCGATTCATGATTCATGATTCATGATTCAATTCATGATCCATGATTCAATTAATGATTCATGATTCATGATTCAATTCATGATTCAATTCATGATTCATGATTCATGATTCATGATTCAATTCATGATTCATAATTCATGATTCATGATTCAATTCATGTTTCATAATTCATGATTCATGATTCAATTCATGATTCATGATTCATGATTCAATTCATGATTCATAATTCATGATTCATGAATATATTCATGATTCATAATTTATGATTCAATTCATTATTCATGATTCATGATTCATGAGTAGATTCATGATTCACTATTTATGATTCGATTCATGATTTATGATTCATGATTCATGATTTATGATTCATGATTCATGATTTAGGATTTATGATTCATGATTCATGATTCAATTCATGATTCATGATTCAATTCATGATTCAAAATTCATGATTCATGATTCAATTCATGATTCATGATTCAATTCATGATTCATGATTCATGATTCGATTCATGATTCATAATTCATGATTCAATTCATGATTCGATTCATGATTCAATTCATGATTCGATTCATGATTCATGATTCATGACTCGATTCATGATTCATAATTCATGATTCATGATTCAATTGATGATTCATGATTCAATTCATGATTCATGATTCATGATTCATGATTCAATTCATGATTCATGATTCAATTCATTAATCAATTCATGATTTAAATTCATGATTCAATTCATGATTCATGATTAATGATTCGATTCATGATTCATGATTCAATTCATGAGCCATGATTCAATTAATGATTCATGATTCATGATTCAATTCATGATTCAATTCATGATTCATGATTCATGATTCATGATTCAATTCATGATTCATAATTCATGATGCATGATTCAATTCATGTTTCATAATTCATGATTCATGATTCAATTCATGATTCAATTCATGATTCATGATTCATGATTCAATTCATGATTCATAATTCATGATTCATGAATATATTCATGATTCATAATTTATGATTCAATTCATTATTCATGATTCATGATTCATGAGTAGATTCATGATTCATTATTTATGATTCAATTCATGATTTATGATTCATGATTCATGATTTATGATTCATGATTCATGATTTAGGATTTATGATTCATGATTCATGATTCAATTCATGATTCATGATTCAATTCATGATTCAAAATTCATGATTCATGATTCAATTCAAGATTCATGATTCAATTCATGATTCATGATTCATGATTCGATTCATGATTCATAATTCATGATTCAATTCATGATTCGATTCATGATTCAATTCATGATTCGATTCATGATTCATGATTCATGATTCGATTCATGATTCATAATTCATGATTCATGATTCAATTCATGATTCATGATTCAATTCATGATTCATGATTCATGATTTAATTCATGATTCAATTCATGATTCATGATTCATGATTCATGATTCAATATATGATTCATGATTCAATATATGATTCATGATTCATGATTCAATTCATGATTCATAATTCATGATTCATGATTAAATTCATAATTCATGATTCAAGATTTATGATTCATGATTCAATTCATGATTCATGATTCTTGATTCAATTCATGATTCATGATTTATGATTCATGATTCATGATTCGATTCATGATTCATGTTTCAATTCATGATTCATGATTCATGATTCATGATTCGATTCATTAATTATGATTCATGATTCAATTCATGATTCATGATCCATGATTCATGATTCAATTCATGATTTATGATTCATGATTCAATTCATAATCAATTCATGATTCATGATTCATGATTCAATTCATGATTCATGATTCGATTCATAATTCTTGATTCATGATTCGATTCATGATTCATGATTCAATTCATGATTCATGATTCATGATTCAATTCATGATTCATGATTCAATTCATGATTCATGATTCGATTCATGATTCTTGATTCATGAATCATGATTCGATTCATGATTCATGATTCAATTCATGATTCATGATTCATGATTCAATTCATGATTCATGAATCATGATTCGATTCATGATTCATGATTCAATTCATGATTCATGATTCATTATTTGATTCATGATTTATGATTCAATTCATGATTCAATTCATGATTCATGATTCAATTTATGATTCATGATTCATGATTCATGATTCAATTCATGATTCATGGTTCAATTCATGATTCAATTCATGATTCATGATTCATGATTCAATTCATGATTCATGATTCATGATTCATGATTCAATTCATGATTCATAATTCAATTCATGATTCATAATTCATGATTCATGATTCATGATTCGATTCATGATTCATGATTCATGATTCAATTCAAGATTCATGATTCGATTCATAATTCTTGATTCATGATTCGATTCATGATTCATGATTCATGATTCAATTCATGATTCATGATTTATGATTCATGATTCATGATTCAATTCATGATTCATGATTCATGATTCATGATTCAATTCATGATTCATGATTCATGATTCATGATTCAATTCATGATTCATGATTCATGATTCAATTCATGATTCATGATTCGATTCATAATTCTTGATTCATGATTCGATTCATGATTCATGATTCATGCTTCAATTCATGATTCATGATTTATGATTCATGATTCAATTCATGATTCATGATTCAATTCATGATTCATGATTCGATTCATGATTCTTGATTCATGATTCATGATTCAATTCATGATTCGATTCATGATTCAATTCATGATTCATGAATCATGATTCGATTCATGATTCATGATTCAATCATGATTCATGATTCATGATTCGATTCATGATTCATGATTTGTGATTCAATTCATGATTCATGATTCCTGATTCATGATTCAATGCATGATTCATGATTCATGATTCATGATTCGATTCATGATTCATGATTCATGATTCAATTCATGATTCATAATTCATGATTCATGATTCAATTCATGATTCATGATTCATGATTCAAATTATGATTCAATTCATGATTCATGATTCATGATTCAATTCATGATTCATGATTCGATTCATGATTCATGATTCAATTCATGATTCATGATTCATGATTTATGATTCATGATTCAATTCATGATTCATGATTCAATTCATGATTCATGATTCGATTCATGATTCTTGATTCATGATTCATGATTCGATTCATGATTCATGATTCATGATTAAATTCATGATTCAATTCATGATTCATGATTCATGATTCAATTCATGATTCACGATTCATGATTCATGATTTATGATTCAATTCATGATTCATGATTCATAATTCAATTCATGATTCATAATTTATGATTCATGATTCAAATTATGATTCATAATTGATGATTCATGATTCAATTCATGATTCATGATTCATGATTCAATTCATGATTCATGATTCAATTCATTAATCAATTCATGATTTAAATTCATGATTCAATTCATGATTCATGATTAATGATTCGATTCATGATTCATGATTCATGATTCAATTCATGATCCATGATTCAATTAATGATTCATGATTCATGATTCAATTCATGATTCAATTCATGATTCATGATTCATGATTCATGATTCAATTCATGATTCATAATTCATGATTCATGATTCAATTCATGTTTCATAATTCATGATTCATGATTCAATTCATGATTCATGATTCATGATTCAATTCATGATTCATAATTCATGATTCATGAATATATTCATGATTCATAATTTATGATTCAATTCATTATTCATGATTCATGATTCATGAGTAGATTCATGATTCACTATTTATGATTCGATTCATGATTTATGATTCATGATTCATGATTTATGATTCATGATTCATGATTTAGGATTTATGATTCATGATTCATGATTCAATTCATGATTCATGATTCAATTCATGATTCAAAATTCATGATTCATGATTCAATTCATGATTCATGATTCAATTCATGATTCATGATTCATGATTCGATTCATGATTCATAATTCATGATTCAATTCATGATTCGATTCATGATTCAATTCATGATTCGATTCATGATTCATGATTCATGACTCGATTCATGATTCATAATTCATGATTCATGATTCAATTGATGATTCATGATTCAATTCATGATTCATGATTCATGATTCATGATTCAATTCATGATTCATGATTCAATTCATTAATCAATTCATGATTTAAATTCATGATTCAATTCATGATTCATGATTAATGATTCGATTCATGATTCATGATTCAATTCATGAGCCATGATTCAATTAATGATTCATGATTCATGATTCAATTCATGATTCAATTCATGATTCATGATTCATGATTCATGATTCAATTCATGATTCATAATTCATGATGCATGATTCAATTCATGTTTCATAATTCATGATTCATGATTCAATTCATGATTCAATTCATGATTCATGATTCATGATTCAATTCATGATTCATAATTCATGATTCATGAATATATTCATGATTCATAATTTATGATTCAATTCATTATTCATGATTCATGATTCATGAGTAGATTCATGATTCATTATTTATGATTCAATTCATGATTTATGATTCATGATTCATGATTTATGATTCATGATTCATGATTTAGGATTTATGATTCATGATTCATGATTCAATTCATGATTCATGATTCAATTCATGATTCAAAATTCATGATTCATGATTCAATTCAAGATTCATGATTCAATTCATGATTCATGATTCATGATTCGATTCATGATTCATAATTCATGATTCAATTCATGATTCGATTCATGATTCAATTCATGATTCGATTCATGATTCATGATTCATGATTCGATTCATGATTCATAATTCATGATTCATGATTCAATTCATGATTCATGATTCAATTCATGATTCATGATTCATGATTTAATTCATGATTCAATTCATGATTCATGATTCATGATTCATGATTCAATATATGATTCATGATTCAATATATGATTCATGATTCATGATTCAATTCATGATTCATAATTCATGATTCATGATTAAATTCATAATTCATGATTCAAGATTTATGATTCATGATTCAATTCATGATTCATGATTCTTGATTCAATTCATGATTCATGATTTATGATTCATGATTCATGATTCGATTCATGATTCATGTTTCAATTCATGATTCATGATTCATGATTCATGATTCGATTCATTAATTATGATTCATGATTCAATTCATGATTCATGATCCATGATTCATGATTCAATTCATGATTTATGATTCATGATTCAATTCATAATCAATTCATGATTCATGATTCATGATTCAATTCATGATTCATGATTCGATTCATAATTCTTGATTCATGATTCGATTCATGATTCATGATTCAATTCATGATTCATGATTCATGATTCAATTCATGATTCATGATTCAATTCATGATTCATGATTCGATTCATGATTCTTGATTCATGAATCATGATTCGATTCATGATTCATGATTCAATTCATGATTCATGATTCATGATTCAATTCATGATTCATGAATCATGATTCGATTCATGATTCATGATTCAATTCATGATTCATGATTCATTATTTGATTCATGATTTATGATTCAATTCATGATTCAATTCATGATTCATGATTCAATTTATGATTCATGATTCATGATTCATGATTCAATTCATGATTCATGGTTCAATTCATGATTCAATTCATGATTCATGATTCATGATTCAATTCATGATTCATGATTCATGATTCATGATTCAATTCATGATTCATAATTCAATTCATGATTCATAATTCATGATTCATGATTCATGATTCAATTCATGATTCATAATTCATGATTCATGAATATATTCATGATTCATAATTTATGATTCAATTCATTATTCATGATTCATGATTCATGATTAGATTCATGATTCATTATTTATGATTCAATTCATGATTTATGATTCATGATTCATGATTTATGATTCATGATTCATGATTTAGGATTTATGATTCATGATTCATGATTCAATTCATGATTCATGATTTAATTCATGATTCAAAATTCATGATTCATGATTCAATTCATGATTCATGATTCAATTCATGATTCATGATTCATGATTCGATTCATGATTCGATTCATGATTCAATTCATGATTCGATTCATGATTCAATTCATGATTCGATTCATGATTCATGATTCATGATTCGATTCATGATTCATAATTCATGATTCATGATTCAATTCATGATTCATGATTCAATTCATGATTCATGATTCATGATTCAATTCATGATTCAATTCATGATTCATGATTCATGATTCATGATTCATGATTCAATATATGATTCATGATTCAATATATGATTCATGATTCATGATTCAATTCATGATTCATAATTCATGATTCATGATTAAATTCATAATTCATGATTCAAAATTTATGATTCATGATTCAATTCATGATTCATGATTCTTGATTCAATTCATGATTCATGATTTATGATTCATGATTCATGATTCGATTCATGATTCATGTTTCAATTCATGATTCATGATTCATGATTCATGATTCATTTCATGATTCAATTCATGATTCATAATTCATGATTCATTTCATGATTCTTGATCCATGATTCATGATTCAATTCATGATTTATGATTCATGATTCAATTCATAATCAATTCATGATTCATGATTCATGATTCAATTCATGATTCGTGATTCGATTCATAATTCTTGATTCATGATTCGATTCATGATTCATGATTCATGATTCAATTCATGATTCATAATTTATGATTCATGATTCAATTCATGATTCATGATTCAATTCATGATTCATGATTCGATTCATGATTCTTGATTCATGAATCATGATTCGATTCATGATTCATGATTCAATTCATGATTCATGATTCATGATTCATGATTCAATTCATGATTCATGATTCATTATTTGATTCATGATTTATGATTCAATTCATGATTCAATTCATGATTCATGATTCATGATTCAATTTATGATTCATGATTCATGATTCATGATTCAATTCATGATTCATGGTTCAATTCATGATTCAATTCATGATTCATGATTCATGATTCAATTCATGATTCAATTCATGATTCATGATTCATGATTCATGATTCAATTCATGATTCATAATTCATGATTCATGATTCAATGATTGAATTCATGATTCATAATTCATGATTCATGATTCAATTCATGATTCAATTCATGATTCATGATTCAATTCATGATTCGTGATTCAATTCATTAATCGATTCATGAATAATGATTCGATTCATGATTCATGATTCATGGTTCAATTCATGATCCATGATTCAATCATGATTCATGATTCATGATTCAATTCATGATTCAATTCATGATTCATGATTCATGATTCAATTCATGATTCATAATTCATGATTCATGATTCAATTCATGATTCATAATTCATGATTCATGATTCAATTCAGGATTCAATTCATGATTCATGATTCAATTTATGATTCATAATTCATGATTCATGAATATATTCATGATTCATGATTCAATTCATGATTCATGATTCATGATTCAATTCAGATTCATGATTCATGATTCAATTCATGATTCGATTCATGATTCAATTCATGATTCATGATTCATGAATTATGATTCAATTCATGATTCATGATTCAATTCATGGTTCATGATTCATGATTCATGATTTGATTCATGATTCATGATTCATGATTCGATACATGATTCATAATTCATGATTCATGATTCAATTCATGATCCATGATTCAATTCATGATTCATGATTCAATTCATGATTCATGATTGATGATTCAATTCATGATTCAATTCATGATTCATGATTCATGATTCAATATATGATTCACGATTCATGATTCAATTCATGATTCATAATTAATGATTCATGATTCAATTCATGATTCATGATTCAAGATTCATGATTCATGATTCAATTCATGATTCATGATTCTTGATTCAATTCATGATTCATGATTCATGATTCATGATTCAATTCATGATTCATGATTCCTGATTCATGATTCAATTCATGATTCATGATTCATGATTCAATTCATGATTCATGATTCATGATTCAATTCATGATTCATGATTCATGATTCAATTCATGATTCATGATTCATGATTCAATTCATGATTCATGATTCGATTCATAATTCTTGATTCATGATTCGATTCATGATTCATGATTCATGATTCAATTCATGATTCATGATTTATGATTCATGATTCAATTCATGATTCATGATTCATGATTCAATTCATGATTCATGATTCGATTCATGATTCTTGATTCATGATTCAATTCATGATTCGATTCATGATTCAATTCATGATTCATGAATCATGATTCGATTCATGATTCATGATTCAATCATGATTCATGATTCATGATTCGATTCATGATTCATGATTCATGATTCATGATTCAATTCATGATTCATGATTCCTGATTCATGATTCAATGCATGATTCATGATTCATGATTCATGATTCGATTCATGATTCATGATTCATGATTCATAATTCATGATTCATGAGTCAATTCATGATTCACGATTCATGATTCATGATTTATGATTCAATTCATGATTCATGATTCATAATTCAATTCATGATTCATAATTTATGATTCATGATTCAAATTATGATTCATAATTGATGATTCATGATTCAATTCATGATTCATGATTCATGATTCATGATTCAATTCATGATTCATGATTCAATTCATTAATCAATTCATGATTTAAATTCATGATTCAATTCATGATTCATGATTAATGATTCGATTCATGATTCATGATTCATGATTCAATTCATGATCCATGATTCAATTAATGATTCATGATTCATGATTCAATTCATGATTCAATTCATGATTCATGATTCATGATTCATGATTCAATTCATGATTCATAATTCATGATTCATGATTCAATTCATGTTTCATAATTCATGATTCATGATTCAATTCATGATTCAATTCATGATTCATGATTTATGATTCAATTCATGATTCATGATTCATGATTCAATTCATGATTCACGATTCATGATTCATGATTTATGATTCAATTCATGATTCATGATTCATAATTCAATTCATGATTCATAATTTATGATTCATGATTCAAATTATGATTCATAATTGATGATTCATGATTCAATTCATGATTCATGATTCATGATTCATGATTCAATTCATGATTCATGATTCAATTCATTAATCAATTCATGATTTAAATTCATGATTCAATTCATGATTCATGATTAATGATTCGATTCATGATTCATGATTCATGATTCAATTCATGATCCATGATTCAATTAATGATTCATGATTCATGATTCAATTCATGATTCAATTCATGATTCATGATTCATGATTCATGATTCAATTCATGATTCATAATTCATGATTCATGATTCAATTCATGTTTCATAATTCATGATTCATGATTCAATTCATGATTCAATTCATGATTCATGATTCATGATTCAATTCATGATTCATAATTCATGATTCATGAATATATTCATGATTCATAATTTATGATTCAATTCATTATTCATGATTCATGATTCATGAGTAGATTCATGATTCATTATTTATGATTCAATTCATGATTTATGATTCATGATTCATGATTTATGATTCATGATTCATGATTTAGGATTTATGATTCATGATTCAATTCATGATTCATGATTCAATTCATGATTCAAAATTCATGATTCATGATTCAATTCATGATTCATGATTCAATTCATGATTCATGATTCATGATTCGATTCATGATTCATAATTCATGATTCAATTCATGATTCGATTCATGATTCAATTCATGATTCGATTCATGATTCATGATTCATGATTCATAATTCATGATTCATGATTCAATTGATGATTCATGATTCAATTCATGATTCATGATTCATGATTCATGATTCAATTCATGATTCATGATTCAATTCATTAATCAATTCATGATTTAAATTCATGATTCACTTCATGATTCATGATTAATGATTCGATTCATGATTCATGATTCATGATTCAATTCATGATCCATGATTCAATTAATGATTCATGATTCATGATTCAATTCATGATTCAATTCATGATTCATGATTCATGATTCATGATTCAATTCATGATTCATAATTCATGATTCATGATTCAATTCATGTTTCATAATTCATGATTCATGATTCAATTCATGATTCAATTCATGATTCATGATTCATGATTCAATTCATGATTCATAATTCATGATTCATGAATATATTCATGATTCATAATTTATGATTCAATTCATTATTCATGATTCATGATTCATGAGTAGATTCATGATTCATTATTTATGATTCAATTCATGATTTATGATTCATGATTCATGATTTATGATTCATGATTCATGATTTAGGATTTATGATTCATGATTCATGATTCAATTCATGATTCATAATTCAATTCAAGATTCAAAATTCATGATTCATGATTCAATTCATGATTCATGATTCAATTCATGATTCAAAATTCATGATTCATGATTCAATTCATGATTCATGATTCGATTCATGATTCATAATTCATGATTCAATTCATGATTCGATTCATGTTTTAATTCATGATTCGATTCATGATTCATGATTCATGATTCGATTCATGATTCATAATTCATGATTCATGATTCAATTCATGATTCATGATTCAATTCATGATTCATGATTCATGATTCAATTCATGATTCAATTCATGATTCATGATTCATGATTCATGATTCAATATATGATTCATGATTCAATATATGATTCATGATTCATGATTCAATTCATGATTCATAATTCATGATTCATGATTAAATTCATAATTCATGATTCAAGATTTATGATTCATGATTCAATTCATGATTCATGATTCTTGATTCATGATTTATGATTCATGATTCATGATTCGATTCATGATTCATGATTCGATTCATGATTCATGTTTCAATTCATGATTCATGATTCATGATTCATGATTCGATTCATTAATTATGATTCATGATTCAATTCATGATTCATGATCCATGATTCATGATTCATTTCATGATTCAATTCATGATTCATAATTCATGATTCATTTCATGATTCTTGATCCATGATTCATGATTCAATTCATGATTTATGATTCATGATTCAATTCATAATCAATTCATGATTCATGATTCATGATTCAATTCATGATTCATGATTCGATTCATAATTCTTGATTCATGATTCGATTCATGATTCATGATTCATGATTCAATTCATGATTCATGATTTATGATTCATGATTCAATTCATGATTCATGATTCAATTCATGATTCATGATTCGATTCATGATTCTTGATTCATGAATCATGATTCGATTCATGATTCATGATTCAATTCATGATTCATGATTCATGATTCAATTCATGATTCATGAATCATGATTCGATTCATGATTCATGATTCAATTCATGATTCATGATTCATTATTTGATTCATGATTTATGATTCAATTCATGATTCAATTCATGATTCATGATTCATGATTCAATTTATGATTCATGATTCATGATTCATGATTCAATTCATGATTCATGGTTCAATTCATGATTCAATTCATGATTCATGATTCATGATTCAATTCATGATTCATGATTCATGATTCATGATTCAATTCATGATTCATAATTCATAATTCAATTCATGATTCATAATTCATGATTCATGATTCATGATTCAATTCATGATTCATAATTCATGATTCATGAATATATTCATGAATAATAATTTATGATTCAATTCATTATTCATGATTCATGATTCATGATTAGATTCATGATTCATTATTTATGATTCAATTCATGATTTATGATTCATGATTCATGATTTATGATTCATGATTCATGATTTAGGATTTATGATTCATGATTCATGATTCAATTCATGATTCATGATTCAATTCATGATTCAAAATTCATGATTCATGATTCAATTCATGATTCATGATTCAATTCATGATTCATGATTCATGATTCGATTCATGATTCGATTCATGATTCAATTCATGATTCGATTCATGATTCAATTCATGATTCGATTCATGATTCATGATTCATGATTCGATTCATGATTCATAATTCATGATTCATGATTCAATTCATGATTCATGATTCAATTCATGATTCATGATTCATGATTCAATTCATGATTTAATTCATGATTCATGATTCATGATTCATGATTCATGATTCAATATATGATTCATGATTCAATATATGATTCATGATTCATGGTTCAATTCATGATTCATAATTCATGATTCATGATTAAATTCATAATTCATGATTCAAAATTTATGATTCATGATTCAATTCATGATTCATGATTCTTGATTCAATTCATGATTCATGATTTATGATTCATGATTCATGATTCGATTCATGATTCATGTTTCAATTCATGATTCATGATTCATGATTCATGATTCGATTCATTAATTATGATTCATGATTCAATTCATGATTCATGATCCATGATTCATGATTCATTTCATGATTCAATTCATGATTCATAATTCATGATTCATTTCATGATTCTTGATCCATGATTCATGATTCAATTCATGATTTATGATTCATGATTCAATTCATAATCAATTCATGATTCATGATTCATGATTCAATTCATAATTCGTGATTCGATTCATAATTCTTGATTCATGATTCGATTCATGATTCATGATTCATGATTCAATTCATGATTCATGATTTATGATTCATGATTCAATTCATGATTCATGATTAAATTCATGATTCATGATTCGATTCATGATTCTTGATTCATGAATCATGATTCGATTCATGATTCATGATTCAATTCATGATTCATGATTCATGATTCAATTCATGATTCATGATTCATTATTTGATTCATGATTTATGATTCAATTCATGATTCAATTCATGATTCATGATTCAATTTATGATTCATGTCTCATGATTCAATTCATGATTCATGGTTCAATTCATGATTCATGATTCATGATTCAATTCATGATTCATGATTCATGATTCATGATTCAATTCATGATTCATAATTCATAATTTAATTCATGATTCATAATTCATGATTCATGATTGAATTCATGATTCATAATTCATGATTCATGATTCAATTCATGATTCATGATTCATGATTCAATTCATGATTCATGATTCGATTCATGATTCATGATTCATGATTCAATTCATGATCCATGATTCAATCATGATTCATGATTCATGATTCAATTCATGATTCATGATTCATGATTCATGATTCAATTCATGATTCATAATTCATGATTCATGATTCAATTCATGATTCATAATTCATGATTCATGATTCAATTCATGATTCATGATTCAATTTATGATTCATAATTCATGATTCATGAATATATTCATGATTCATAATTCATGATTCAATTCATTATTCATGATTCATGATTCATGATTAGATTCATGATTCATGATTTATGATTCAATTCATGATTTATGATTCATGATTCATGATTTATGATTCATGATTCATGATTTATGATTCATGATTCATAATTCATGATTCAATTCATGATTCATGATTCAATTCATGATTCATAATTCATGATTCATGATTCAATTCATGATTCATGATTCATGATTCATGATTCAATTCATGATTCATGATTTGATTCATGATTCATGATTCAATTCATGATTCATGATTCATGATTCAATTCATAATTCATGATTCGATTTATGATTCATGATTCATGATTCAATTCATGATTCGATTCATGATTCATGATTCAATTCATGATTCATGATTCAATTCATGATTCATGATTCATGATTCATGATTCAAGATTCATGATTCATGATTCAATTCATGATTCGATTCATGATTCAATTCATGATTCAATTTATGATTCATGATTCATGATTCAAGATTCATGATTCATGATTCAATTCATGATTCATGATTCTTGATTGAATTCATGATTCATGATTCATGAATTATGATTCAATTCATGATTCATGATTCAATTCATGGTTCATGATTCATGATTCATGATTCGATTCATGATTCATGATTCATGATTCGATTCATGATTCATAATTCATGATTCATCATTCAATTCATGATCCATGATTCAATTCATGATTCATGATTCAATTCATGATTCATGATTCATGATTCAATTCATGATTCAATTCATGATTCATGATTCATGATTCATGATTCAATATATGATTCACGATTCATGATTCAATTCATGATTCATAATTCATGATTCATGATTCAATTCATGATTCATGATTCAAGATTCATGAATCATGATTCATTATTCAATTCATGATTCAATTCATGATTCATGATTCAATATATGATTCATGATTCAATTCATGATTCATAATTCATGATTCATGATTCAATTCATGGTTCATGATTCAAGATTCATGATTCATGATTCAATTCATGATTCATGATTCTTGATTCAATTCATGATTCATGATTCATGATTCATGATTCAATTCATGATTCATGATTCCTGATTCATGATTCAATTCATGATTCATGATTCATGATTCAATTCATGATTCATGATTCATGATTCAATTCATGATTCATGATTCATGATTCAATTCATGATTCATGATTCGATTCATAATTCTTGATTCATGATTCGATTCATGATTAATGATTCATGATTCAATTCATGATTCATGATTTATGATTCATGATTCAATTCATGATTCATGATTCATGATTCAATTCATGATTCATGATTCGATTCATGATTCATGATTCATGATTCAATTCATGATTCATGATTCGATTCATAATTCTTGATTCATGATTCGATTCATGATTCATGATTCATGATTCAATTCATGATTCATGATTTATGATTCATGATTCATGATTCAATTCATGATTCATGATTCATGATTCATGATTCAATTCATGATTCATGATTCATGATTCATGATTCAATTCATGATTCATGATTCATGATTCAATTCATGATTCATGATTCGATTCATAATTCTTGATTCATGATTCGATTCATGATTCATGATTCATGATTCAATTCATGATTCATGATTTATGATTCATGATTCAATTCATGATTCATGATTCAATTCATGATTCATGATTCGATTCATGATTCTTGATTCATGATTCATGATTCAATTCATGATTCGATTCATGATTCAATTCATGATTCATGAATCATGATTCGATTCATGATTCATGATTCAATCATGATTCATGATTCATGATTCGATTCATGATTCATGATTTGTGATTCAATTCATGATTCATGATTCCTGATTCATGATTCAATGCATGATTCATGATTCATGATTCATGATTCGATTCATGATTCATGATTCAATTCATGATTCATAATTCATGATTCATGATTCAATTCATGATTCATGATTCATGATTCAAATTATGATTCAATTCATGATTCATGATTCATGATTCAATTCATGATTCATGATTCGATTCATGATTCATGATTCAATTCATGATTCATGATTCATGATTTATGATTCATGATTCAATTCATGATTCATGATTCAATTCATGATTCATGATTCGATTCATGATTCTTGATTCATGATTCATGATTCGATTCATGATTCATGATTCATGATTAAATTCATGATTCAATTCATGATTCATGATTCATGATTCAATTCATGATTCACGATTCATGATTCATGATTTATGATTCAATTCATGATTCATGATTCATAATTCAATTCATGATTCATAATTTATGATTCATGATTCAAATTATGATTCATAATTGATGATTCATGATTCAATTCATGATTCATGATTCATGATTCAATTCATGATTCATGATTCAATTCATTAATCAATTCATGATTTAAATTCATGATTCAATTCATGATTCATGATTAATGATTCGATTCATGATTCATGATTCATGATTCAATTCATGATCCATGATTCAATTAATGATTCATGATTCATGATTCAATTCATGATTCAATTCATGATTCATGATTCATGATTCATGATTCAATTCATGATTCATAATTCATGATTCATGATTCAATTCATGTTTCATAATTCATGATTCATGATTCAATTCATGATTCAATTCATGATTCATGATTCATGATTCAATTCATGATTCATAATTCATGATTCATGAATATATTCATGATTCATAATTTATGATTCAATTCATTATTCATGATTCATGATTCATGAGTAGATTCATGATTCACTATTTATGATTCAATTCATGATTTATGATTCATGATTCATGATTTATGATTCATGATTCATGATTTAGGATTTATGATTCATGATTCATGATTCAATTCATGATTCATGATTCAATTCATGATTCAAAATTCATGATTCATGATTCAATTCATGATTCATGATTCAATTCATGATTCATGATTCATGATTCGATTCATGATTCATAATTCATGATTCAATTCATGATTCGATTCATGATTCAATTCATGATTCGATTCATGATTCATGATTCATGACTCGATTCATGATTCATAATTCATGATTCATGATTCAATTGATGATTCATGATTCAATTCATGATTCATGATTCATGATTCATGATTCAATTCATGATTCATGATTCAATTCATTAATCAATTCATGATTTAAATTCATGATTCAATTCATGATTCATGATTAATGATTCGATTCATGATTCATGATTCATGATTCAATTCATGATCCATGATTCAATTAATGATTCATGATTCATGATTCAATTCATGATTCAATTCATGATTCATGATTCATGATTCATGATTCAATTCATGATTCATAATTCATGATTCATGATTCAATTCATGTTTCATAATTCATGATTCATGATTCAATTCATGATTCAATTCATGATTCATGATTCATGATTCAATTCATGATTCATAATTCATGATTCATGAATATATTCATGATTCATAATTTATGATTCAATTCATTATTCATGATTCATGATTCATGAGTAGATTCATGATTCATTATTTATGATTCAATTCATGATTTATGATTCATGATTCATGATTTATGATTCATGATTCATGATTTAGGATTTATGATTCATGATTCATGATTCAATTCATGATTCATGATTCAATTCATGATTCAAAATTCATGATTCATGATTCAATTCAAGATTCATGATTCAATTCATGATTCATGATTCATGATTCGATTCATGATTCATAATTCATGATTCAATTCATGATTCGATTCATGATTCAATTCATGATTCGATTCATGATTCATGATTCATGATTCGATTCATGATTCATAATTCATGATTCATGATTCAATTCATGATTCATGATTCAATTCATGATTCATGATTCATGATTTAATTCATGATTCAATTCATGATTCATGATTCATGTTTCATGATTCAATATATGATTCATGATTCAATATATGATTCATGATTCATGATTCAATTCATGATTCATAATTCATGATTCATGATTAAATTCATAATTCATGATTCAAGATTTATGATTCATGATTCAATTCATGATTCATGATTCTTGATTCAATTCATGATTCATGATTTATGATTCATGATTCATGATTCGATTCATGATTCATGTTTCAATTCATGATTCATGATTCATGATTCGATTCATTAATTATGATTCATGATTCAATTCATGATTCATGATCCATGATTCATGATTCATTTCATGATTCAATTCATGATTCATAATTCATGATTCATTTCATGATTCTTGATCCATGATTCATGATTCAATTCATGATTTATGATTCATGATTCAATTCATAATCAATTCATGATTCATGATTCATGATTCAATTCATGATTCATGATTCGATTCATAATTCTTGATTCATGATTCGATTCATGATTCATGATTCATGATTCAATTCATGATTCATGATTCATGATTCAATTCATGATTCATGATTCAATTCATGATTCATGATTCGATTCATGATTCTTGATTCATGAATCATGATTCGAATTATGATTCATGATTCAATTCATGATTCATGATTCATGATTCAATTCATGATTCATGAATCATGATCCGATTCATGATTCATGATTCAATTCATGATTCATGATTCATTATTTGATTCATGATTTATGATTCAATTCATGATTCAATTCATGATTCATGATTCATGATTCAATTTATGATTCATGATTCATGATTCATGATTCAATTCATGATTCATGGTTCAATTCATGATTCAATTCATGATTCATGATTCATGATTCAATTCATGATTCATGATTCATGATTCATGATTCAATTCATGATTCATAATTCAATTCATGATTCATAATTCATGATTCATGATTCATGATTCAATTCATGATTCATAATTCATGATTCATGAATATATTCATGATTCATAATTTATGATTCAATTCATTATTCATGATTCATGATTCATGATTAGATTCATGATTCATTATTTATGATTCAATTCATGATTTATGATTCATGATTCATGATTTATGATTCATGATTCATGATTTAGGATTTATGATTCATGATTCATGATTCAATTCATGATTCATGATTCAATTCATGATTCAAAATTCATGATTCATGATTCAATTCATGATTCATGATTCAATTCATGATTCATGATTCATGATTCGATTCATGAATCGATTCATGATTCAATTCATGATTCGATTCATGATTCAATTCATGATTCGATTCATGATTCATGATTCATGATTCGATTCATGATTCATAATTAATGATTCATGATTCAATTCATGATTCATGATTCAATTCATGATTCATGATTCATGATTCAATTCATGATTCAATTCATGATTCATGATTCAATATATGATTCATGATTCAATTCATGATTCATGATTCATGATTCATGATTCATGATTCAATATATGATTCATGATTCAATATATGATTCATGATTCATGATTCATGATTCATGATTAAATTCATAATTCATGATTCAAAATTTATGATTCATGATTCAATTCATGATTCATGATTCTTGATTCAATTCATGATTCATGATTTATGATTCATGATTCATGATTCGATTCATGATTCATGATTCATGATTCGATTCATTAATTATGATTCATGATTCAATTCATGATTCATGATCCATGATTCATGATTCATTTCATGATTCAATTCATGATTCATAATTCATGATTCATTTCATGATTCTTGATCCATGATTCATGATTCAATTCATGATTTATGATTCATGATTCAATTCATAATCAATTCATGATTCATGATTCATGATTCAATTCATGATTCGTGATTCGATTCATAATTCTTGATTCATGATTCGATTCATGATTCATGATTCATGATTCAATTCATGATTCATAATTTATGATTCATGATTCAATTCATGATTCATGATTCAATTCATGATTCATGATTCGATTCATGATTCTTGATTCATGAATCATGATTCGATTCATGATTCATGATTCAATTCATGATTCATGATTCATGATTCAATTCATGATTCATGAATCATGATTCGATTCATGATTCATGATTCAATTCATGATTCATGATTCATTATTTGATTCATGATTTATGATTCAATTCATGATTCAATTCATGATTCATGATTCATGATTCAATTTATGATTCATGATTCATGATTCATGATTCAATTCATGATTCATGGTTCAATTCATGATTCAATTCATGATTCATGATTCATGATTCAATTCATGATTCATGATTCAATTCATGATTCATAATTCATAATTTAATTCATGATTCATAATTCATGATTCATGATTGAATTCATGATTCATAATTCATGATTCATGATTCAATTCATGATTCATGATTCAATTCATTAATCGATTCATGAATAATGATTCGATTCATGATTCATGATTCATGATTCAATTCATGATCCATGATTCAATCATGATTCATGATTCATGATTCAATTCATGATTCAATTCATGATTCATGATTCATGATTCATGATTCAATTCATGATTCATAATTCATGATTCATGATTCAATTCATGATTCATAATTCATGATTCATGATTCAATTCATGATTCAATTCATGATTCATGATTCAATTTATGATTCATAATTCATGATTCATGAATATATTCATGATTCATAATTCATGATTCAATTCATTATTCATGATTCATGATTCATGATTAGATTCATGATTCATGATTTATGATTCAATTCATGATTTATGATTCATGATTCATGATTTATGATTCATGATTCATGATTTATGATTCATGATTCATGATTTATGATTCATGATTCATAATTCATGATTCAATTCATGATTCATGATTCAATTCATGATTCATAATTCATGATTCATGATTCATCTCATGATTCATGATTCATGATTCATGATTCAATTCATGATTCATGATTTGATTCATGATTCATGATTCAATTCATGATTCATGATTCATGATTCAATTCATAATTCATGATTCGATTTATGATTCATGATTCATGATTCACTTCATGATTCGATTCATGATTCATGATTCAATTCATGATTCATGATTCATGATTCAATTCATGATTCATGATTCATGATTCAATTCAGATTCATGATTCATGATTCAATTCATGATTCGATTCATGATTCAATTCATGATTCAATTTATGATTCATGATTCATGATTCAAGATTCATGATTCATGATTCAATTCATTATTCATGATTCTTGATTCAATTCATGATTCATGATTCATGATTCATGATTCAATTCATTATTCATGATTCTTGATTCAATTCATGATTCATGATTCATGAATTATGATTCAATTCATGATTCATGATTCAATTCATGGTTCATGATTCATGATTCATGATTCGATTCATGATTCATGATTCATGATTCGATACATGATTCATAATTCATGATTCATGATTCAATTCATGATCCATGATTCAATTCATGATTCATGATTCAATTCATGATTCATGATTTATGATTCAATTCATGATTCAATTCATGATTCATGATTCATGATTCATGATTCAATATATGATTCACGATTCATGATTCAATTCATGATTCATAATTCATGATTCATGATTCAATTCATGATTCATGATTCAAGATTCATGAATCATGATTCATTATTCAATTCATGATTCAATTCATGATTCATGATTCAATATATGATTCATGATTCAATTCATGATTCATAATTCATGATTCATGATTCAATTCATGATTCATGATTCATGATTCATGATTCTTGATTCAATTCATGATTCATGATTCATGATTCATGATTCAATTCATGATTCATGATTCCTGATTCATGATTCAATTCATGATTCATGATTCATGATTCAATTCATGATTCATGATTCATGATTCAATTCATGATTCATGATTCATGATTCAATTCATGATTCATGATTCATGATTCAATTCATGATTCATGATTTGATTCATAATTCTTGATTCATGATTCGATTCATGATTCATGATTCATGATTCAATTCATGATTCATGATTTATGATTCATGATTCAATTCATGATTCATGATTCATGATTCAATTCATGATTCATGATTCGATTCATGATTCTTGATTCATGATTCAATTCATGATTCGATTCATGATTCAATTCATGATTCATGAATCATGATTCGATTCATGATTCATGATTCAATCATGATTCATGATTCATGATTCAATCATGATTCATGATTCATGATTCAATTCATGATTCATGATTCCTGATTCATGATTCAATGCATGATTCATGATTCATGATTCATGATTCGATTCATGATTCATGATTCATGAATTATGATTCAATTCATGATTCATGATTCAATTCATGGTTCATGATTCATGATTCATGAGTCAATTCATGATTCATGGTCCATGATTCATGATTCAATTCATGATTCATGATTCATGATTCAAATTATGATTCAATTCATGATTCATGATTTATGATTCAATTAATGATTCATGATTCGATTCATGATTCATGATTCAATTCATGATTCATGATTTATGATTCAATTCATGATTCATGTTTCAATTCATGATTCATGATTCGATTCATGATTCTTGATTCATGATTCATGATTCGATTCATGATTCATGATTCATAATTCAATTCATGATTCATGATTCAATTCATGATTCATGAATCATGATTCGATTCATGATTCATGATTCAATTCATGATTCATGATTCAATTCATGATTCATGATTCAATTCATGATTCAATTCATGATTCATGATTCAATTTATGATTCATGATTCAATTCATGATTCATGATTCGTGATTAAATTCATGATTCAATTCATGATTCATGATTCATGATTCAATTCATGATTCATAATTTATGATTCATGATTCAAATTATGATTCATAATTGATGATTCATGATTCAATTCATGATTCATGATTCATGATTCAATTCATGATTCAATTCATTAATCACTTCATGATTTAAATTCATGATTCAATTCATGATCCATGATTCAATTAATGATTCATGATTCAATTCATGATTCAATTAATGATTCATGATTCATGATTCATGATTCAATTCATGATTCATAATTCATGATTCATGATTCAATTCATGTTTCATAATTCATGATTCATGATTCAAATCATGATTCAATTCATGATTCATGATTCATGATTCAATTCATGATTCATAATTCATGATTCATGAATATATTCATGATTCATAATTTATGATTCAATTCATTATTCATGATTCATGATTCATGATTCGTTATTTATGATTCAATTCATGATTTATGATTCATGATTCATAATTTATGATTCATGATTCATGATTTATGATTTATGATTCATGATTCATGATTTATGATTTATGATTCATGATTCATGATTCAATTCATGATTCATGATTCAATTGATGATTCAAAATTCATGATTCATGATTCAATTCATGATTCATGATTCAATTCATGATTCATGATTCATGATTCGATTCATGATTCGATTCATGATTCAATTCATGATCTGATTCATGATTCATGATTCATAATTCGATTCATGATTCATAATTCATGATTCATGATTCAATTCATGATTCATGATTCAATTCATGATTCATGATTCATGATTCAATTCATGATTCAATTCATGATTCATGATTCATGATTCAATATATGATTCATGATTCAATATATGATTCATGATTCATGATTCAATTCATGATTCATAATTCATGATTCATGATTAAATTCATGATTCATGATTCAAGATTTATGAATCATGATTCAATTCATGATTCATGATTCTTGATTCAATTCATGATTCATGATTTATGATTTATGATTCATGATTCGATTCATTAATTATGATTCATGATTCAATTCATGATTCATAATTCATGATTCATTTCATGATTCTTGATCCATGATTCATGATTCAATTCATGATTTATGATTCATGATTCAATTCAAAATCAATTCATGATTCATGATTCATGATTCAATTCATGATTCATGATTCGATTCATAATTCTTGATTCATGATTCGATTCATGATTCATGATTCATGATTCAATTCATGATTCATGATTCAAGATTCATGATTCATGATTCAATTCATGATTCATGATTCTTGATTCAATTCATGATTCATGATTCATGATTCATGATTCAATTCATGATTCATGATTCCTGATTCATGATTCAATTCATGATTCATGATTCATGATTCAATTCATGATTCATGATTCATGATTCAATTCATGATTCATGATTCATGATTCAATTCATGATTCATGATTCATGATTCAATTCATGATTCATGATTCGATTCATAATTCTTGATTCATGATTCGATTCATGATTCATGATTCATGATTCAATTCATGATTCATGATTTATGATTCATGATTCAATTCATGATTCATGATTCATGATTCAATTCATGATTCATGATTCGATTCATGATTCTTGATTCATGATTCAATTCATGATTCGATTCATGATTCAATTCATGATTTATGAATCATGATTCGATTCATGATTCATGATTCAATCATGATTCATGATTCATGATTCGATTCATGATTCATGATTCATGATTCATGATTCAATTCATGATTCATGATTCCTGATTCATGATTCAATGCATGATTCATGATTCATGATTCATGATTCGATTCATGATTCATGATTCATGATTCATAATTCATGATTCATGAGTCAATTCATGATTCATGGTCCATGATTCATGATTCAATTCATGATTCATGATTCATGATTCAAATAATGATTCAATTCATGATTCATGATTCATGATTCAAATTATGATTCAATTAATGATTCATGATTTATGATTCAATTAATGATTCATGATTCGATTCATGATTCATGATTCAATTCATGATTCATGATTTATGATTCAATTCATGATTCATGTTTCAATTCATGATTCATGATTCAATTCATGATTCTTGATTCATGATTCATGATTCGATTCATGATTCATGATTCATAATTCAATTCATGATTCATGATTCAATTCATGATTCATGAATCATGATTCGATTCATGATTCATGATTCAATTCATGATTCATGATTCAATTCATGATTCATGATTCAATTCATGATTCAATTCATGATTCATGATTCAATTTATGATTCATGATTCAATTCATGATTCATGATTCATGATTAAATTCATGATTCAATTCATGATTCATGATTCATGATTCAATTCATGATTTACGATTCATGATTCATGATTTATGATTCAATTCATGATTCATGATTCATAATTCAATTCATGATTCATAATTTATGATTCATGATTCAAATTATGATTCATAATTGATGATTCATGATTCAATTCATGATTCATGATTCATGATTCAATTCATGATTCATGATTCAATTCATTAATCACTTCATGATTTAAATTCATGATTCAATTCATGATTCATGATTAATGATATGATTCATGATTCATGATTCATGATTCAATTCATGATCCATGATTCAATTAATGATTCATGATTGAATTCATGATTCAATTCATGATTCATGATTCATGATTCAATTCATGATTCATAATTCATGATTCATGATTCAATTCATGTTTCATAATTCATGATTCATGATTGAAATCATGATTCAATTCATGATTCATGATTCATGATTCAATTCATGATTCATAATTCATGATTCATGAATATATTCATGATTCATAATTTATGATTCAATTCATTATTCATGATTCATGATTCATGATTAGATTCATGATTCGTTATTTATGATTCAATTCATGATTTATGATTCATGATTCATGATTTATGATTCATGATTCATGATTTATGATTTATGATTCATGATTCATGATTCAATTCATGATTCATGATTCAATTGATGATTCAAAATTCATGATTCATGATTCAATTCATGATTCATGATTCAATTCATGATTCATGATTCATGATTCGATTCATGATTCGATTCATGATTCAATTCATGATTCGATTCATGATTCATGATTCATAATTCGATTCATGATTCATAATTCATGATTCATGATTCAATTCATGATTCATGATTCAATTCATGATTCATGATTCATGATTCAATTCATGATTTAATTCATGATTCATGATTCATGATTCATGATTCAATATATGATTCATGATTCAATATATGATTCATGATTCATGATTCAATTCATGATTCATAATTCATGATTCATGATTAAATTCATGATTCATGATTCAAGATTTATGATTCATGATTCAATTCATGATTCATGATTCTTGATTCAATTCATGATTCATGATTTATGATTTATGATTCATGATTCGATTCATTAATTATGATTCATGATTCAATTCATGATTCATAATTCATGATTCATTTCATGATTCTTGATCCATGATTCATGATTCAATTCATGATTTATGATTCATGATTCAATTCAAAATCAATTCATGATTCATGATTCATGATTCAATTCATGATTCATGATTCGATTCATAATTCTTGATTCATGATTCGTTTCATGATTCATGATTCATGATTCAATTCATGATTCATGATTTATGATTTATGATTCAATTCATGATTCATGATTCAATTCATGATTCATGATTCGATTCATGATTCTTGATTCATGAATCATGATTCGATTCATGATTCATGATTCAATTCATGATTCATGATTCATGATTCAATTCATGATTCATGAATCATGATTCGATTCATGATTCATGATTCAATTCATGATTCATGATTCATGATTTGATTCATGATTTATGATTCAATTCATGATTCATGATTCATGATTCAATTTATGATTCATGATTCATGATTCATGATTCATGATTCAATTCATGATTCATGATTCAATTCATGATTCAATTCATGATTCATGATTCATGATTCAATTCATGATTCATGATTCATGATTCATGATTCAATTCATGATTCATAATTCATAATTCAATTCATGATTCATAATTCATGATTCATGATTCAATTCATGATTCATAATTCATGATTCATTATTCAATTCATGATTCATGATTCAATTCATTAATCGATTCATGATTCATGATTCGATTCATGATTCATGATTCATGATTATATTCATGATCCATGATTCAATCATGATTCATGATTCATGATTCAATTCATGATTCAATTCATGATTCATGATTCATGATTCAATTCATGATTCAATTCATGATTCATGATTCATTATTCATTATTCATGATTCAATTTATGATTCATAATTCATGATTCATGAATATATTCATGATTCATAATTCATGATTCAATTCATTATTCATGATTCATGATTCATGATTAGATTCATGATTCATGATTTATGATTCAATTCATGATTTATGATTCATGATTCATGATTTATGATTCATGATTCATGATTTATGATTTATGATTCATAATTCATGATTCAATTCATGATTCATGATTCAATTCATGATTCATAATTCATGATTCATGATTCAATTCATGATTCATGATTCATGATTCATGATTCAATTCATGATTCATGATTCATGATTTGATTCATGATTCATGATTCAATTCATGATTCATGATTCATGATTCAATTCATAATTCATGATTCGATTCATGATTCATGATTCATAATTCAATTCATGATTCGATTCATGATTCATGATTCAATTCATGATTCATGATTCATGATTCAATTCATGATTCATGATTCATGATTCAATTCATGAATCATGATTCATGATTCAATTCATGATTCGATTCATGATTCAATTCATGATTCAATTTATGATTCATGATTCATGATTCAAGATTCATGATTCATGATTCAATTCATGATTCATGATTCTTGATTCAATTCATGATTCATGATTCATGATTCATGATTCAATTCATGATTCATGATTCCTGATTCATGATTCAATTCATGATTCATGATTCATGATTCATGATTCGATTCATGATTCATGATTCATGATTCGATTCATGATTCATAATTCATGATTCATGATTCAATTCATGATTCATGATTCAATTCATGATTCATGATTCAATTCATGATTCACGATTCATGATTCAATTCATGATTCATGATTCAATTCATGATTCATGATTCATGATTCATGATTCATGATTCATGATTCATGATTCAATATATGATTCATGATTCATGATTCAATTCATGATTCATAATTCATGATTCATGATTCAATTCATGATTCATGATTCAAGATTCATGAATCATGATTCATTATTCAATTCATGATTCAATTCATGATTCATGATTCATGATTCAATATATGATTCATGATTCAATTCATGATTCATGATTCAAGATTCATGATTCATGATTCAATTCATGATTCATGATTCTTGATTCAATTCATGATTCATGATTCATGATTCATGATTCAATTCATGATTCATGATTCCTGATTCATGATTCATGATTCAATTCATGATTCATGATTCATGATTCAATTCATGATTCAATTCATGATTCATGATTCATGATTCATGATTCAATATATGATTCATGATTCATGATTCAATTCATGATTCATAATTCATGATTCATGATTCAATTCATGATTCATGATTCAAGATTCATGAATCATGATTCATTATTCAATTCATGATTCAATTCATGATTCATGATTCATGATTCAATATATGATTCATGATTCAATTCATGATTCATGATTCAAGATTCATGATTCATGATTCAATTCATGATTCATGATTCTTGATTCAATTCATGATTCATGATTCATGATTCATGATTCAATTCATGATTCATGATTCATGATTCAATTCATGATTCAATTTATGATTCATGATTCATGATTCAATTCATGATTCATAATTCATGATTCATGAATATATTCATGATTCATAATTTATGATTCAATTCATTATTCATGATTCATGATTCATGATTAGATTCATGATTCATTATTTATGATTCAATTCATGATTTATGATTCATGATTCATGATTTATGATTCATGATTCATGATTTATGATTTATGATTCATGATTCATGATTCAATTCATGATTCATGATTCAATTCATGATTAAAAATTCATGATTCATGATTCAATTCATGATTCATGATTCAATTCATGATTCATGATTCGATTCATGATTCAATTCATGATTCGATTCATGATTCATGATTCGATTCATGATTCATAATTCATGATTCATGATTCAATTCATGATTCATGATTCAATTCATGATTCATGATTCATGATTTAATTCATGATTCAATTCATGATTCATGATTCATGATTCATGATTCAATATATGATTCATGATTCAATATATGATTCATGATTCATGATTCAATTCATGATTCATAATTCATGATTGATGATTAAATTCATGATTCAAGATTTATGATTCATGATTCAATTCATGATTCATGATTGTTGATTCAATTCATGATTCATGATTTATGATTCATGATTCATGATTCGATTCATGATTCATGTTTCAATTCATGATTCATGATTCATGATTCATGATTCGATTCATTAATTATGATTCATGATTCAATTCATGATTCATGATCCATGATTCATGATTCAAATAATGATTCAATTCATGATTCATGATTCATGATTCAAATTATGATTCAATTAATGATTCATGATTTATGATTCAATTAATGATTCATGATTCGATTCATGATTCATGATTCAATTCATGATTCATGATTTATGATTCAATTCATGATTCATGTTTCAATTCATGATTCATGATTCAATTCATGATTCTTGATTCATGATTCATGATTCGATTCATGATTCATGATTCATAATTCAATTCATGATTCATGATTCAATTCATGATTCATGAATCATGATTCGATTCATGATTCATGATTCAATTCATGATTCATGATTCAATTCATGATTCATGATTCAATTCATGATTCAATTCATGATTCATGATTCAATTTATGATTCATGATTCAATTCATGATTCATGATTCATGATTAAATTCATGATTCAATTCATGATTCATGATTCATGATTCAATTCATGATTTACGATTCATGATTCATGATTTATGATTCAATTCATGATTCATGATTCATAATTCAATTCATGATTCATAATTTATGATTCATGATTCAAATTATGATTCATAATTGATGATTCATGATTCAATTCATGATTCATGATTCATGATTCAATTCATGATTCATGATTCAATTCATTAATCACTTCATGATTTAAATTCATGATTCAATTCATGATTCATGATTAATGATATGATTCATGATTCATGATTCATGATTCAATTCATGATCCATGATTCAATTAATGATTCATGATTGAATTCATGATTCAATTCATGATTCATGATTCATGATTCATGATTCAATTCATGATTCATAATTCATGATTCATGATTCAATTCATGTTTCATAATTCATGATTCATGATTCAAATCATGATTCAATTCATGATTCATGATTCATGATTCAATTCATGATTCATAATTCATGATTCATGAATATATTCATGATTCATAATTTATGATTCAATTCATTATTCATGATTCATGATTCATGATTAGATTCATGATTCGTTATTTATGATTCAATTCATGATTTATGATTCATGATTCATGATTTATGATTCATGATTCATGATTTATGATTTATGATTCATGATTCATGATTCAATTCATGATTCATGATTCAATTGATGATTCAAAATTCATGATTCATGATTCAATTCATGATTCATGATTCAATTCATGATTCATGATTCATGATTCGATTCATGATTCGATTCATGATTCAATTCATGATTCGATTCATGATTCATGATTCATAATTCGATTCATGATTCATAATTCATGATTCATGATTCAATTCATGATTCATGATTCAATTCATGATTCATGATTCATGATTCAATTCATGATTTAATTCATGATTCATGATTCATGATTCATGATTCAATATATGATTCATGATTCAATATATGATTCATGATTCATGATTCAATTCATGATTCATAATTCATGATTCATGATTAAATTCATGATTCATGATTCAAGATTTATGATTCATGATTCAATTCATGATTCATGATTCTTGATTCAATTCATGATTCATGATTTATGATTTATGATTCATGATTCGATTCATTAATTATGATTCATGATTCAATTCATGATTCATAATTCATGATTCATTTCATGATTCTTGATCCATGATTCATGATTCAATTCATGATTTATGATTCATGATTCAATTCAAAATCAATTCATGATTCATGATTCATGATTCAATTCATGATTCATGATTCGATTCATAATTCTTGATTCATGATTCGATTCATGATTCATGATTCATGATTCAATTCATGATTCATGATTTATGATTCATGATTCAATTCATGATTCATGATTCAATTCATGATTCATGATTCGATTCATGATTCTTGATTCATGAATCATGATTCGATTCATGATTCATGATTCAATTCATGATTCATGATTCATGATTCAATTCATGATTCATGAATCATGATTCGATTCATGATTCATGATTCAATTCATGATTCATGATTCATGATTTGATTCATGATTTATTATTCAATTCATGATTCATGATTCATGATTCAATTTATGATTCATGATTCATGATTCATGATTCATGATTCAATTCATGATTCATGATTCAATTCATGATTCAATTCATGATTCATGATTCATGATTCAATTCATGATTCATGATTCATGATTCATGATTCAATTCATGATTCATAATTCATAATTCAATTCATGATTCATAATTCATGATTCAATTCATGATTCATAATTCATGATTCATTATTCAATTCATGATTCATGATTCAATTCATTAATCGATTCATGATTCATGATTCGATTCATGATTCATGATTCATGATTATATTCATGATCCATGATTCAATCATGATTCATGATTCATGATTCAATTCATGATTCAATTCATGATTCATGATTCATGATTCAATTCATGATTCATAATTCATGATTCATGTTTCAATTCATGATTCATAATTCATGATTCATGATTCAATTCATGATTCAATTCATGATTCATGATTCATTATTCAATATTCATGATTCAATTTATGATTCATAATTCATGATTCATGAATATATTCATGATTCATAATTCATGATTCAATTCATTATTCATGATTCATGATTAGATTCATGATTCATGATTTATGATTCAATTCATGATTTATGATTCATGATTCATGATTTATGATTCATGATTCATGATTTATGATTTATGATTCATAATTCATGATTCAATTCATGATTCATGATTCAATTCATGATTCATAATTCATGATTCATGATTCAATTCATGATTCATGATTCATGATTCATGATTCAATTCATGATTCATGATTCATGATTTGATTCATGATTCATGATTCAATTCATGATTCATGATTCATGATTCAATTCATAATTCATGATTCGATTCATGATTCATGATTCATGATTCAATTCATGATTCGATTCATGATTCATGATTCAATTCATGATTCATGATTCATGATTCAATTCATGATTCATGATTCATGATTCAATTCATGAATCATGATTCATGATTCAATTCATGATTCGATTCATGATTCAATTCATGATTCAATTTATGATTCATGATTCATGATTCAAGATTCATGATTCATGATTCAATTCATGATTCATGATTCTTGATTCAATTCATGATTCATGATTCATGATTCATGATTCAATTCATGATTCATGATTCCTGATTCATGATTCAATTCATGATTCATGATTCATGATTCATGATTCGATTCATGATTCATGATTCATGATTCGATTCATGATTCATAATTCATGATTCATGATTCAATTCATGATTCATGATTCAATTCATGATTCATGATTCAATTCATGATTCATGATTCATGATTCAATTCATGATTCATGATTCAATTCATGATTCATGATTCATGATTCATGATTCATGATTCATGATTCATGATTCAATATATGATTCATGATTCATGATTCAATTCATGATTCATAATTCATGATTCATGATTCAATTCATGATTCATGATTCAAGATTCATGAATCATGATTCATTATTCAATTCATGATTCAATTCATGATTCATGATTCATGATTCAATATATGATTCATGATTCAATTCATGATTCATGATTCAAGATTCATGATTCATGATTCAATTCATGATTCATGATTCTTGATTCAATTCATGATTCATGATTCATGATTCATGATTCAATTCATGATTCATGATTCCTGATTCATGATTCATGATTCAATTCATGATTCATGATTCATGATTCAATTCATGATTCAATTCATGATTCATGATTCATGATTCAATATATGATTCATGATTCATGATTCAATTCATGATTCATAATTCATGATTCATGATTCAATTCATGATTCATGATTCAAGATTCATGAATCATGATTCATTATTCAATTCATGATTCAATTCATGATTCATGATTCATGATTCAATATATGATTCATGATTCAATTCATGATTCATGATTCAAGATTCATGATTCATGATTCAATTCATGATTCATGATTCTTGATTCAATTCATGATTCATGATTCATGATTCAATTCATGATTCATGATTCATGATTCAAATCATGATTCAATTTATGATTCATGATTCATGATTCAATTCATGATTCATAATTCATGATTCATGAATATATTCATGATTCATAATTTATGATTCAATTCATTATTCATGATTCATGATTCATGATTAGATTCATGATTCATTATTTATGATTCAATTCATGATTTATGATTCATGATTCATGATTTATGATTCATGATTCATGATTTATGATTTATGATTCATGATTCATGATTCAATTCATGATTCATGATTCAATTCATGATTAAAAATTCATGATTCATGATTCAATTCATGATTCATGAATCAATTCATGATTCATGATTCGATTCATGATTCAATTCATGATTCGATTCATGATTCATGATTCGATTCATGATTCATAATTCATGATTCATGATTCAATTCATGATTCATGATTCAATTCATGATTCATGATTCATGATTTAATTCATGATTCAATTCATGATTCATGATTCATGATTCATGATTCAATATATGATTCATGATTCAATATATGATTCATGATTCAATTCATGATTCATAATTCATGATTGATGATTAAATTCATGATTCAAGATTTATGATTCATGATTCAATTCATGATTCATGATTGTTGATTCAATTCATGATTCATGATTTATGATTCATGATTCATGATTCGATTCATGATTCATGTTTCAATTCATGATTCATGATTCATGATTCATGATTCGATTCATTAATTATGATTCATGATTCAATTCATGATTCATGATCCATGATTCATGATTCAATTCATGATTCAATTCATGATTCATAATTCATGATTCATTTCATGATTCTTGATCCATGATTCATGATTCAATTCATGATTTATGATTCATGATTCAATTCATAATCAATTCATGATTCATGATTCATGATTCAATTCATGATTCATGATTCGATTCATAATTCTTGATTCATGATTCGATTCATGATTCATGATTCATGATTCAATTCATGATTCATGATTTATGATTCATGATTATATTCATGATTCATGATTCATGATTCGATTCATGATTCTTGATTCATGAATCATGATTCGATTCATGATTCATGATTCAATTCATGATTCATGATTCATGATTCAATTCATGATTCATGAATCATGATTCGATTCATGATTCATGATTCAATTCATGATTCATGATTCATGATTTGATTCATGATTTATGATTCAATTCATGATTCAATTCATGATTCATGATTCATGATTCAATTTATGATTCATGATTCATGATTCATGATTCAATTCATGATTCATGATTCAATTCATGATTCAATTCATGATTCATGATTCATAATTCAATTCATGATTCATGATTCATGATTCATGATTCATGATTCATGATTCATGATTCAATTCATGATTCATAATTCAATTCATAATTCATAATTCATGATTCATGATTCAATTCATGATTCATAATTCATGATTCATGATTCAATTCATGATTCATAATTCATGATTCATGATTCAATTCATGATTCATGATTCAATTCATTAATCGATTCATGATTCATGATTCGATTCATGATTCATGATTCATGATTTAATTCATGATCCATGATTCAATCAAGATTCATGATTCATGATTCAATTCATGATTCAATTCATGATTCATGATTCATGATTCATGATTCAATTCATGATTCATAATTCATGATTCATGATTCAATTCATGATTCATAATTCATGATTCATGATTCAATTCATGATTCAATTCATGATTCATGATTCATTATTCATTATTCATGATTCAATTTATGATTCATAATTCATAATTCATGAATATATTCATGATTCATAATTCATGATTCAATTCACTATTCATGATTCATGATTAGATTCATGATTCATGATTTATGATTCAATTCATGATTTATGATTCATGATTCATGATTTATGATTCATGATTCATGATTTATGATTCATGATTCATAATTCATGATTCAATTCATGATTCATGATTCAATTCATGATTCATAATTCATGATTCATGATTCAATTCATGATTCATGATTCATGATTCATGATTCAATTAATGATTCATGATTCATGATTTGATTCATGATTCAATTCATGATTCATGATTCATGATTCAATTCATAATTCATGATTCGATTCATGATTCATGATTGAATTCATGATTCATGATTCAATTCATGATTCATGATTCATGATTGAATTCATGATTCAATTCATGATTCATGATTCATGATTCAATTCATGATTCATAATTCATGATTCAATTCATGATTCATGATTCATGATTCAATTCATGATTCGATTCATGATTCAATTCATGATTCAATTTATGATTCATGATTCATGATTCAAGATTCATGATTCATGATTCAATTCATGATTCATGATTCTTGATTCAATTCATGATTCATGATTCATGATTCATGATTCAATTCATGATTCATGATTCAAGATTCATGAATCATGATTCATTATTCAATTCATGATTCATGATTCATGATTCAATATATGATTCATGATTAAATTCATGATTCATAATTCATGATTCATGATTCAATTCATGATTCATGATTCAAGATTCATGATTCATGATTCAATTCATGATTCATGATTCTTGATTCAATTCATGATTCATGATTCATGATTCATGATTCAATTCATGATTCATGATTCCTGATTCATGATTCAATTCATGATTCATGATTCATGATTCAATTCATGATTCAATTTATGATTCATGATTCATGATTCAATTCATGATTCATAATTCATGATTCATGAATATATTCATGATTCATAATTTATGATTCAATTCATTATTCATGATTCATGATTCATGATTAGATTCATGATTCATTATTTATGATTCAATTCATGATTTATGATTCATGATTCATGATTTATGATTCATGATTCATGATTTATGATTTATGATTCATGATTCATGATTCAATTCATGATTCATGATTCAATTCATGATTGAAAATTCATGATTCATGATTCAATTCATGATTCATGATTCAATTCATGATTCATGATTCGATTCATGATTCAATTCATGATTCGATTCATGATTCATGATTCGATTCATGATTCATAATTCATGATTCATGATTCAATTCATGATTCATGATTCAATTCATGATTCATGATTCATGATTCAATTCATGATTCAATTCATGATTCATGATTCATGATTCATGATTCAATATATGATTCATGATTCAATATATGATTCATGATTCATGATTCATAATTCATGATTGATGATTAAATTCATGATTCATGATTCAAGATTTATGATTCATGATTCAATTCATGATTCATGATTCTTGATTCAATTCATGATTCATGTTTCAATTCATGATTCATGATTCATGATTCATGATTCGATTCATAAATTATGATTCATGATTCAATTCATGATTCATGATCCATGATTCATGATCCATGATTCATGATTCAATTCATGATTCAATTCATGATTCATAATTCATGATTCATTTCATGATTCTTGATCCATGATTCATGATTCAATTCATGATTTATGATTCATGATTCAATTCATAATCAATTCATGATTCATGATTCATGATTCAATTCATGATTCATGATTCGATTCATAATTCTTGATTCATGATTCGATTCATGATTCATGATTCAATTCATGATTCATGATTCAATTCATGATTCATGATTCATGATTCAATTCATGATTTATGATTCAATTCATGATTCAATTCATGATTCATGATTCATGATTCAATTTATGATTCATGATTCATGATTCATGATTCAATTCATGATTCATGATTCAATTCATGATTCAATTCATGATTCATGATTCATGATTCATAATTCAATTCATGATTCATGATTCATGATTCAATTCATGATTCATAATTCAATTCATGATTCATAATTCATGATTCATGATTCAATTCATGATTCATAATTCATGATTCATGATTCAATTCATGATTCATGATTCAATTCATGATTCGATTCATGATTCATGATTCGATTCATGATTCATGATTCATGATTCAATTCATGATCCATGATTCAATCAAAATTCATGATTCATGATTCAATTCATGATTCAATTCATGATTCATGATTCATGATTCAATTCATGATTCATAATTCATGATTCATGATTCAATTCATGATTCATAATTCATGATTCATGATTCAATTCATGATTCAATTCATGATTCATGATTCATTATTCATTATTCATGATTCAATTTATGATTCATAATTCATGAATATATTCATGATTCATAATTCATGATTCAATTCATTATTCATGATTCATGATTAGATTCATGATTCATGATTTATGATTCAATTCATGATTTATGATTCATGATTCATGATTTATGATTCATGATTCATGATTTATGATTCATGATTCATAATTCATAATTCAATTCATGATTCATGATTCAATTCATGATTCATAATTCATGATTCATGATTCAATTCATGATTCATGATTCATGATTCATGATTCAATTAATGATTCATGATTCATGATTTGATTCATGATTCATGATTCAATTCATGATTCATGATTCATGATTCAATTCATAATTCATGATTCGATTCATGATTCATGATTCAATTCATGATTCATGATTCAATTCATGATTCATAATTCATGATTCAATTCATGATTCATGATTCAATTCATGATTCGATTCATGATTCAATTCATGATTCAATTTATGATTCATGATTCATGATTCAAGATTCATGATTCATGATTCAATTCATGATTCATGATTCTTGATTCAATTCATGATTCATGATTCATGATTCAATTCATGATTCCTGATTCCTGATTCATGATTCAATTCATGATTCATGATTCATGATTCATGATTCGATTCATGATTCATGATTCATGATTCGATTCATGATTCATAATTCATGAATTATGATTCAATTCATGATTCATGATTCAATTCATGATTCATGATTCAATTCATGATTCATGATTCATGATTCAATTCATGATTCAATTCATGATTCATGATTCAATATATGATTCATGATTCATGATTCAATTCATGATTCATGATTCAAGATTCATGAATCATAATTCATTATTCAATTCATGATTCAATTCATGATTCATGATTCATGATTCAATATATGATTCATGATTCAATTCATGATTCATAATTCATGATTCATGATTCAATTCATGATTCATGATTCTTGATTCAATTCATGATTCATGATTCATGATTCAATTCATGATTCATGATTCCTGATTCATGATTCAATTCATGATTCATGATTCAATTCATGATTCATGATTCATGATTCTTGATTCATGATTCATGATTCAATTCATGATTCATGATTCATGATTCAATTCATGATTCATGATTCGATTCATACTTCTTGATTCATGATTCATGATTCAATTCATGATTCATGATTCGATTCATGATTCTTGATTCATGATTCATGATTCAATTCATGATTCGATTCATGATTCATGATTCAATCATGATTCATGATTCATGATTCATTATTCAATTCATGATTCAATTCATGATTCATGATTCAATATATGATTCATGATTCAATTCATGATTCATAATTCATGATTCATGATTCAATTCATGACTCATGATTCAAGATTCATGATTCAGGATTCAATTCATGATTCATGATTCTTGATTCAATTCATGATTTATGATTCATGATTCATGATTTATGATTCAATTCATGATTCCTGATTCATAATTCAATTCATGATTCATGATTCATGATTCAATTCATGATTCATGATTCATGATTCAATTCATGATTCAATTCATGATACATGATTCATGATTCAATTCATGATTCATTATTCGATTCATAATTCTTGATTCATGATTCGATTCATGATTCATGATTCAATTCATGATTCGTGATTTATGATTCATGATTCAATTCATGATTCATGATTCATGATTCAATTCATTATTCATGATTCGATTCATGATTCTTGATTCATGATTCATGATTCGATTCATGATTCATGATTCATGATTCAATTCATGATTCATGATTCATGATTCGATTCATGATTCATGATTCATGATTCAATTCATGATTCATGATTCATGATTCCTGATTCATGATTCATGATTCATGATTCGATTCATGATTCATGATTCATGATTCAATTCATGATTCATAATTCATGATTCATGAGTCAATTCATGATTCATGATCAATGATTCATGATTCAATTCATGATTCATGATATATGATTCAAATTATGATTCAATTCATGATTCATGATTCATGATTCAATTCATGATTCATGATTCGATTCATAATTCTTGATTCATGATTCGATTCATGATTCATGATTCAATTCATGATTCATGATTTATGATTCATGATTCAATTCATGATTCATGCTTCATGATTCAATTCATGATTCATGATTCGATTCATGATTCTTGATTTATGATTCATGATTCGATTCATGATTCATGATTCATGATTCATGATTCATGATTCAATTCATGATTCATGATTCATGATTCAATTCATGATTCATGATTCAATTCATGATTCATGATTCATGATTCAATTCATGATTCAATTCATGATTCATGATTCAATTTATGATTCATGATTCAATTCATGATTCATGATTCATGATTAAATTCATGATTCAATTCATGATTCATGATTCAATTCATGATTCACGATTCATGATTAATGATTTATGATTCAATTCATGATTCATGATTCATAATTCAATTCATGATTCATAATTCATGATTCATGATTCAAATTATGATTCATAATTCATGATTCATGATTCAATTCATGATTCATGATTCAATTCATGATTCATGATTCATGATTCATGATTCAATTCATGATTCATGATTCATGATTCAATTCATGATTCATAATTTATGATTCATGATTCAATTCATGATTCATGATTCAAGATTCATGATTCATGATTCAATTCATGATTCAATTCATGATTCATGATTCATGATTCAATATATGATTTATGATTCAATTCATGATTCATAATTCATGATTCATGATTCAATTCATGATTCATGATTCAGGATTCATGATTCATGATTCAATTCATGATTCATGATTCTTGATTCAATTCATGATTCATGATTCATGATTCATGATTCAATTCATGATTCATGATTCCTGATTCATGATTCAATTCATGATTCATGACTCCTGATTCATGATTCGATTCATGATTCATGATTCGATTCATGATTCGATTCATGATTCATGATTCAATTCATGATTCATGATTCAATTCATGATTCATGATTCAATTCATGATTCATGATTCAATCCATGATTCAATTCATGATTCATGATTCATGATTCATGATTCAATATATGATTCATGATTCATGATTCAATTCATGATTCATAATTCATGATTCATGATTCAATTCATGATTCATGATTCAAGATTCATGAATCATGATTCATTAATCAATTCATGATTCAATTCATGATTCATGATTCATGATTCAATATATGATTCATGATTCAATTCATGATTCATAATTCATGATTCATGATTCAATTCATGATTCATGATTCAAGATTCACGATTCATGATTCAATTCATGATTCTTGATTCAATTCATGATTCATGATTCATGATTCATGATTCAATTCATGATTCATGATTCCTGATTCATGATTCAATTCATGATTCAATTCATGATTCATGATTCAATTCATGATTCATGATTCATGATTCAATTCATGATTCATGATTCGATTCATAATTCTTGATTCATGATTCGATTCATGATTCATGATTCATGATTCAATTCATGATTCATGATTTATGATTCATGATTCAATTCATGATTCATGATTCATGATTCATGATTCAATTCATGATTCATGATTCGATTCATGATTCTTGATTCATGATTCATGATTCAATTCATGATTCGATTCATGATTCATGATTCAATCATGATTCATGATTCGTGATTTGATTAATGATTCATGATTCAATTCATGATTCATTATTCGATTCATAATTCTTGATTCATGATTCGATTCATGATTCATGATTCATGATTCAATTCATGATTCATGATTTATGATTCATGATTAAATTCATGATTCATGATTCATGATTCAATTCATGATTCATGATTTATGATTCATGATTAAATTCATGATTCATGATTCATGATTCAATTCATTATTCATGATTCGATTAATGATTCTTGATTCATGATTCATGATTCGATTCATGATTCATGATTCGATTCATGATTCATGATTCATGATTCGATTCATGATTCATGATTCATGATTCAATTCATGATTCATGATTCATGATTCAATTCATGATTCATGAATCATGATTCGATTCATGATTCATGATTCAATTCATGATTCATGATTCATGATTCAATTCATGATTCATGATTCAATTCATGATTCGATTCATGATTCATGATTCAATCATAATTCATGATTCATGATTCGATTCATGATTCATGATTCAATTCATGATTCATTATTCGATTCATAATTCTTGATTCATGATTCGATTCATGATTCATGATTCATGATTCAATTCATGATTCATGATTTATGATTCATGATTCAATTCATGATTCATGATTCATGATTCAATTCATGATTCATGATTCGATTCATGATTCATGATTCATGATTCAATTCATGATTCATGATTCATGATTCAATTCATGATTCATGAATCATGATTTGATTCATGATTCATGATTCAATTCATGATTCATGATTCATGATTCGATTCATGATTCATGATTCATGATTCATGATTCAATTCATGATTCATGATTCCTGATTCCTGATTCATGATTCATGATTCGATTCATGATTCATGCTTCATGATTCAATTCATGATTCATAATTCATGATTCATGAGTCAATTCATGATTCATGATCCATGATTCATGATTCAATTAATGATTCATGATTCATGATTCAAATTATGATTCAATTAATGATTCATGATTCATGATTCAATTCATGATTCATGATTTGATTCATAATTCATGATTCATGATTAAATTCATGATTCATGATTCAAGATTTATGATTCATGATTCAATTCATGATTCATGATTCTTGATTCAATTCATGATTCATGATTTATGATTCATGTTTCATGATTCGATTCATGATTCATGTTTCAATTCATGATTCATGATTCATGATTCGATTCATTAATTATGATTGATGATTCAATTCATGATTCATGATTTATGATTCATGTTTCATGATTCGATTCATGATTCATGATTCAATTCATGATTCATAATTCATGATTCATTTCATGATTCATGATCCATGATTCATGATTCAATTCATGATTTATGATTCATGATTCAATTCATAATCAATTCATGATTCATGATTCAATTCATGATTCATGATTCGATTCATAATTCTTGATTCATGATTCGATTCATGATTCATGATTCATGATTCAATTCATGATTCATGATTTATGATTCATGATTCAATTCATGATTCATGATTCAATCCATGATTCATGATTCGATTCATGATTCTTGATTCATGAATCATGATTCGATTCATGATTCATGATTCAATATATGATTCATGATTCAATTCATGATTCATAATTCATGATTCATGATTCAATTCATGATTCATGATTCAAGATTCATGATTCATGATTCAATTCATGATTCATGATTCTTGATTCAATTCATGATTCATGATTCATGATTCAATTCATGATTCATGATTCCTGATTCATGATTCAATTCATAATTCATGATTCATGATTCATGATTCAATTCATGATTCATGATTCATGATTCGATTCATGATTCGATTCATGATACAATTCATGATTCGATTCATGATTCATGATTCATGATTCGATTCATGATTCATAATTCATGATTCATGATTCAATTCATAATTCATGATTCAATTCATGATTCAATTCATGATTCAATTCATGATTCCTGATTCATGATTCATGATTCATGATTCAATATATGATTCATGATTCAATATATGATTCATGATTCATGATTCAATTCATGATTCATAATTCATGATTCATGATTCAAGATTTATGATTCATGATTCAATTCATGATTCATGATTCTTGATTCAATTCATGATTCATGATTTATGATTCATGATTCATGATTCGATTCATTAATTATGATTCATGATTCAATTCATGATTCATGATCCTTGATTCATGATTCAATTCATGATTCAATTCATGATTCATAATTCATGATTCATTTCATGATTCATGATCCACGATTCATGATTCAATTCATGATTTATGATTCATGATTCAATTTATAATCAATTCATGATTCATGATTCATGATTCAATTCATGATTCATGATTCGATTCATAATTCTTGATTCATGATTCGATTCATGATTCATGATTCATGATTCAATTCATGATTCATGATTTATGATTCATGATTCAATTCATGATTCATTATTCAATTCATGATTCATGATTCGATTCATGATTCTTGATTCATGAATCATGATTCGATTCATGATTCATGATTCAATATATGATTCATGATTCATGATTCATAATTCATGATTCATGATTCAATTCATGATTCATGATTCAAGATTCATGATTCATGATTCAATTCATGATTCATGATTCCTGATTCATGATTCAATTCATGATTCATGATTCATGATTCATGATTCATGATTCATGATTCATGATTCAATTCATGATTCATGATTCATGATTCAATTCATGATTCATGATTCGATTCATAATTCTTGATTCATGATTCGATTCATGATTCATTATTCATGATTCATGATTCAATTCATGATTTATGATTCATGATTCATGATTTAATTCATGATTCATGATTCGATTCATGATTCTTGATTCATGATTCATGATTCAATTCATGATTCGATTCATGATTCAATTCATGATTCATGAATCATGATTCGATTCATGATTCATGATTCAATCATGATTCATGATTCATGATTTGATTCATGATTCATGATTCATGATTCATGATTCAATTCATGATTCATGATTCGATTCATAATTCTTGATTCATGATTTGATTCATGATTCATGATTCATGATTCGATTCATGATTCTTGATTCATGATTCATTATTCAATTCATGATTTGATTCATGATTCAATTCATGATTCATGAATCATGATTCGATTCATGATTCATGATTCAATCATGATTCATGATTCTTGATTCAATTCATGATTCATGATTCATGATTCAATTCATGATTCATGATTCCTGATTCATGATTCAATTCATGATTCATGATTCATGATTCAATTCATGATTCATGATTCATGATTCATGATTCATGATTCAATTCATGATTCATGATTCATGATTCAATTCATGATTCATGATTCGATTCATAATTCTTGATTCATGATTCGATTCATGATTCATGATTCATGATTCAATTCATGATTCATGATTTATGATTCATGATTCAATATATGATTCATGATTCATGATTCAATTCATGATTCATGATTAAATTCATGATTCATGATTCAAGATTTATGATTCATGATTCAATTCATGATTCATGATTCTTGATTCAATTCATGATTCATGATTTATGATTCATGATTCATGATTCGATTCATGATTCATGTTTCAATTCATGATTCATGATTCATGATTCATGATTCGATTCATTAATTATGATTGATGATTCAATTCATAATTCATGATCCATGATTCATGATTCAATTCATGATTCAATTCATGATTCATAATTCATGATTCATTTCATGATTCATGATCCATGATTCATGATTCAATTAATGATTTATGATTCATGATTCAATTCATAATCAATTCATGATTCATGATTCATGATTCATGATTCAATTCATGATTCATGATTCAATTCATGATTTATGATTCAATTCATAATTCTTGATTCATGATTCGATTCATGATTCATGATTCATGATTCAATTCATGATTCATGATTTATGATTCATGATTCAATTCATGATTCATGATTCAATCCATGATTCATGATTCGATTCATGATTCTTGATTCATGAATCATGATTCGATTCATGATTCATGATTCAATATATGATTCATGATTCAATTCATGATTCATAATTCATGATTCATGATTCAATTCATGATTCAAGATTCATGATTCATGATTCAATTCATGATTCATGATTCTTGATTCAATTCATGATTCATGATTCATGATTCAATTCATGATTCATGATTCCTGATTCATGATTCAATTCATGATTCATGATTCATGATTCATGATTCATGATTCATGATTCAATTCATGATTCATGATTCATGATTCAATTCATGATTCATGATTCGATTCATAATTCTTGATTCATGATTCGATTCATGATTCATGATTTATGATTCATGATTCAATTCATGATTTATGATTCATGATTCATGATTCAATTCATGATTCATGATTCGATTCATGATTCTTGATTCATGATTCAATTCATGATTCGATTCATGATTCAATTCATGATTCATGAATCATGATTCGATTCATGATTCATGATTCAATCATGATTCATGATTCATGATTTGATTCATGATTCATGATTCATGATTCATGATTCAATTCATGATTCATGATTCGATTCATAATTCTTGATTCATGATTTGATTCATGATTCATGATTCATGAGTCATGATTCAATTCATGATTCATGATTCGATTCATAATTCTTGATTCATGATTCGATTCATTATTCATGATTCATGATTCATAATTCGATTCATGATTCTTGATTCATGATTCATTTTTCAGTTCATGATTCGATTCATGATTCAATTCATGATTCATGAATCATGATTCGATTCATGATTCATGATTCAATCATGATTCATGATTCTTGATTCAATTCATGATTCATGATTCATGATTCAATTCATGATTCATGATTCCTGATTCATGATTCAATTCATGATTCATGATTCATGATTCATGATTCAATTCATGATTCATGATTCATGATTCATGATTCATGATTCAATTCATGATTCATGATTCATGATTCAATTCATGATTCATGATTCGATTCATAATTCTTGATTCATGATTCGATTCATGATTCATGATTCATGATTCAATTCATGATTCATGATTCAATTTATGATTCATGATTTATGATTCATGATTCAATATATGATTCATGATTCATGATTCAATTCATGATTCATAATTCATGATTAAATTCATGATTCATGATTCAAGATTTATGATTCATGATTCAATTCATGATTCATGATTCTTGATTCAATTCATGATTCATGATTTATGATTCATGATTCAATTCATGATTTATGATTCATGATTCATGATTCAATTCATGATTCATGATTCGATTCATGATTCTTGATTCATGATTCAATTCATGATTCGATTCATGATTCAATTCATGATTCATGAATCATGATTCGATTCATGATTCATGATTCAATCATGATTCATGATTCATGATTTGATTCATGATTCATGATTCATGATTCATGATTCAATTCATGATTCATGATTCGATTCATAATTCTTGATTCATGATTTGATTCATGATTTATGATTCATGAGTCAATTCATGATTCATGATTCTTGATTCAATTCATGATTCATGATTTATGATTCATGTTTCATGATTCGATTCATGATTCATGTTTCAATTCATGATTCATGATTCATGATTCGATTCATTAATTATGATTGATGATTCAATTCATGATTCATGATTTATGATTCATGTTTCATGATTCGATTCATGATTCATGATTCAATTCATGATTCATAATTCATGATTCATTTCATGATTCATGATCCATGATTCATGATTCAATTCATGATTTATGATTCATGATTCAATTCATAATCAATTCATGATTCATGATTCATGATTCAATTCATGATTCATGATTCGATTCATAATTCTTGATTCATGATTCGATTCATGATTCATGATTCATGATTCAATTCATGATTCATGATTTATGATTCATGATTCAATTCATGATTCATGATTCAATCCATGATTCATGATTCGATTCATGATTCTTGATTCATGAATCATGATTCGATTCATGATTCATGATTCAATATATGATTCATGATTCAATTCATGATTCATAATTCATGATTCATGATTCAATTCATGATTCATGATTCAAGATTCATGATTCATGATTCAATTCATGATTCATGATTCTTGATTCAATTCATGATTCATGATTCATGATTCAATTCATGATTCATGATTCCTGATTCATGATTCAATTCATAATTCATGATTCATGATTCATGATTCAATTCATGATTCATGATTCATGATTCATGATTCATGATTCAATTCATGATTCATGATTCATGATTCAATTCATGATTCATGATTCGATTCATAATTCTTGATTCATGATTCGATTCATGATTCATGATTCAATTCATGATTCATGATTTATGATTCATGATTCAATTCATGATTCATGATTCATGATTCAATTCATGATTCATGATTTATGATTCATGATTCAATTCATGATTCATGATTCATGATTCATGATTCAATTCATGATTCATGATTCAATTCATGATTCATGATTCGATTCATGATTCATGATTCATGATTCGATTCATGATTCATGATTTATGATTCATGATTCAATTCATGATTCATGATTTATGATTCATGATTCAATTCATGATTCATGATTCAATCCATGATTCATGATTCGATTCATGATTCTTGATTCATGAATCATGATTCGATTCATGATTCATGATTCAATATATGATTCATGATTCAATTCATGATTCATAATTCATGATTCATGATTCAATTCATGATTCATGATTCAAGATTCATGATTCATGATTCAATTCATGATTCATGATTCTTGATTCAATTCATGATTCATGATTCATGATTCAATTCATGATTCATGATTCCTGATTCATGATTCAATTCATAATTCATGATTCATGATTCATGATTCAATTCATGATTCATGATTCATGATTCATGATTCATGATTCAATTCATGATTCATGATTCATGATTCAATTCATGATTCATGATTCGATTCATAATTCTTGATTCATGATTCGATTCATGATTCATGATTCAATTCATGATTCATGATTTATGATTCATGATTCAATTCATGATTCATGATTCATGATTCAATTCATGATTCATGATTTATGATTCATGATTCAATTCATGATTCATGATTCATGATTCATGATTCAATTCATGATTCATGATTCAATTCATGATTCATGATTCGATTCATAATTCTTGATTCATGATTCGATTCATGATTCATGATTCATGATTCAATTCATGATTCATGATTCATGATTCATGATTCAATTCATGATTCATGATTTGATTCATAATTCTTGATTCATGATTCGATTCATGATTCATGATTTGATTCAATTCATGATTCATGATTCATGATTCATGATTCAATTCATGATTCATGATTCCTGATTCATGATTCAATGCATGATTCATGATTCATGATTCATGATTCAATTCATGATTCATAATTCATGATTCATGAGTCAATTCATGATTCATGGTCCATGATTCAACATTCAATTCATGATTCATGATTCATGATTCAAATTATGATTCAATTCATGATTCATGATTCATGATTCAATTCATGATTCATGATTCGATTCATGATTCATGATTCAATTCATGATTAATGATTTATGATTCATGATTCAATTCATGATTCATGATTCAATTCATGATTCATTATGCGATTCATGATTCTTGATTCATGATTCATGATTCGATTCATGATTCATGATTCATTTTCAATTCATGATTCATGATTCAATTCATGATTCATGAATCATGATTCGATTCATGATTCATGATTCAATTCATGATTCATGATTTAATTCATGATTCAATTTATGATTCATGATTCAATTTATGATTCATGATTCAATTCATGATTCATGATTCATGATTAAATTCATGATTCAATTCATGATTCATGATTCATGATTCAATTCATGATTCACGATTCATGATTCATGATTTATGATTCAATTCATGATTCATGATTCATAATTCAATTCATGATTCATAATTTATGATTCATGATTCAAATTATGATTCATAATTGATGATTCATGATTCAATTCATGATTCATGCTTCATGATTCATGATTCAATTAATGATTCATGATTCAATTCATTAATCAATTCATGATTTAAATTCATGATTCATTTCATGATTCATGATTCATGATTCGATTCATGATTCATGATTCATGATTCAATTCATGATCCATGATTCAATTAATGATTCATGATTCATGATTCAATTCATGATTCAATTCATGATTCACGATTCAATTCATGATTCAATTCATGATTCATGAATTATGATTCAAATTATGATTCATAATTCATGATTCATGAATATATTCATGATTCATAATTTATGATTCAATTCATTATTCATGATTCATGATTAGATTCATGATTCATTATTTATGATTCAATTCATGATTTATGATTCATGATTCATGATTTATGATTCATGATTCATGATTTATGATTCATGATTCATGATTCAATTCATGATTCATGATTCAATTCATGATTCAAAATTCATGATTCATGATTCAATTCATGATTCATGATTCAATTCATGATTCATGATTAATGATTCGATTCATGATTCGATTCATGATTCAATTCATGATTCGATTCATGATTCATGATTCATAATTCATGATTCATGATTCAATTCATGATTCATGATTTAATTCATGATTCAATTCATGATTCAATTCATGATTCATGATTCATGATTCAATTCATGATTCATAATTCATGATTCATGATTCATGATTCAATATATGATTCATGATTCAATATATGATTCATGATTCATGATTCAATTCATGATTCATAATTCATGATTCATGATTAAATTCATGATTCATGATTCAAGATTTATGATTCATGATTCAATTCATGATTCATGATTTATGATTCATGATTCGATTCCTTAATTATGATTCATGATTCATGATTCAATATATGATTCATGATTCAATATATGATTCATGATTCATGATTCAATTCATGATTCATTATTCATGATTCATGATTAAATTCATGATTCATGATTCATGATCCATGATTCATGATTCAATTCATGATTCAATTCATGATTCATAATTCATGATTCATTTCATGATTCATGATCCATTCATGATTCATGATTCGATTCATAATTCTTGATTCATGATTCGATTCATGATTTGATTCATGATTCATGATTCATGATTCATGATTCAATTCATGATTCATAATTTGATTCATAATTCTTGATTCATGATTCGATTCATTATTCATGATTCATGAATCATGATTCGATTCATGATTCATGATTCAATCATGATTCATGAATCTTGATTCAATTCATGATTCATGATTCATGATTCAATTCATGATTCATGATTCCTGATTCATGATTCAATTCATGATTCATGATTCATGATTCATGATTCAATTCATGATTCATGATTCATGATTCATGATTCAATTCATGATTCATGATTCATGATTCAATTCATGATTCATGATTCGATTCATAATTCTTGATTCATGATTCGATTCATGATTCATGATTCATGATTCAATTCATGATTCATGATTCAATTCATGATTCATGATTTATGATTCATGATTCAATATATGATTCATGATTCATGATTCAATTCATGATTCATAATTCATGATTCATGATTAAATTCATGATTCATGATTCAAGATTTATGATTCATGATTCAATTCATGATTCATGATTCTTGATTCAATTCATGATTCATGATTTATGATTCATGTTTCATGATTCGATTCATGATTCATGTTTCAATTCATGATTCATGATTCATGATTCATGATTCGATTCATTAATTATGATTGATGATTCAATTCATGATTCATGATCCATGATTCATGATTCAATTCATGATTCAATTCATGATTCATAATTCATGATTCATTTCATGATTCATGATCCATGATTCATGATTCAATTCATGATTTATGATTCATGATTCAATTCATAATCAATTCATGATTCATGATTCATGATTCAATTCATGATTCATGATTCGATTCATAATTCTTGATTCATGATTCGATTCATGATTCATGATTCATGATTCAATTCATGATTCATGATTTATGATTCATGATTCAATTCATGATTCATGATTCAATCCATGATTCATGATTCGATTCATGATTCTTGATTCATGAATCATGATTCGATTCATGATTCATGATTCAATATATGATTCATGATTCAATTCATGATTCATAATTCATGATTCATGATTCAATTCATGATTCATGATTCAAGATTCATGATTCATGATTCAATTCATGATTCATGATTCTTGATTCAAATCATGATTCATGATTCATGATTCAATTCATGATTCATGATTCCTGATTCATGATTCAATTCATAATTCATGATTCATGATTCATGATTCAATTCATGATTCATGATTCATGATTCATGATTCATGATTCAATTCATGATTCATGATTCATGATTCAATTCATGATTCATGATTCGATTCATAATTCTTGATTCATGATTCGATTCATGATTCATGATTCATGATTCAATTCATGATTCATGATTTATGATTCATGATTCAATTCATGATTCATGATTCATGATTCATGATTCAATTCATGATTCATGATTTATGATTCATGATTCAATTCATGATTCATGATTCATGATTCATGATTCAATTCATGATTCATGATTCAATTCATGATTCATGATTCGATTCATAATTCTTGATTCATGATTCGATTCATGATTCATGATTCATGATTCAATTCATGATTCATGATTCATGATTCATGATTCATGATTCAATTCATGATTCATGATTCGATTCATAATTCATGATTCAAGATTCATGATTCATGATTCAATTCATGATTCATGATTCTTGATTCAATTCATGATTCATGATTCATGATTCAATTCATGATTCATGATTCCTGATTCATGATTTAATTCATAATTCATGATTCATGATTCATGATTCAATTCATGATTCATGATTCATGATTCATGATTCATGATTCAATTCATGATTCATGATTCATGATTCAATTCATGATTCATGATTCGATTCATAATTCTTGATTCATGATTCGATTCATGATTCGATTCATGATTCATGATTCATGATTCAATTCATGATTCATGATTTATGATTCATGATTCAATTCATGATTCATGATTCATGATTCATGATTCAATTCATGATTCATGATTTATGATTCATGATTCAATTCATGATTCATGATTCATGATTCATGATTCAATTCATGATTCATGATTCAATTCATGATTCATGATTCAATTCATGATTCATGATTCGATTCATAATTCTTGATTCATGATTCGATTCATGATTCATGATTCATGATTCAATTCATAATTCATGATTCATGATTCATGATTCATGATTCAATTCATGATTCATGATTCGATTCATGATTCATGATTCATGATTCAATTCATGATTCATGATTCATGATTCATGATTCAATTCATGATTCATGATTCCTGATTCATGATTCAATGCATGATTCATGATTCATGATTCATGATTCAATTCATCATTCATAATTCATGATTCATGAGTCAATTCATGATTCATGGTCCATGATTCAACATTCAATTCATGATTCATGATTCATGATTCATGATTCAATTCATGATTCATGATTCAATTCATGATTCATGATTCATGATTCGATTCATGATTCGATTCATGATTCAATTCATGATTCGATTCATGATTCATGATTCGATTCATGATTCATAATTCATGATTCATGATTCAATTCATGATTCATGATTTAATTCATGATTCAATTCATGATTCAATTCATGATTCATGATTCATGATTCAATTCATGATTCATGATTCATGATTCATGATTCATGATTCAATATATGATTCATGATTCAATATATGATTCATGATTCATGATTCAATTCATGATTCATAATTCATGATTCATGATTAAATTCATGATTCATGATTCAAGATTTATGATTCATGATTCAATTCATGATTCATGATTTATGATTCATGATTCGATTCATTAATTATGATTCATGATTCATGATTCAATATATGATTCATGATTCAATATATGATTCATGATTCATGATTCAATTCATGATTCATAATTCATGATTCATGATTAAATTCATGATTCATGATTCATGATCCATGATTCATGATTCAATTCATGATTCAATTCATGATTCATAATTCATGATTCATTTCATGATTCATGATCCATTCATGATTCATGATTCGATTCATAATTCTTGATTCATGATTCGATTCATGATTTGATTCATGATTCATGATTCATGATTCATGATTCATGATTCATGATTCAATTCATGATTCATGATTCGATTCATAATTCTTGATTCATGATATGATTCATGATTCATGATTCATGAGTCATGATTCAATTCATGATTCATAATTCGATTCATAATTCTTGATTCATGATTCGATTCATTATTCATGATTCATGATTCATGATTCGATTCATGATTCTTGATTCATGATTCATTATTCAATTCATGATTCGATTCATGATTCAATTCATGATTCATGAATCATGATTCAATTCATGATTCATGATTTGATTCATAATTCATGATTCAAGATTCATGATTCATGATTCAATTCATGATTCATGATTCTTGATTCAATTCATGATTCATGATTCATGATTCAATTCATGATTCATGATTCCTGATTCATGATTCAATTCATAATTCATGATTCATGATTCATGATTCAATTCATGATTCATGATTCATGATTCATGATTCAATTCATGATTCATGATTCATGATTCAATTCATGATTCATGATTCGATTCATAATTCTTGATTCATGATACGATTCATGATTCGATTCATGATTCATGATTCATGATTCAATTCATGATTCATGATTTATGATTCATGATTCAATTCATGATTTATGATTCATGATTCATGATTCAATTCATGATTCATGATTTATGATTCATGATTCAATTCATGATTCATGATTCATGATTCATGATTCAATTCATGATTCATGATTCAATTCATGATTCATGATTCAATTCATGATTCATGATTCGATTCATAATTCTTGATTCATGATTCGATTCATGATTCATGATTCATGATTCAATTCATGATTCATGATTCATGATTCATGATTCAGGATTCAATTCATGATTCATGATTCGATTCATGATTCATGATTCATGATTCAATTCATGATTCATGATTCAATTCATGATTCATGATTCCTGATTCATGATTCAATGCATGATTCATGATTCATGATTCATGATTCAATTCATGATTCATAATTCATAATTCATGAGTCAATTCATGATTCATGGTCCATGATTCAACATTCAATTCATGATTCATGATTCATGATTCAAATTATGATTCAATTCATGATTCATGATTCATGATTCAATTCATGATTCATGATTCGATTCATGATTCATGATTCAATTCATGATTAATGATTTATGATTCATGATTCAATTCATGATTCATGATTCAATTCATGATTCATGATGCGATTCATGATTCTTGATTCATGATTCATGATTCGATTCATGATTCATGATTCATAATTCAATTCATGATTCATGATTCAATTCATGATTCATGATTCATGATTCGATTCATGATTCGATTCATGATTCAATTCATGATTCGATTCATGATTCATGATTCGATTCATGATTCATAATTCATGATTCATGATTCAATTCATGATTCATGATTTAATTCATGATTCAATTCATGATTCAATTCATGATTCATGATTCATGATTCAATTCATGATTCATGATTCATGATTCATGATTCATGATTCAATATATGATTCATGATTCAATATATGATTCATGATTCATGATTCAATTCATGATTCATAATTCATGATTCATGATTAAATTCATGATTCATGATTCAAGATTTATGATTCATGATTCAATTCATGATTCATGATTTATGATTCATGATTCGATTCATTAATTATGATTCATGATTCATGATTCAATATATGATTCATGATTCAATATATGATTCATGATTCATGATTCAATTCATGATTCATAATTCATGATTCATGATTAAATTCATGATTCATGATTCATGATCCATGATTCATGATTCAATTCATGATTCAATTCATGATTCATAATTCATGATTCATTTCATGATTCATGATCCATTCATGATTCATGATTCGATTCATAATTCTTGATTCATGATTCGATTCATGATTTGATTCATGATTCATGATTCATGATTCATGATTCAATTCATGATTCATGATTCGATTCATAATTCTTGATTCATGATATGATTCATGATTCATGATTCATGAGTCATGATTCAATTCATGATTCATAATTCGATTCATAATTCTTGATTCATGATTCGATTCATTATTCATGATTCATGATTCATGATTCGATTCATGATTCTTGATTCATGATTCATTATTCAATTCATGATTCGATTCATGATTCAATTCATGATTCATGAATCATGATTCAATTCATGATTCATGATTCGATTCATAATTCATGATTCAAGATTCATGATTCATGATTCAATTCATGATTCATGATTCTTGATTCAATTCATGATTCATGATTCATGATTCAATTCATGATTCATGATTCCTGATTCATGATTCAATTCATAATTCATGATTCATGATTCATGATTCAATTCATGATTCATGATTCATGATTCATGATTCAATTCATGATTCATGATTCATGATTCAATTCATGATTCATGATTCGATTCATAATTCTTGATTCATGATTCGATTCATGATTCGATTCATGATTCATGATTCATGATTCAATTCATGATTCATGATTTATGATTCATGATTCAATTCATGATTTATGATTCATGATTCATGATTCAATTCATGATTCATGATTTATGATTCATGATTCAATTCATGATTCATGATTCATGATTCATGATTCAATTCATGATTCATGATTCAATTCATGATTCATGATTCAATTCATGATTCATGATTCGATTCATAATTCTTGATTCATGATTCGATTCATGATTCATGATTCATGATTCAATTCATGATTCATGATTCATGATTCATGATTCAGGATTCAATTCATGATTCATGATTCGATTCATGATTCATGATTCATGATTCAATTCATGATTCATGATTCAATTCATGATTCATGATTCCTGATTCATGATTCAATGCATGATTCATGATTCATGATTCATGATTCAATTCATGATTCATAATTCATGATTCATGAGTCAATTCATGATTCATGGTCCATGATTCAACATTCAATTCATGATTCATGATTCATGATTCAAATTATGATTCAATTCATGATTCATGATTCATGATTCAATTCATGATTCATGATTCGATTCATGATTCATGATTCAATTCATGATTAATGATTTATGATTCATGATTCAATTCATGATTCATGATTCAATTCATGATTCATGATGCGATTCATGATTCTTGATTCATGATTCATGATTCGATTCATGATTCATGATTCATAATTCAATTCATGATTCATGATTCAATTCATGATTCATGAATCATGATTCGATTCATGATTCATGATTCAATTCATGATTCATGATTCATGATTCAATTCATGATTCAATTCATGATTCATGATTCATGATTCAATTTATGATTCATGATTCAATTCATGATTCATGATTCATGATTAAATTCATGATTCAATTCCTGATTCATGATTCATGATTCAATTCATGATTCACGATTCATGATTCATGATTTATGATTCAATTCATGATTCATGATTCATAATTCAATTCATGATTCATAATTTATGATTCATGATTCAAATTATGATTCATAATTGATGATTCATGATTCAATTCATGATTCATGATTCATGATTCATGATTCAATTCATGATTCATGATTCAATTCATTAATCAATTCAAGATTTAAATTCATGATTCAATTCATGATTCATGATTCATGATTCGATTCATGATTCATGATTCATGATTCAATTCATGATCCATGATTCAATTAATGATTCATGATTCATGATTCAATTCATGATTCAATTCATGATTCATGATTCATGATTCATGATTCTATTCATGATTCATAATTCATGATTCATGATTCAATTCATGATTCATAATTCATGATTCATGATTCAATTCATGATTCAATTCATGATTCATGAATTATGATTCAAATTATGATTCATAATTCATGATTCATGAATATATTCATGATTCATAATTTATGATTCAATTCATTATTCATGATTCATGATTAGATTCATGATTCATTATTTATGATTCAATTCATGATTTATGATTCATGATTCATGATTTATGATTCATGATTCATGATTTATGATTCATGATTCATGATTCAATTCATGATTCATGATTCAATTCATGATTCAAAATTCATGATTCATGATTCAATTCATGATTCATGATTCAATTCATGATTCATGATTCGATTCATGATTCGATTCATGATTCAATTCATGATTCGATTCATGATTCATGATTCGATTCATGATTCATAATTCATGATTCATGATTCAATTCATGATTCATGATTGAATTCATGATTCAATTCATGATTCATGATTCATGATTCATGATTCATGATTCATGATTCAATATATGATTCATGATTCAATATATGATTCATGATTCATGATTCAATTCATGATTCATAATTCATGATTCATGATTAAATTCATGATTCATGATTCAAGATTTATGATTCATGATTCAATTCATGATTCATGATTTATGATTCATGATTCGATTCATTAATTATGATTCATGATTCATGATTCATGATTCAATATATGATTCATGATTCAATATATGATTCATGATTCATGATTCAATTCATGATTCATAATTCATGATTCATGATTAAATTCATGATTCATGATCCATGATTCATGATTCAATTCATGATTCAATTCATGATTCATAATTCATGATTCATTTCATGATTCATGATCCATGATTCATGATTCAATTCATGATTTATGATTCATGATTCAATTCATAATCAATTCATGATTCATGATTCATGATTCAATTCATGATTCATGATTCGATTCATAATTCTTGATTCATGATTCGTTTCATGATTCATGATTCATGATTCAATTCATGATTCATGATTCGATTCATAATTCTTGATTCATGATTCGTTTCATGATTCATGATTCATGATTCAATTCATGATTCATGATTTATGATTCATGATTCAATTCATGATTCATGATTCAATTCATGATTCATGATTCGATTCATGATTCTTGATTCATGAATCATGATTCGATTCATGATTCATGATTCAATTCATGATTCATGATTCATGATTTAATTCATGATTCATGAATCATGATTCGATTCATGATTCAATTCATGATTCATGATTCATGATTTGATTCATGATTTATGATTCAATTCATGATTCAATTCATGATTCATGATTCATGATTCAATTTATGATTCATGATTCATGATTCATGATTCATGATTCAATTCATGATTCATGATTCAATTCATGATTCAATTCATGATTCAATTCATGAATTATGATTCATGATTCAATTCATGATTCATGATTCATGATTCATGATTCAATTCATGATTCATAATTCATAATTCAATTCATGATTCATAATTCATGATTCATGATTCAATTCATGATTCATGATTCAATTCATGATTCATAATTCATGATTCATGATTCAATTCATGATTCATGATTCATTATTCATGATTCAATTCATGATTCATGATTCAATTCATTAATCGATTCATGATTCATTATTCATGATTCAATTCATGATTCATGATTCAATTCATTAATCGATTCATGATTCATGATTCGATTCATGATTCATGATTCATGATTCAATTCATGATCCATGATTCAATCATAAATAATGATTCATGATTCAATTCATGATTCAATTCATGATTCATGATTCATGATTCAATTCATGATTCATAATTCATGATTCATGATTCAATTCATGATTCATAATTCATGATTCATGATTCAATTCATGATTCAATTCATGATTCATGATTCATTATTCATTATTCATGATTCAATTTATGATTCATAATTCATGATTCATGAATATATTCATGATTCATAATTCATGATTCAATTCATTATTCATGATTCATGATTCATGATTAGATTCATGATTCATGATTTATGATTCAATTCATGATTTATGATTCGTGATTCATGATTTATGATTCATGATTCATGATTTATGATTCATGATTCATAATTCATGATTCAATTCATGATTCATGATTCAATTCATGATTCATAATTCATGATTCATGATTCAATTCATGATTCATGATTCATGATTCATGATTCAATTCATGATTCATGATTCATGATTTGATTCATGATTCATGATTCAATTCATGATTCATGATTCATGATTCAATTCATAATTCATGATTCGATTCATGATTCATGATTCAATTCATGATTCATGATTCATGATTCAATTCATGATTCGATTCATGATTCATGATTCAATTCATGATTCATGATTCATGATTCAATTCATGATTCATGATTCATGATTCAATTCATGATTCATGATTCATGATTCAATTCATGATTCGATTCATGATTCAATTCATGATTCAATTTATGATTCATGATTCATGATTCATGATTCAATTCATAATTCATGATTCGATTCATGATTCATGATTCATGATTCAATTCATGATTCGATTCATGATTCATGATTCAATTCATGATTCATGATTCATGATTCAATTCATGATTCATGATTTATGATTCAATTCATGATTCATGATTCATAATTCAATTCATGATTCATAATTCATGATTCATGATTCAATTCATGATTCATAATTCATGATTCATGATTCAATTCATGATTCATGATTCATTATTCATAATTCAATTCATGATTCAATTCATTAATCGATCCATGATTCAATTCATGATTCAATTCATGATTCATGATTCATGATTCTATTCATGATTCATGATTCATGATTCAATTCATGATCCATGATTCAATTCATGATTCATGATTCATGATTCAATTCATGATTCATAATTCATAAATCATGATTCAATTCATGATTCATAATTCATGATTCATGATTCAATTCATGATTCAATTCATGATTCATGATTCATGATTCATGATTCAATTCATGATTCATAATTCATGATTCATGAATATATTCATGATTCATAATTCATGATTCAATTCATTATTCATGATTCATGATTTATGATTCGATTCATGATTCATGATTTATGATTCAATTCATGATTCATGATTCATGATCCATGATTCAATTCATTATTCATGATTCATGACTCAATTCCTGATTCAATTCATGATTCATGATTCATGATTCAATTCATGATTCAATTCATGATTCATGATTCATGATTCATGATTCATGATTCAATTCATGATTCATGATTCATGATTCATGATTCAATTCATGATTCATGATTCATGATTTATGATTCAATTCATGATTCATGATTCATGATTCGATTCATGATTCATGATTCAATTCATGAGCCATGATTCAATTCTTGATTCATGATTCATGATTCAATTCATGATTCAATTCATGATTCATGATTCAATTCATGATTCATGATTCATGATTCATGATTCAATTCATGATTCATAATTCATGATTCAGGATTCAATTCATGATTCATGATTCATGATTCATGATTCATGATTCAATTCATGATTCATAATTCATGATTCATGAATATATTCATGATTCATAATTCATGATTCAATTCATTATTCATGATTCATGATTCATGATTAGATTCATGATTCAATATTTTATGATTCAATTCATGATTTATGATTCATGATTCATGATTCATGATTCATGATTCAATTCATGATTCATGATTCAATTCATGTTTAATGATTCATTATTCATGATTCAATTCATTATTCATGATTCATGATTCGATTCATGATTCATGATTTAATTCATGATTCATGATTCAATCATGATTCATGATTCTTGATTCAATTCATGATTCATGATTCAATTCATGATTCATGATTCCTGATTCATGATTCAATTCATGATTCATGATTCATGATTCATGATTCAATTCATGATTCATGATTCATGATTCATGATTCAATTCATGATTCATGATTCATGATTCAATTCATGATTCATGATTTCATTTCATAATTCTTGATTCATGATTCGATTCATGATTCATGATTCAATTCATGATTCATGATTCAATTCATGATTCATGATTTATGATTCATGATTCAATATATGATTCATGATTCATGATTCAATTCATGATTCATAATTCATGATTCATGATTAAATTCATGATTCATGATTCAAGATTTATGATTCATGATTCAATTCATGATTCATGATTCTTGATTCAATTCATGATTCATGATTTATGATTCATGTTTCATGATTCGATTCATGATTCATGATTCAATTCATGATTAATGATTTATGATTCATGATTCAATTCATGATTCATGATTCAATTCATGATTCATGATGCGATTCATGATTCTTGATTCATGATTCATGATTCGATTCATGATTCATGATTCATAATTCAATTCATGATTCATGATTCAATTCATGATTCATGAATCATGATTTGATTCATGATTCATGATTCAATTCATGATTCATGATTCATGATTCAATTCATGATTCAATTCATGATTCATGATTCAATTTATGATTCATGATTCAATTCATGATTCATGATTCATGATTAAATTCATGATTCAATTCCTGATTCATGATTCATGATTCAATTCATGATTCACGATTCATGATTCATGATTTATGATTCAATTCATGATTCATGATTCATAATTCAATTCATGATTCATAATTTATGATTCATGATTCAAATTATGATTCATAATTGATGATTCATGATTCAATTCATGATTCATGATTCATGATTCATGATTCAATTCATGATTCATGATTCAATTCATTAATCAATTCAAGATTTAAATTCATGATTCAATTCATGATTCATGATTCGATTCATGATTCATGATTCATGATTCAATTCATGATCCTTGATTCAATTAATGATTCATGATTCATGATTCAATTCATGATTCAATTCATGATTCATGATTCAATTCATGATTCAATTCATGATTCATGAATTATGATTCAAATTATGATTCATAATTCATGATTCATGAATATATTCATGATTCATAATTTATGATTCAATTCATTATTCATGATTCATGATTCATGATTAGATTCATGATTCATTATTTATGATTCAATTCATGATTTATGATTCATGATTCATGATTTATGATTCATGATTCATGATTTATGATTCATGATTCATGATTCAATTCATGATTCATGATTCAATTCATGATTCAAAATTCATGATTCATGATTCAATTCATGATTCATGATTCAATTCATGATTCATGATTCATGATTCGATTCATGATTCGATTCATGATTCAATTCATGATTCGATTCATGATTCATGATTCGATATAGATTCATAATTCATGATTCATGATTCAATTCATGATTCATGATTTAATTCATGATTCAATTCATGATTCAATTCATGATTCATGATTCATGATTCAATTCATGATTCATGATTCATGATTCATGATTCATGATTCATGATTCAATATATGATTCATGATTCAATATATGATTCATGATTCATGATTCAATTCATGATTCATAATTCATGATTCATGATTAAATTCATGATTCATGATTCAAGATTTATGATTCATGATTCAATTCATGATTCATGATTTATGATTCATGATTCGATTCATTAATTATGATTCATGATTCATGATTCAATATATGATTCATGATTCAATATATGATTCATGATTCATGATTCAATTCATGATTCATAATTCATGATTCATGATTAAATTCATGATTCATGATTCATGATCCATGATTCATGATTCAATTCATGATTCAATTCATGATTCATAATTCATGATTCATTTCATGATTCATGATCCATTCATGATTCATGATTCGATTCATAATTCTTGATTCATGATTCGATTCATGATTTGATTCATGATTCATGATTCATGATTCAATTCATGATTCATGATTCGATTCATAATTCTTGATTCATGATATGATTCATGATTCATGATTCATGAGTCATGATTCAATTCATGATTCATAATTCGATTCATAATTCTTGATTCATGATTCGATTCATTATTCATGATTCATGATTCATGATTCGATTCATGATTCTTGATTCATGATTCATTATTCAATTCATGATTCGATTCATGATTCAATTCATGATTCATGAATCATGATTCAATTCATGATTCATGATTCGATTCATAATTCATGATTCAAGATTCATGATTCATGATTCAATTCATGATTCATGATTCTTGATTCAATTCATGATTCATGATTCATGATTCAATTCATGATTCATGATTCCTGATTCATGATTCAATTCATAATTCATGATTCATGATTCATGATTCAATTCATGATTCATGATTCATGATTCATGATTCAATTCATGATTCATGATTCATGATTCAATTCATGATTCATGATTCGATTCATAATTCTTGATTCATGATTCGATTCATGATTCGATTCATAATTCATGATTCATGATTCAATTCATGATTCATGATTTATGATTCATGATTCAATTCATGATTTATGATTCATGATTCATGATTCAATTCATGATTCATGATTTATGATTCATGATTCAATTCATGATTCATGATTCATGATTCATGATTCAATTCATGATTCATGATTCAATTCATGATTCATGATTCAATTCATGATTCATGATTCGATTCATAATTCTTGATTCATGATTCGATTCATGATTCATGATTCATGATTCAATTCATGATTCATGATTCATGATTCATGATTCAATTCATGATTCATGATTCGATTCATGATTCATGATTCATGATTCAATTCATGATTCATGATTCATGATTCATGATTCAATTCATGATTCATGATTCCTGATTCATGATTCAATGCATGATTCATGATTCATGATTCATGATTCAATTCATGATTCATAATTCATGATTCATGAGTCAATTCATGATTCATGGTCCATGATTCAACATTCAATTCATGATTCATGATTCATGATTCAAATTATGATTAAATTCATGATTCATGATTCATGATTCAATTCATGATTCATGATTCGATTCATGATTCATGATTCAATTCATGATTAATGATTTATGATTCATGATTCAATTCATGATTCATGATTCAATTCATGATTCATGATGCGATTCATGATTCTTGATTCATGATTCATGATTCGATTCATGATTCATGATTCATAATTCAATTCATGATTCATGATTCAATTCATGATTCATGAATCATGATTCGATTCATGATTCATGATTCAATTCATGATTCATGATTCATGATTCAATTCATGATTCAATTCATGATTCATGATTCATGATTCAATTTATGATTCATGATTCAATTCATGATTCATGATTCGTGATTAAATTCATGATTCAATTCCTGATTCATCATTCATGATTCAATTCATGATTCACGATTCATGATTCATGATTTATGATTCAATTCATGATTCATGATTCATAATTCAATTCATGATTCATAATTTATGATTCATGATTCAAATTATGATTCATAATTGATGATTCATGATTCAATTCATGATTCATGATTCATGATTCATGATTCAATTCATGATTCATGATTCAATTCATTAATCAATTCAAGATTTAAATTCATGATTCAATTCATGATTCATGATTCATGATTCGATTCATGATTCATGATTCATGATTCAATTCATGATCCATGATTCAATTAATGATTCATGATTCATGATTCAATTCATGATTCAATTCATGATTCATGATTCATGATTCATGATTCTATTCATGATTCATAATTCATGATTCATGATTCAATTCATGATTCATAATTCATGATTCATGATTCAATTCATGATTCAATTCATGATTCATGAATTATGATTCAAATTATGATTCATAATTCATGATTCATGAATATATTCATGATTCATAATTTATGATTCAATTCATTATTCATGATTCATGATTCATGATTAGATTCATGATTCATTATTTATGATTCAATTCATGATTTATGATTCATGATTCATGATTTATGATTCATGATTCATGATTTATGATTCATGATTCATGATTCAATTCATGATTCATGATTCAATTCATTATTCAAAATTCATGATTCATGATTCAATTCATGATTCATGATTCAATTCATGATTCATGATTCGATTCATGATTCGATTCATGATTCAATTCATGATTCGATTCATGATTCATGATTCGATTCATGATTCATAATTCATGATTCATGATTCAATTCATGATTCATGATTGAATTCATGATTCAATTCATGATTCATGATTCATGATTCATGATTCATGATTCATGATTCATGATTCAATATATGATTCATGATTCAATATATGATTCATGATTCATGATTCAATTCATGATTCATAATTCATGATTCATGATTAAATTCATGATTCATGATTCAAGATTTATGATTCATGATTCAATTCATGATTCATGATTTATGATTCATGATTCGATTCATTAATTATGATTTATGATTCATGATTCGATTCATTAATTATGATTCATGATTCATGATTCATGATTCAATATATGATTCATGATTCAATATATGATTCATGATTCATGATTCAATTCATGATTCATAATTCATGATTCATGATTAAATTCATGATTCATGATTCATGATCCATGATTCATGATTCAATTCATGATTCAATTCATGATTCATAAATCATGATTCATTTCATGATTCATGATCCATGATTCATGATTCAATTCATGATTTATGATTCATGATTCAATTCATAATCAATTCATGATTCATGATTCAATTCATGATTCATGATTCGATTCATAATTCTTGATTCATGATTCGTTTCATGATTCATGATTCAATTCATGATTCATGATTTATGATTCATGATTCAATTCATGATTCATGATTCAATTCATGATTCATGATTCGATTCATGATTCTTGATTCATGAATCATGATTCGATTCATGATTCATGATTCAATTCATGATTCATGATTCATGATTCAATTCATGATTCATGAATCATGATTCGATTCATGATTCAATTCATGATTCATGATTCATGATTTGATTCATGATTTATGATTCAATTCATGATTCAATTCATGATTCATGATTCATGATTCAATTTATGATTCATGATTCATGATTCATGATTCATGATTCAATTCATGATTCATGATTCAATTCATGATTCAATTCATGATTCAATTCATGATTCATGATTCATGATTCATGATTCAATTCATGATTCATGATTCATGATTCAATTCATGATTCATAATTCATAATTCAATTCATGATTCATAATTCATGATTCATGATTCAATTCATGATTCATAATTCATGATTCATGATTCAATTCATGATTCATGATTCATTATTCATGATTCAATTCATGATTCATGATTCAATTCATTAATCGATTCATGATTCATTATTCATGATTCAATTCATGATTCATGATTCAATTCATTAATCGATTCATGATTCATGATTCGATTCATGATTCATGATTCATGATTCAATTCATGATCCATGATTCAATCATAAATCATGATTCATGATTCAATTCATGATTCAATTCATGATTCATGATTCATGATACAATTCATGATTCATAATTCATGATTCATGATTCAATTCATGATTCATAATTCATGATTCATGATTCAATTCATGATTCAATTCATGATTCATGATTCATTATTCATTATTCATGATTCAATTTATGATTCATAATTCATGATTAATGAATATATTCATGATTCATAATTCATGATTCAATTCATTATTCATGATTCATGATTAGATTCATGATTCATGATTTATGATTCAATTCATGATTTATGATTCGTGATTCATGATTTATGATTCATGATTCATGATTTATGATTCATGATTCATAATTCATGATTCAATTCATGATTCATGATTCAATTCATGATTCATAATTCATGATTCATGATTCAATTCATGATTCATGATTCATGATTCATGATTCAATTCATGATTCATGATTCATGATTTGATTCATGATTCATGATTCAATTCATGATTCATGATTCATGATTCAATTCATAATTCATGATTCGATTCATGATTCATGATTCATGATTTAATTCATGATTCGATTCATGATTCATGATTCAATTCATGATTCATGATTCATGATTCAATTCATGATTCATGATTCATGATTCAATTTATGATTCATGATTCATGATTCATGATTCAATTCATAATTCATGATTCGATTCATGATTCATGATTCATGATTCAATTCATGATTCAATTCATGATTCATGATTCATGATTCAATTCATGATTCATGATTTATGATTCAATTCATGATTCATGATTCATAATTCAATTCATGATTCATAATTTATGATTCATGATTCAATTCATGATTCATAATTCATGATTCATGATTCAATTCATGATTCATGATTCATTATTCATAATTCAATTCATGATTCAAATTATTAATCGATCCATGATTCAATTCATGATTCAATTCATGATTCATGATTCATGATTCTATTCATGATTCATGATTCAATTCATGATCCATGATTCAATTCATGATTCATGATTCATGATTCAATTCATGATTCATAATTCATAAATCATGATTCAATTCATGATTCTTAATTCATGATTCATGATTCAATTCATGATTCAATTCATGATTCATGATTCATGATTCATGATTCAATTCATGATTCATAATTCATGATTAATGAATATATTCATGATTCATAATTCATGATTCAATTCATTATTCATGATTCATGATTCATGATTCGATTCATGATTCATGATTTATGATTCAATTCATGATTTATGATTCATGATTCATGATTAATGATTCATGATTCATGATTTATTATTCATGATTCATGATTCATGATTCAATTCATGATTCATGATTCAATTCATGTTTAATAATTCATGATTCATTATTCAATTCATGATTCATGATTCATGATTCGATTCATGATTCATGATTTAATTCATGATTCATGATTCGATTCATGATTTATGATTCATGATTCATGATTCATGATTCATTTCATGATTCATGATTCGATTCATGATTCATAATTCATGATTCATGATTCAATTCATGATCCATGATTCAATTCATTATTCATGATTCATGACTCAATTCCTGATTCAATTCATGATTCATGATTCATGATTCAATTCATGATTCAATTCATGATTCATGATTCATGATTCATGATTCATGATTCAATTCATGAGCCATGATTCAATTCTTGATTCATGATTCATGATTCAATTCATGATTCAATTCATGATTCATGATTCATGATTCAATTCATGATTCATGATTCATGATTCATGATTCAATTCATGATTCATAATTCATGATTCAGGATTCAATTCATGATTCAATTCATGATTCATGATTCATGATTCATGATTCATGATTCAATTCATGATTCATAATTCATGATTCATGAATATATTCATGATTCATAATTCATGATTCAGGATTCAATTCATGATTCATGATTAGATTCATGATTCATGATTCAATTCATGATTCATAATTCATGATTCATGAATATATTCATGATTCATAATTCATGATTCAATTCATTATTCATGATTCATGATTCATGATTAGATTCATGATTCAATATTTTATGATTCAATTCATGATTTATGATTCATGATTCATGATTCATGATTCATGATTCAATTCATGATTCATGATTCAATTCATGTTTAATGATTCATTATTCATGATTCAATTCATGATTCATGATTCGATTCATGATTCATGATTTAATTCATGATTCATGATTCGATTCATGATTCATGAATCATGATTCGATTCATGATTCATGAATCATGATTCGATTCATGATTCATGATTCAATCATGATTCATGATTCTTGATTCAATTCATGATTCATGATTCATGATTCAATTCATGATTCATGATTCCTGATTCATGATTCAATTCATGATTCATGATTCATGATTCATGATTCAATTCATGATTCATGATTCATGATTCAATTCATGATTCATGATTTCATTTCATAATTCTTGATTCATGATTCGATTCATGATTCATGATTCATGATTCAATTCATGATTCATGATTCAATTCATGATTCATGATTTATGATTCATGATTCAATATATGATTCATGATTCATGATTCAATTCATGATTCATAATTCATGATTCATGATTAAATTCATGATTCATGATTCAAGATTTATGATTCATGATTCAATTCATGATTCATGATTCTTGATTCAATTCATGATTCATGATTTATGATTCATGTTTCATGATTCGATTCATGATTCATGTTTCAATTCATGATTCATGATTCGATTCATTAATTATGATTGATGATTCAATTCATGATTCATGATCCATGATTCATGATTCATTTCATGATTCAATTCATGATTCATTATTCATGATTCATTTCATGATTCATGATCCATGATTCATGATTCAATTCATGATTTATGATTCATGATTCAATTCATAATCAATTCATGATTCATGATTCAATTCATGATTCATGATTCGATTCATAATTCTTGATTCATGATTCGATTCATGATTCATGATTCATGATTCAATTCATGATTCATGATTTATTATTCATGATTCAATTCATGATTCATGATTCAATCCATGATTCATGATTCGATTCATGATTCTTGATTCATGAATCATGATTCGATTCATGATTCATGATTCAATATATGATTCATGATTCAATTCATGATTCATAATTCATGATTCATGATTCAATTCATGATTCATGATTCAAGATTCATGATTCATGATTCAATTCATGATTCATGATTCTTGATTCAATTCATGATTCATGATTCATGATTCAATTCATGATTCATGATTCCTGATTCATGATTCAATTCATAATTCATGATTCATGATTCATGATTCAATTCATGATTCATGATTCATGATTCATGATTCATGATTCAATTCATGATTCATGATTCATGATTCAATTCATGATTCATGATTCGATTCATAATTCTTGATTCATGATTCGATTCATGATTCATGATTCATGATTCAATTCATGATTCATGATTTATGATTCATGATTCAATTCATGATTCATGATTCATGATTCAATTCATGATTCATGATTTATGATTCATGATTCAATTCATGATTCATGATTCATGATTCATGATTCAATTCATGATTCATGATTCAATTCATGATTCATGATTCGATTCATAATTCTTGATTCATGATTCGATTCATGATTCATGATTCATGATTCAATTCATGATTCATGATTCATGATTCATGATTCGATTCATGATTCAATTCATGATTCGATTCATGATTCATGATTCGATTCATGATTCATAATTCATGATTCATGATTCAATTCATGATTCATGATTCAATTCATGATTCAATTCATGATTCATGATTAAATTCATGATTCATGATTCAAGATTTATGATTCATGATTCAATTCATGATTCATGATTTATGATTCATGATTCGATTCATTAATTATGATTCATGATTCATGATTCATGATTCAATATATGATTCATGATTCAATATATGATTCATGATTCATGATTCAATTCATGATTCATAATTCATGATTCATGATTAAATTCATGATTCATGATTCATGATCCATGATTCATGATTCAATTCATGATTCAATTCATGAATCATAATTCATGATTCATTTCATGATTTATGATCCATGATTCATGATTCAATTCATGATTTATGATTCATGATTCAATTCATAATCAATTCATGATTCATGATTCATGATTCAATTCATGATTCATGATTCGATTCATAATTCTTGATTCATGTTTCGATTCATGATTCATGATTCAATTCATGATTCATGATTTATGATTCATGATTCAATTCATGATTCATGATTCAATTCATGATTCATGATTCGATTCATGATTCTTGATTCATGAATCATGATTCGATTCATGATTCATGATTCAATTCATGATTCATGATTCATGATTCAATTCATGATTCATGAATCATGATTCGATTCATGATTCAATTCATGATTCATGATTCATGATTTGATTCATGATTTATGATTCAATTCATGATTCAATTCATGATTCATGATTTATGATTCAATTTATGATTCATGATTCATGATTCATGATTCATGATTCAATTCATGATTCATGATTCAATTCATGATTCAATTCATGATTCAATTCATGATTCATGATTCATGATTCATGATTCAATTCATGATTCATGATTCATGATTCATGATTCAATTCATGATTCATAATTCATAATTCAATTCATGATTCATAATTCATGATTCATGATTCAATTCATGATTCATAATTCATGATTCATGATTCAATTCATGATTCATGATTCATTATTCAAGATTCAATTCATGATTCATGATTCAATTCATTAATTGATTCATGATTCATTATTCATGATTCAATTCATGATTCATGATTCAATTCATTAATCGATTCATGATTCATGATTCATGATTCATGATTCAATTCATGATCCATGATTCAATCATGATTCATGATTCATGATTCAATTCATGATTCAATTCATGATTCATGATTCATGATTCAATTCATGATTCATAATTCATGATTCATGATTCAATTCATGATTCATAATTCATGATTCATGATTCAATTCATGATTGAATTCATGATTCATGATTCATTATTCATTATTCATGATTCAATTTATGATTCATAATTCATGATTCATGATTAGATTCATGATTCATGATTTATGATTCAATTCATGATTTATGATTCATGATTCATGATTTATGATTCATGATTCATGATTTATGATTCATGATTCATGATTTATGATTCATGATTCATAATTCATGATTCAATTCATGATTCATGATTCAATTCATGATTCATAATTCATGATTCATGATTCAATTCATGATTCATGATTCATGATTCATGATTCAATTCATGATTCATGATTCATGATTTGATTCATGATTCATGATTCAATTCATGATTCATGATTCATGATTCAATTCATAATTCATGATTCGATTCATGATTCATGATTCATGATTCAATTCATGATTCGATTCATGATTCATGATTCAATTCATGATTCATGATTCAATTCATGATTCATGATTCATGATTCAATTCATGATTCATGATTCATGATTCAATTTATGATTCATGATTCATGATTCAATTCATGATTCGATTCATGATTCAATTCATGATTCAATTTATGATTCATGATTCATGATTCATGATTCAATTCATAATTCATGATTCGATTCATGATTCATGATTCATGATTCAATTCATGATTCGATTCATGATTCATGATTCAATTCATGATTCATGATTCATGATTCAATTCATGATTCATGATTTATGATTCAATTCATGATTCATGATTCATAATTCAATTCATGATTCATAATTCATGATTCATGATTCAATTCATGATTCATAATTCATGATTCATGATTCAATTCATGATTCATGATTCATTATTCATAATGCAATTCATGATTCATGATTCAATTCATTAATCGATCCATGATTCAATTCATGATTCAATTCATGATTCATGATTCATGATTCTATTCATGATTCATGATTCATGATTCAATTCATGATCCATGATTCAATTCATGATTCATGATTCATGATTCAATTCATGATTCATAATTCATAAATCATGATTCAATTCATGATTCATAATTCATGATTCATGATTCATAATTCATGATTCATGATTCAATTCATGATTCAATTCATGATTCATGATTCATGATTCATGATTCAATTCATGATTCATAATTCATGATTCATGAATATATTCATGATTCATAATTCATGATTCAATTCATTATTCATGATTCATGATTCATGATTCGATTCATTAATTCATGATTTATGATTCAATTCATGATTTATGATTCATGATTCATGATTAATGATTCATGATTCATGATTTATTATTCATGATTCATGATTCATGATTCAATTCATGATTCATGATTCAATTCATGTTTAATGATTCATGATTCATAATTCAATTCATGATTCATGATTCATGATTCGATTCATGATTCAAGATTTAATTCATGATTCATGATTCGATTCATGATTTATGATTCATGATTCATGATTCATGATTCATTTCATGATTCATGATTCGATTCATGATTCATAATTCATGATTCATGATTCAATTCATGATCCATGATTCAATTCATTATTCATGATTCATGACTCAATTCCTGATTCAATTCATGATTCATGATTCATGATTCAATTCATGATTCAATTCATGATTCATGATTCATGATTCATGATTCATGATTCGATTCATGATTCATGAATCAATATATGATTCATGATTCAATTCATGATTCATAATTCATGATTCATGATTCAATTCATGATTCATGATTCAAGATTCATGATTCATGATTCAATTCATGATTCATGATTCTTGATTCAATTCATGATTCATGATTCATGATTCAATTCATGATTCATGATTCCTGATTCATGATTCAATTCATAATTCATGATTCATGATTCATGATTCAATTCATGATTCATGATTCATGATTCATGATTCAATTCATGATTCATGATTCATGATTCAATTCATGATTCATGATTCGATTCATAATTCTTGATTCATGATTCGATTCATGATTCATGATTCATGATTCAATTCATGATTCATGATTTATGATTCATGATTCAATTCATGATTCATGATTCATGATTCAATTCATGATTCATGATTTATGATTCATGATTCAATTCATGATTCATGATTCATGATTCATGATTCAATTCATGATTCATGATTCAATTCATGATTCATGATTCGATTCATAATTCTTGATTCATGATTCGATTCATGATTCATGATTCATGATTCAATTCATGATTCATGATTCATGATTCATGATTCGATTCATGATTCAATTCATGATTCGATTCATGATTCATGATTCGATTCATGATTCATAATTCATGATTCATGATTCAATTCATGATTCATGATTCAATTCATGATTCAATTCATGATTCATGATTCATGATTCATGATTCATGATTCATGATTCAATATATGATTCATGATTCAATATATGATTCATGATTCATGATTCAATTCATGATTCATAATTCATGATTCATGATTAAATTCATGATTCATGATTCAAGATTTATGATTCATGATTCAATTCATGATTCATGATTTATGATTCATGATTCGATTAATTAATTATGATTCATGATTCATGATTCATGATTCAATATATGATTCATGATTCAATATATGATTCATGATTCATGATTCAATTCATGATTCATAATTCATGATTCATGATTAAATTCATGATTCATGATTCATGATCCATGATTCATGATTCAATTCATGATTCAATTCATGATTCATAATTCATGATTCATTTCATGATTCATGATCCATGATTCATGATTCAATTCATGATTTATGATTCATGATTCAATTCATAATCAATTCATGATTCATGATTCATGATTCAATTCATGATTCATGATTCGATTCATAATTCTTGATTCATGATTCGATTCATGATTCATGATTCATGATTCAATTCATGATTCATGATTTATGATTCATGATTCAATTCATGATTCATGATTCAATTCATGATTCATGATTCGATTCATGATTCATGATTCAATTCATGATTCATGATTCATGATTCAATTCATGATTCATGAATCATGATTCGATTCATGATTCAATTCATGATTCATGATTTGATTCATGATTTATGATTCGATTCATGATTCAATTCATGATTCATGATTCAATTTATGATTCATGATTCATGATTCATGATTCATGATTCAATTCATGATTCATGATTCAATTCATGATTCAATTCATGATTCAATTCATGATTCATGATTCATGATTCATGATTCAATTCATGATTCATGATTCATGATTCATGATTCAATTCATGATTCATAATTCATAATTCAATTCATGATTCATAATTCATGATTCATGATTCAATTCATGATTCATAATTCATGATTCATGATTCAATTCATGATTCATGATTCATTATTCATGATTCAATTTATGATTCATGATTCAATTCATTAATTGATTCATGATTCATTATTCATGATTCAATTCATGATTCATGATTCAATTCATTAATCGATTCATGATTCATGATTCGATTCATGATTCATGATTCATGATTCAATTCATGATCCATGATTCAATCATGATTCATGATTCATGATTCAATTCATGATTCAATTCATGATTCATGATTCATGATTTAATTCATGATTCATAATTCATGATTCATGATTCAATTCATGATTCATAATTCATGATTCATGATTCAATTCATGATTCAATTCATGATTCATGATTCATTATTCATTATTCATGATTCAATTTATGATTCATAATTCATGATTCATGATTAGATTCATGATTCATGATTTATGATTCAATTCATGATTTATGATTCATGATTCATGATTTATGATTCATGATTCATGATTTATGATTCATGATTCATAATTCATGATTCAATTCATGATTCATGATTCAATTCATGATTCATAATTCATGATTCATGATTCAATTCATGATTCATGATTCATGATTCATGATTCAATTCATAATTCATGATTCAATTCATGATTCATGATTCATGATTCAATTCATAATTCATGATTCGATTCATGATTCATGATTCATGATTCAATTCATGATTCATGATTCATGATTCATGATTCAATTCATGATTCATGATTCATGATTCAATTCATGATTCATGATTCATGATTCAATTCATGATTCATGATTCATGATTCAATTCATGATTCGATTCATGATTCAATTCATGATTCAATTTATGATTCATGATTCATGATTCATGATTCAATTCATAATTCATGATTCGATTCATGATTCATGATTTAATTCATGATTCGATTCATGATTCATGATTCAATTCATGATTCATGATTCATGATTCAATTCATGATTCATGATTTATGATTCAATTCATGATTCATGATTCATGATTCATAATTCAATTCATGATTCATAATTCATGATTCATGATTCAATTCATGATTCATAATTCATGATTCATGATTCAATTCATGATTCATGATTCATTATTCATAATGCAATTCATGATTCATGATTCAATTCATTAATCGATCCATGATTCAATTCATGATTCAATTCATGATTCATGATTCATGATTCTATTCATGATTCATGATTCATTATTCAATTCATGATCCATGATTCAATTCATGATTCATAATTCATGATTCAATTCATGATTCATAATTCATAAATCATGATTCAATTCATGATTCATAATTCATGATTCATGATTCAATTCATGATTCATGATTCATGATTCATGATTCAATTCATGATTCATAATTCATGATTCATGAATATATTCATGATTCATAATTCATGATTCAATTCATTATTCATGATTCATGATTCATGATTCGATTCATGATTCATGATTTATGATTCAATTCATGATTTATGATTCATGATTCATGATTAATGATTCATGATTCATGATTTATTATTCATGATTCATGATTCATGATTCAATTCATGATTCATGATTCAATTCATGTTTAATGATTCATGATTCATAATTCAATTCATGATTCATGATTCATGATTCGATTCATGATTCAAGATTTAATTCATGATTCATGATTCGATTCATGATTTATGATTCATGATTCATGATTCATGATTCATTTCATGATTCATGATTCGATTCATGATTCATAATTCATGATTCATGATTCAATTCATGATCCATGATTCAATTCATTATTCATGATTCATGACTCAATTCCTGATTCAATTCATGATTCATGATTCATGATTCAATTCATGATTCAATTCATGATTCATGATTCATGATTCATGATTCATGATTCAATTCATGATTCATGATTCATGATTTATGATTCAATTCATGAATCATGATTCATGATTCGATTCATGATTCATGATTCAATTCATGAGCCATGATTCAATTCTTGATTCATGATTCATGATTCAATTCATGATTCAATTCATGATTCATGATTCATGATTCAATTCATGATTCATGATTCATGATTCATGATTCAATTCATGATTCATAATTCATGATTCAGGATTCAATTCATGATTCAATTCATGATTCATGATTCATGATTCATGATTCATGATTCAATTCATGATTCATAATTCATGATTCATGAATATATTCATGATTCATAATTCATGATTCAGGATTCAATTCATGATTCATGATTCATGATTAGATTCATGATTCATGATTCATGATTCAATTCATGATTCATAATTCATGATTCATGAATATATTCATGATTCATAATTCATGATTCAATTCATTATTCATGATTCATGATTCATGATTAGATTCATGATTCAATATTTTATGATTCAATTCATGATTTATGATTCATGATTCATGATTCATGATTCATGATTCAATTCATGATTCATGATTCAATTCATGTTTAATGATTCATTATTCATGATTCAATTCATGATTCATTATTCATGATTCGATTCATGATTCATAATTTAATTCATGATTCATGATTCGATTCATGATTCATGAATCATGATTCGATTCATGATTCATGATTCAATCATGATTCATGATTCTTGATTCAATTCATGATTCATGATTCAATTCATGATTCATGATTCCTGATTCATGATTCAATTCATGATTCATGATTCATGATTCATGATTCAATTCATGATTAATGATTCATGATTCAATTCATGATTCATGATTCGATTCATAATTCTTGATTCATGATTCGATTCATGATTCATGATTCATGATTCAATTCATGATTCATGATTCAATTCATGATTCATGATTTATGATTCATGATTCAATATATGATTCATGATTCATGATTTAATTCATGATTCATAATTCATGATTCATGATTAAATTCATGATTCATGATTCAAGATTTATGATTCATGATTCAATTCATGATTCATGATTCTTGATTCAATTCATGATTCATGATTTATGATTCATGTTTCATGATTCGATTCATGATTCATGTTTCAATTCATGATTCATGATTCATGATTCATGATTCGATTCATTAATTATGATTGATGATTCAATTCATGATTCATGATCCATGATTCATGATTCAATTCATGATTCAATTCATGATTCATAATTCATGATTCATTTCATGATTCATGATCCATGATTCATGATTCAATTCATGATTTATGATTCATGATTCAATTCATAATCAATTCATGATTCATGATTCATGATTCAATTCATGATTCAAGATTCGATTCATAATTCTTGATTCATGATTCGATTCATGATTCATGATTCATGATTCAATTCATGATTCATGATTTATTATTCATGATTCAATTCATGATTCATGATTCAATCCATGATTCATGATTCGATTCATGATTCTTGATTCATGAATCATGATTCGATTCATGATTCATGATTCAATATATGATTCATGATTCAATTCATGATTCATAATTCATGATTCATGATTCAATTCATGATTCATGATTCAAGATTCATGATTCATGATTCAATTCATGATTCATGATTCTTGATTCAATTCATGATTCATGATTCTTGATTCAATTCATGATTCATGATTCCTGATTCATGATTCAATTCATAATTCATGATTCATGATTCATGATTCAATTCATGATTCATGATTCATGATTCATGATTCATGATTCAATTCATGATTCATGATTCATGATTCAATTCATGATTCATGATTCGATTCATAATTCTTGATTCATGATTCGATTCATGATTCATGATTCAATTCATGATTCATGATTTATGATTCATGATTCAATTCATGATTCATGATTCATGATTCATGATTCAATTCATGATTCATGATTTATGATTCATGATTCAATTCATGATTCATGATTCATGATTCATGATTCAATTCATGATTCATGATTCAATTCATGATTCATGATTCGATTCATAATTCTTGATTCATGATTCGATTCATGATTCATGATTCATGATTCAATTCATGATTCATGATTCATGATTCATGATTCATGATTCATGATTCAGGATTCAATTCATGATTCATGATTCGATTCATAATTCATGATTCAAGATTCATGATTCATGATTCAATTCATGATTCATGATTCTTGATTCAATTCATGATTCATGATTCATGATTCAATTCATGATTCATGATTCATGATTCATGATTCAATTCATGATTCATGATTCATGATTCAATTCATGATTCATGATTCATGATTCAATTCATGATTCATGATTCGATTCATAATTCTTGATTCATGATTCGATTCATGATTCGATTCATGATTCATGATTCATGATTCAATTCATGATTCATGATTTATGATTCATGATTCAATTCATGATTCATGATTCATGATTCATGATTCAATTCATGATTCATGATTTATGATTCATGATTCAATTCATGATTCATGATTCATGATTCATGATTCAATTCATGATTCATGATTCGATTCATAATTCTTGATTCATGATTCGATTCATGATTCATGATTCATGATTCAATTCATGATTCATGATTCATGATTCATGATTCATGATTCAATTCATGATTCATGATTCAATTCATGATTCATGATTCATGATTCATGATTCAATTCATGATTCATGATTCCTGATTCATGATTCAATGCATGATTCATGATGCATGATTCAATTCATGATTCATAATTCATGATTCATGAGTCAATTCATGATTCATGATCCATGATTCAACATTCAATTCATGATTCATGATTCATGATTCAAATTATGATTCAATTCATGATTCATGATTCATGATTCAATTCATGATTCATGATTCGATTCATGATTCATGATTCAATTCATGATTCATGATTTATGATTCATGATTCAATTCATGATTCATGATTCAATTCATGATTCATGATGCGATTCATGATTCTTGATTCATGATTCATGATTCGATTCATGATTTATGATTCATAATTCAATTCATGATTCATGATTCAATTCATGATTCATGAATCATGATTCGATTCATGATTCATGATTCAATTCATAATTCATGATTCATGATTCAATTCATGATTCAATTCATGATTCATGATTCATGATTCAATTTATGATTCATGATTCAATTCATGATTCATGATTCATGATTAAATTCATGATTCAATTCCTGATTCATGATTCATGATTCAATTCATGATTCACGATTCATGATTCATGATTTATGATTCAATTCATGATTCATGATTCATAATTCAATTCATGATTCATAATTTATGATTCATGATTCAAATTATGATTCATAATTGATGATTCATGATTCAATTCATGATTCATGATTCATGATTCATGATTCAATTCATGATTCATGATTCAATTCATTAATCAATTCATGATTTAAATTCATGATTCAATTCATGATTCATTATTCATGATTCGATTCATGATTCATGATTCATGATTCAATTCATGATCCATGATTCAATTAATGATTCATGATTCATGATTCAATTCATGATTCAATTCATGATTCATGATTCATGATTCATGATTCTATTCATGATTCATAATTCATGATTCATGATTCAATTCATGATTCATAATTCATGATTCATGATTCAATTCATGATTCAATTCATGATTCATGAATTATGATTCAAATTATGATTCATAATTCATGATTCATGAATATATTCATGATTCATAATTTATGATTCAATTCATTATTCGTGATTCATGATTCATGATTAGATTCATGATTCATTATTTATGATTCAATTCATGATTTATGATTCATGATTCATGATTTATGATTCATGATTCATGATTTATGATTCATGATTCATGATTCAATAAATGATTCATGATTCAATTCATGATTCAAAATTCATGATTCATGATTCAATTCATGATTCATGATTCAATTCATGATTCATGATTCATGATTCGATTCATGATTCGATTCATGATTCAATTCATGATTCGATTCATGATTCATGATTCGATTCATGATTCATAATTCATGATTCATGATTCAATTCATGATTCATGATTCAATTCATGATTCAATTCATGATTCATGATTCATGATTCATGATTCATGATTCATGATTCTTGATTCAATATATGATTCATGATTCAATATATGATTCATGATTCAATTCATGATTCATAATTCATGATTCATGATTAAATTCATGATTCATGATTCAAGATTTATGATTCATGATTCAATTCATGATTCATGATTTATGATTCATGATTCGATTCATTAATTATGATTCATGATTCTTGATTCAATATATGATTCATGATTCAATATATGATTCATGATTCATGATTCAATTCATGATTCATAATTAATGATTCATGATTAAATTCATGATCCATGATTCATGATTCAATTCATGATTCAATTCATGATTCAAAATTCATGATTCATTTCATGATTCATGATCCATGATTCATGATTCAATTCATGATTTATGATTCATGATTCAATTCATAATCAATTCATGATTCATGATTCATGATTCGATTCATAATTCTTGATTCATGATTCGATTCATGATTCATGATTCATGATTCAATTCATGATTCATGATTTATGATTCATGATTCAATTCATGATTCATGATTCGATTCATGATTCTTGATTCATGAATCATGATTCGATTCATGATTCATGATTCAATTCATGATTCATGATTCAATTCATGATTCATGAATCATGATTCGATTCATGATTCAATTCATGATTCATGATTCATGATTTGATTCATGATTTATGATTCAATTCATGATTCAATTCATGATTCATGATTCATGATTCAATTTATGATTCATGATTCATGATTCATGATTCATGATTCAATTCATGATTCATGATTCAATTCATGATTCAATTCATGATTCAATTCATGATTCATGATTCACGATTCATGATTCAATTCATGATTCATGATTCATGATTCATGATTCAATTCATGATTCATAATTCATAATTCAATTCATGATTCATAATTCATGATTCATGATTCAATTCATGATTCATAATTCATGATTCATGATTCAATTCATGATTCATGATTCATTATTCATGATTCAATTCATGATTCATGATTCAATTCATTAATCGATTCATGATTCATTATTCATGATTCAATTCATGATTCATGATTCAATTCATTAATCGATTCATGATTCATGATTCGATTCATGATTCATGATTCATGATTCAATTCATGATCCATGATTCAATCATGATTCATGATTCATGATTCAATTCATGATTCAATTCATGATTCATGATTCATGATTCAATTCATGATTCATAATTCATGATTCATGATTCAATTCATGATTCATAATTCATGATTCATGATTCAATTCATGATTCAATTCATGATTCATGATTCATTATTCATTATTCATGATTCAATTTATGATTCATAATTCATGATTCATGAATATATTCATGATTCATAATTCATGATTCAATTCATTATTCATGATTCATGATTCATGATTAGATTCATGATTCATGATTTATGATTCAATTCATGATTTATGATTCATGATTCATGATTTATGATTCATGATTCATGATTTATGATTCATGATTCATAATTCATGATTCAATTCATGATTCATGATTCAATTCATGATTCATAATTCATGATTCATGATTCAATTCATGATTCATGATTCATGATTCAATTCATGATTCATGATTCATGATTTGATTCATGATTCATGATTCAATTCATGATTCATGATTCATGATTCAATTCATAATTCATGATTCGATTCATGATTCATGATTCATGATTCAATTCATGATTCGATTCATGATTCATGATTCAATTCATGATTCATGATTCAATTCATGATTCATGATTCATGATTCAATTCATGATTCTTCATGATTCATGATTCAATTCATGATTCGATTCATGATTCAATTCATGATTCAATTTATGATTCATGATTCATGATTCAATTCATAATTCATGATTCGATTCATGATTCATGATTCATGATTCAATTCATGATTCGATTCATGATTCATGATTCAATTCATGATTCATGATTCATGATTCAATTCATGATTCATGATTTATGATTCAATTCATGATTCATGATTCATAATTCAATTCATGATTCATAATTCATGATTCATGATTCAATTCATGATTCATAATTCATGATTCATGATTCAATTCATGATTCATGATTCATTATTCATAATTCAATTCATGATTCATGATTCAATTTATTAATCGATCCATGATTCAATTCATGATTCAATTCATGATTCATGATTCATGATTCAATTCATGATTCATAATTCATAAATCATGATTCAATTCATGATTCATAATTCATGATTCAATTCATGATTCAATTCATGATTCATCATTCATGATTCATGATTCAATTCATGATTCATGAATATATTCATGATTCATAATTCATGATTCAATTCATTATTCATGATTCATGATTCATGATTCATAGTAACATAGTAACATAGTAACATAGTTGATGAGGTTGAAAAAAGACACCAGTCCATCAAGTTCAACCTATTTTGGATCTCCTGCGATCCTGCACTTATATTTGAAAATTAATCCAGAGTAGGCAACCGCCCATCTGTTTCAATTTTGAAAATCCCCCCAGACTCAATATTGCAATCCAATTTTTACCCTATATCCACTACTATCCTTTATTTTAAATTAACGGTCGTATCCCTGGATACACCTTTCCGCTAAAAATTTGTCTAACCCTTTCTTAAACATATCTATTGAATCTGCCATCACAACCTTCCCTGGCAATGAATTCCATATCTTGACTGCCCTTACTGTAAAGAACCCCTTCCTTTGCTGGTTGTGAAATTTCCTCTCCTCTAACCTTAGGGGATGACCACGAGTCCTGTGTATGGTCCTTGGGGTAAAAAGTTCCCATGAAAGCTCTCTGTATTGACCCATAATGTATTTGTACATAGTAATCATATCTCCCCTTAGGCGCCTCTTTTCTAAAGTAAACATGCCTAAACTGGCTAACCTTTCCTCATAACTTAATGACTCCATACCCTTTATCAATTTTGTCGCCCTTCTCTGAACCCTTTCTAGTTCCAAATTATCTTTTTTATAGAGTGGTGCCCAGAACTGTACTGCATATTCAAGATGAGGTCTTACCAATGATTTATACAGTGGCAAAATTACACTGTTTTCCTTTGCATCTATGCCCCTTTTTATGCATGCCAATACTTTGTTTGCCCTTGCAGCTGCTGCTTGACATTGAGCACTATTGCTAAGTCTACTGTCTACGAGCACTCCCAAATCCTTTTCCATTATAGATTCTCCCAAATTAATTTCATTTAATTTATAGATTGCGTTCTTGTTTTTGATCCCTGAATGCATAACCTTACATTTATCTGTGTTAAACCTCATATTCCATTTAGCCGCCCAATCCTCCAGTTTATTTAAGTCCCTCTGTAGAGAAGCTACATCTTGCTCTGATTTTATTACCTTACAGAGTTTAGTGTCATCTGCAAAAATAGAAACTTTACTCTCTAAACCATCACCAAGGTCATTAATAAATATATTAAAAAGGAGTGGTCCCAGCACGGAACCTTGAGGAACTCCACTTAAGACCTTTGACCAATTAGAAAATGTTCCATTTATCACAACTCTCTGTTCCCTATTCTCTAACCAGTTTTCGATCCAAGTCCAAATTTTGATTTCTAGACCCAGTTCCCTTATTTTGTAAACCAACCTCTTGTGTGGCACTGTATCAAAGGCCTTTGCAAAATCTAAGTAGACCACATCTACTGTCCTGCCCATGTCTAAGTTCCCACTAACTTCCTCGTAGAAACTAATTAGATTAGTTTGACATGACCTATCCCTCACAAATCCATGTTGATTCCCACTAATAATTTTATTGCGTACCAAGTAATCCTGAATACTGTCCCTTAAAATACCTTCCAGTAGTTTCCCCACTATTGATGTCAGGCTTACAGGTCTATAATTCTCTGGTTGTGATCTCATCCCCTTTTTAAACAACGGCACCACATCTGCTATTCGCCAATCCCTTGGTACTGAGCCTGATGAGATTGAATCTCTGAAAATTAAGAATAGCGGTCTAGCTATTTCCGAGTTTAATTCCATAAGGACCCTTGGGTGTATGCCATCTGGACCTGGAGCTTTATTTATCTTAATATTCTTCAGTCGCCTTTGGACTTCTTCCTCTGACAACCAAGTATTAATTAATGGCATGGTTTCATTTCCATTTTTATGTATTACTCCTGCCATTTGTTCCTCTCTGGTAAATACTGAAGAAAAGAACGTGTTTAATATCTCTGCTTTTTCCTTAGTATCATTTATCAATTCACCCATCTCACTTCTTAGTGGTCCTATATTATCTTTTTTAATCCTTTTGCCATTTATATACTTAAAAAACTTTTTGGGGTTTGTCTTACTTTCTTTTGCAACGTGCCTTTCATTTTCTAATTTAGCCAATCTAATTTCCTTTTTGCATGTTTTATTACATTCCTTGTACCTATGGAAGGACTCCTCTGACCCTTCAGACTTAAACAATTTAAATGCACGCTTCTTCCTTTGCATTTCTTCCCTTACCTTTTTATTTAGCCACATTGGTTTAGACTTAATTCTTTTACATTTATTTCCCATAGGAATGAACTTATACGTGTATGTTTCCAACAACATTTTAAAGACAGCCCACATTTCTTCCGTATTTTTTCCTTCAAAGGCTTTGTCCCAGTCTATGCTCTTTATAGACTCCTTTAGCATATTAAAATTTGCCTTTTTAAAGTTTAAAGTCCTAGTTGATCCCTTATACTGTTGTTTCTGGAAACTAATTTCAAATGAGACCATATTATGATCACTGTTTCCCAAGTGCTCCTTTACTTGAATATTTGATATTACGTCTACATTGTTTGTTATTACTAGGTCCAGTATAGTCCGGTTCCTAGTTGGTTCCTCAACTAATTGGGACATGTAATGGTCTTTTAGCGTGCTCAGAAACCTATTTCCCCTAGCTGTACCGCAGGTCTCAGTACTCCAATCAATGTCCGGATAATTAAAGTCCCCCATAATTAAAATTTGACCTAGTTGTGTAGCCATTTCAATTTGCTGTAGAAGTTGGGCTTCCTCAATCGTACTAATATCTGGCGGTTTATAGCATATCCCTATCAGAAACTTCTCTGAACTTTTTCCTCCGCTGGATATTTCCACCCACAATGCCTCTATATTATCACCAATATTCTCGTATATAACTTCCTGAATACTTGGTTTTAATTCTGGCTTAATATAAAGACATACTCCTCCTCCCCTTTTATTTACCCTATCCCTCCTGAAGAGAGAATAGCCTTCCAAGTTGACTGCCCAGTCATGTGTATCATCCCACCAGGTCTCAGTAATACCTATAATATCATACTGCTCATTCATTGCTACTAGTTCTAACTCCCCCATTTTACCTGTCAGGCTTCTTGCATTTGCAAGCATACACTTAAGTCTATTGCCTCCCTTAGGTATTTCTTTTTGCTTTAAAAAGGGCCGCTCCTTATCGGCTATGCTTACCTTTCCCCCCTCTCCACCCCCTTTACTCTTGTTAAATTCCTCCTTACTACTCTCAATGTCTATCCCATAAATACTTGCTTGCCCCTCCCCCCCGGAGCCTAGTTTAAAATCTCCTCCAACCTTCTAACCATCCTCTCCCCTAGCACTGCAGCCCCCTCCTCATTCAGGTGCAATCCATCACGACAATAAAGATGGCAACTGACCGAGAAATCAGCCCAGTGCTCTAAGAATCCAAAACCCTCCTTCCTACACCAATCTTTTAGCCACGCATTAACCTCCCTAATCTCCCGCTGCCTCCCTGGACTAGCGCGTGGCACAGGTAGTATTTCCGAAAATACTACCTTGGATGTCCTTGCCTTAAGTTTGCGACCTATGTCCCTGAAATCATTCTTTAGGACACCCCTTCTTCCTCTAACTCGGTCATTGGTGCCAACATGCACCAAAACCGCTGGGTCATTCCCAGCCCCTCCCAACAATCTGTCCACCCGATCCGCAATATGCCGAGCCCGAGCACCCGGGAGACAACACACTGTTCGGCATGCACGGTCCCGGTAACAGATTGCCCTATCTACCTTCCTAATAATTGAATCCCCTACCACCACAATCTGCCTGGGTCCCTGAGTAACTTTGGTCCCCTCTGTGCTGGAGAGACCATTCCCCTGGTTGCTAGAGGAAGCAGTGTCATCCAACTCTACCAATTCTGAACTGCCTTCCACAGTATCTTCATCCAATCTGGCAAATCTGCTGGGATTGCCTAGCTCAGAACTGGCCTGCCTCTTCCTCCCTCTGCTACCCCTAGTAACTGTTACCCAGCTGCCTACCTGTGCATCCTCCTCTGTCTCTGCTCCACCCTGCTCAGATAACGCATCAACGGTGAGCTGTAAACTCTGCTCCAGGTTGGCAATGTCTCTCAATGTTGCAATGGTCTGCTTTAGATCAGTTACCTGGGCTTCCAAAGAGACCAATTGCTCACATTTCTCACAGAGGTATAAACCTTGGAACACTTGCTCCAAGTGTGCATACATATGACAAGATATGCATTGAGTGAGATCATCAAGCCTGCTACTACTCATCTTATTATGGCTAACCTAACTTCTTATAGCCCACAGTGAACTTTAGTACTAGCCTTTCCTAGCCACTTACCAGATTAAACCCCTTCCTGGATTCAACTCCTTAATGGAACCAACTCCACACTTTAAACAAAAACAGCACTTTAAATCAAAAAAGCAGTGAAATCACAAGCTCAATGAAATCGCTTGCTACCTCCTGTTAAATAGAGCTTGCACTAACCAGCTGTATCAACTATGCAATTAAACCACACCCACTAGCTCTAACAGAGAGAAGGAAAAAAAAAACAAAAAAAAAACAAAAAAAAAAACACTTAATAAACACACAGAAAAACGAATCCCGTTCAATAAACACACAGAATAATTCCCCAAACTATATCACTCTCTCAGCACAGCAATCCTTAATGGAACCAACTCCACACTTTAAACAAAAACAGCACTTTAAATCAAAAAAGCAGTGAAATCACAAGCTCAATGAAATCGCTTGCTACCTCCTGTTAAATAGAGCTTGCACTAACCAGCTGTATCAACTATGCAATTAAACCACACCCACTAGCTCTAACAGAGAGAAGGAAAAAAAAACACTTAATAAACACACAGAAAAACGAATCCCGTTCAATAAACACACAGAATAATTCCCCAAACTATATCACTCTCTCAGCACAGCACAGCAATCCTTAATGGAACCAACTCCACACTTTAAACAAAAACAGCACTTTAAATCAAAAAAGCAGTGAAATCACAAGCTCAATGAAATTGCATGCTACTTCCTGTTAAATAGAGCTTGCACTAACCAGCTGTATCAACTATGCAATTAAACCACACCCACTAGCTCTAACAGAGAGAAGGAAAAAAAAACACTTAATAAACACACAGAAAAACGAATCCCGTTCAATAAACACACAGAATAATTCCCCAAACTATATCACTCTCTCAGCACAGCACAGCAATCCTTAATGGAACCAACTCCACACTTTAAACAAAAACAGCACTTTAAATCAAAAAAGCAGTGAAATCACAAGCTTCGATTCATGATTCATGATTTATGATTCAATTCATGATTTATGATTCATGATTCATGATTAATGATTCATGATTCATGATTTATTATTCATGATTCATGATTCATGATTCAATTCATGATTCATGATTCAATTCATGTTTAATGATTCATAGATTCATTATTCAATTCATGATTCATGATTCATGATTCGATTCATGATTCATGATTTAATTCATGATTCATGATTCGATTCATAATTTATGATTCATGATTCATGATTCATGATTCATTTCATGATTCATGATTCGATTCATGATCCATGATTCAATTCATTATTCATGATTCATGACTCAATTCCTGATTTAATTCATGATTCATGATTCATGATTCAATTCATGATTCAATTCATGATTCATGATTCATGATTCATGATTTATGATTCAATTCATGATTCATGATTCATGATTCGATTCATGATTCATGATTCAATTCATGAGCCATGATTCAATTCTTGATTCATGATTCATGATTCAATTCATGATTCAATTCATGATTCATGATTCATGATTCAATTCATGATTCATGATTCATGATTCATGATTCAATTCATGATTCATAATTCATGATTCAGGATTCAATTCATGATTCAATTCATGATTCATGATTCATGATTCATGATTCATGATTCAATTCATGATTCATAATTCATGATTCATGAATATATTCATGATTCATAATTCATGATTCAATTCATGATTCATGATTCATGATTAGATTCATGATTCATGATTCATGATTCAATTCATGATTCATAATTCATGATTCATGAATATATTCATGATTCATAATTCATGATTCAATTCATTATTCATGATTCATGATTCATGATTCAATTCATGATTCAATATTTTATGATTCAATTCATGATTTATGATTCATGATTCATGATTCATGATTCATGATTCAATTCATGATTCATGATTCAATTCATGTTTAATGATTCATTATTCATGATTCAATTCATGATTCATGATTCATGATTCGATTCATGATTCATGATTTAATTCATGATTCATGATTCGATTCATGATTTATGATTCATGATTCAATTCATGATTCATGATTCATGATTCATGATTCAATTCATGATTCATGATTCAATTCATGATCCGATTCATGATTCAATTCATGATTCGATTCATGATTCATGATTCATGATTCGATTCATGATTCATAATTCATGATTCATGATTCAATTCATGATTCATGATTCAATTTGTGATTCATGATTCATGATTCAATTCATGATTCATGATTCATGATTCAATTCATGATTCAATTCATGATTCATGATTAATGATTCATGATTCAATATATGATTCATGATTCATTATTCAATTCATGATTCATAATTCATGATTCATGATTCAATTCATGATTCATGATTCATGATTCAATATATGATTCATGATTCATGATTCATGATTCATAATTCATGATTCATAATTAATGATTCATGATTCATGATTCAAGATTCATGATTCATGATTTATGATTCATGATTCAATTCATGATTCATGATTCTTGATTCAATTCATGATTCATGATTCATGATTCATGATTCAATTCATGATTCATGAGTCAAGATTCAATTCATGATTCATGATTCATGATTCAATTCATGATTCATAATTCATGATTCATGATTCAATTCATGATTCATGATTCAAGATTCATGATTCATGATTCATGATTCAATTCATGATTCAATTCATGATTCATGATTCATGATTCAATTTATGATTCATGATTCAATTCATGATTCATGATTCGTGATTAAATTCATGATTCAATTCATGATTCATGATTCATGATTCATGATTCAATTCATGATTCACGATTCATGATTCATGATTCATGATTCAATTCATGATTCATGATTCATAATTCAATTCATGATTCATAATTCATGATTCATGATTCAAATTATGATTCATAATTGATGATTCATGATTCAATTCATGATTCATGATTCATGATTCAATTCATGATTCATGATTCATGATTCAATTCATGATTCATAATTCATGATTCAATTCATGATTCATGATTCAAGATTCATGATTCATGATTCATGATTCAATTCATGATTCAATTCATGATTCATGATTCATGATTCAATTTATGATTCATGATTCAATTCATGATTCATGATTCGTGATTAAATTCATGATTCAATTCATGATTCACGATTCATGATTCATGATTTATGATTCAATTCATGATTCATGATTCATAATTCAATTCATGATTCATAATTCATGATTCATGATTCAAATTATGATTCATAATTGATGATTCATGATTCAATTCATGATTCATGATTCATGATTCATGATTCAATTCATGATTCATGATTCATGATTCAATTCATGATTCATAATTCATGATTCATGATTCAATTCATGATTCATGATTCATGATTCATAATTCATGATTCATGATTCAATTCATGATTCATGATTCAAGATTCATGATTCATGATTCAATTCATGATTCATGATTCTTGATTCAATTCATGATTCATGATTTATGATTCATGATTCAATTCATGATTCATGATTCCTGATTCATGATTCAATTCATGATTCATGATTCATGATTCGATTCATGATTCATGATTCGATTCATGATTCATAATTCATGATTCATGATTCAATTCATGATTCATGATTCAATTCATGATTCATGATTCAATTCATGATTCATGATTCATGATTCAATTCATGATTCAATTCATGATTCAATTCATGATTCATGATTCAATTCATGATTCATGATTCAAGATTCATGAATCATGATTCATTATTCAATTCATGATTCAATTCATGATTCATGATTCATGATTCAATATATGATTCATGATTCAATTCATGATTCATGATCCTTGATTCATGATCCTTGATTCATGATTCAATTCATGATTCAATTCATGATTCATAATTCATGATTCATTTCATGATTCATGATCCACGATTCATGATTCAATTCATGATTCATGATTCGATTAATAATTCTTGATTCATGATTCGATTCATGATTCATGATTCATGATTCAATTCATGATTCATGATTTATGATTCATGATTCAATTCATGATTCATTATTCAATTCATGATTCATGATTCGATTCATGATTCTTGATTCATGAATCATGATTCGATTCATGATTCATGATTCAATATATGATTCATGATTCAATTCATGATTCATAATTCATGATTCATGATTCAATTCATGATTCATGATTCAAGATTCATGATTCATGATTCAATTCATGATTCATGATTCTTGATTCAATTCATGATTCATGATTCATGATTCAATTCATGATTCATGATTCATGATTCATGATTCAATTCATGATTCATGATTCATGATTCATGATTCATGATTCATGATTCATGATTCAATTCATGATTCATGATTCATGATTCAATTCATGATTCATGATTCGATTCATAATTCTTGATTCATGATTCGATTCATGATCCATTATTCATGATTCAATTCATGATTCATGATTTATGATTCATGATTCAATTCATGATTTATGATTCATGATTCATGATTCAATTCATGATTCATGATTCGATTCATGATTCTTGATTCATGATTCATGATTCAATTCATGATTCGATTCATGATTCAATTCATGATTCATGAATCATGATTCGATTCATGATTCATGATTCAATCATGATTCATGATTCATGATTTGATTCATGATTCATGATTCATGATTCATGATTCATGATTCAATTCATGATTCATGATTCGATTCATAATTCTTGATTCATGATTTGATTCATGATTCATGATTCATGAGTCATGATTCAATTCATGATTCATGATTCGATTCATAATTCTTGATTCATGATTCAATTCATGATTCATGATTCATGATTCATGATTCGATTCATGATTCTTGATTCATGATTCATTATTCAATTCATGATTCGATTCATGATTCAATTCATGATTCATGAATCATGATTCGATTCATGATTCATGATTCAATCATGATTCATGATTCTTGATTCAATTCATGATTCATGATTCATGATTCAATTCATGATTCATTATTCCTGATTCATGATTCAATTCATGATTCATGATTCATGATTCATGATTCAATTCATGATTCATGATTCATGATTCATGATTCATGATTCAATTCATGATTCATGATTCATGATTCAATTCATGATTCATGATTCGATTTATAATTCTTGATTCATGATTCGATTCATGATTCATGATTCATGATTCAATTCATGATTCATGATTTATGATTCATGATTCAATATATGATTCATGATTCATGATTCAATTCATGATTCATAATTCATGATTCATGATTAAATTCATGATTCATGATTCAAGATTTATGATTCATGATTCAATTCATGATTCAATTCATGATTCGATTCATGATTCATGATTCATGATTCGATTCATGATTCATAATTCATGATTCATGATTCAATTCATGATTCATGATTCAATTTGTGATTCATGATTCATGATTCAATTCATGATTCATGATTCATGATTCAATTCATGATTCAATTCATGATTCATGATTAATGATTCATGATTCAATATATGATTCATGATTCATTATTCAATTCATGATTCATAATTCATGATTCATGATTCAATTCATGATTCATGATTCATGATTCAATATATGATTCATGATTCATGATTCATGATTCATGATTCATAATTCATGAGTCATAATTAATGATTCATGATTCATGATTTATGATTCATGATTCAATTCATGATTCATGATTCTTGATTCAATTCATGATTCATGATTCAATTCATGATTCATGAGTCAAGATTCAATTCATGATTCATGATTCATGATTCAATTCATGATTCATAATTCATGATTCATGATTCAATTCATGATTCATGATTCAAGATTCATGATTCATGATTCATGATTCAATTCATGATTCAATTCATGATTCATGATTCATGATTCAATTTATGATTCATGATTCAATTCATAATTCATGATTCGTGATTAAATTCATGATTCAATTCATGATTCATGATTCATGATTCATGATTCAATTCATGATTCACGATTCATGATTCATGATTCATGATTCAATTCATGATTCATGATTCATAATTCAATTCATGATTCATAATTCATGATTCATGATTCAAATTATGATTCATAATTGATGATTCATGATTCAATTCATGATTCATGATTCATGATTCATGATTCAATTCATGATTCATGATTCAATTCATGATTCATAATTCATGATTCAATTCATGATTCATGATTCAAGATTCATGATTCATGATTCATGATTCAATTCATGATTCAATTCATGATTCATGATTCATGATTCAATTTATGATTCATGATTCAATTCATGATTCATGATTCGTGATTAAATTCATGATTCAATTCATGATTCACGATTCATGATTCATGATTTATGATTCAATTCATGATTCATGATTCATAATTCAATTCATGATTCATAATTCATGATTCATGATTCATAATTCATGATTCATGATTCAAATTATGATTCATAATTGATGATTCATGATTCAATTCATGATTCATGATTCATGATTCATGATTCAATTCATGATTCATGATTCATGATTCAATTCATGATTCATAATTCATGATTCATGATTCAATTCATGATTCATGATTCATGATTCATAATTCATGATTCATGATTCAATTCATGATTCATGATTCAAGATTCATGATTCATGATTCAATTCATGATTCATGATTCTTGATTCAATTCATGATTCATGATTCATGATTCATGATTCAATTCATGATTCATGATTCCTGATTCATGATTCAATTCATGATTCATGATTCATGATTCATGATTCGATTCATGATTCATGATTCGATTCATGATTCATAATTCATGATTCATGATTCAATTCATGATTCATGATTCATGATTCATAATTCATGATTCATGATTCAATTCATGATTCATGATTCAATTCATGATTCATGATTCAATTCATGATTCATGATTCATGATTCAATTCATGATTCAATTCATGATTCAATTCATGATTTATGATTCAATTCATGATTCATGATTCAAGATTCATGAATCATGATTCATTATTCAATTCATGATTCAATTCATGATTCATGATTCATGATTCAATATATGATTCATGATTCAATTCATGATTCATGATCCTTGATTCATGATCCTTGATTCATTATTCAATTCATGATTCAATTCATGATTCATAATTCATGATTCATTTCATGATTCATGATCCACGATTCATGATTCAATTCATGATTTATGATTCATGATTCAATTTATAATCAATTCATGATTCATGATTCATGATTCAATTCATGATTCATGATTCGATTCATAATTCTTGATTCATGATTCGATTCATGATTCATGATTCATGATTCAATTCATGATTCATGATTTATGATTCATGATTCAATTCATGATTCATTATTCAATTCATGATTCATGATTCGATTCATGATTCTTGATTCATGAATCATGATTCGATTCATGATTCATGATTCAATATATGATTCATGATTCAATTCATGATTCATAATTCATGATTCATGATTCAAGATTCATGATTCATGATTCAATTCATGATTCATGATTCTTGATTCAATTCATGATTCATGATTCATGATTCAATTCATGATTCATGATTCATGATTCATGATTCAATTCATGATTCATGATTCATGATTCATGATTCATGATTCATGATTCATGATTCAATTCATGATTCATGATTCATGATTCAATTCATGATTCATGATTCGATTCATAATTCTTGATTCATGATTCGATTCATGATCCATTATTCATGATTCAATTCATGATTCATGATTTATGATTCATGATTCAATTCATGATTTATGATTCATGATTCATGATTCAATTCATGATTCATGATTCGATTCATGATTCTTGATTCATGATTCATGATTCAATTCATGATTCGATTCATGATTCAATTCATGATTCATGAATCATGATTCGATTCATGATTCATGATTCAATCATGATTCATGATTCATGATTTGATTCATGATTCATGATTCATGATTCATGATTCAATTCATGATTCATGATTCGATTCATAATTCTTGATTCATGATTTGATTCATGATTCATGATTCATGAGTCATGATTCAATTCATGATTCATGATTCGATTCATAATTCTTGATTCATGATTCAATTCATGATTCATGATTCATGATTCATGATTAGATTCATGATTCTTGATTCATGATTCATTATTCAATTCATGATTCGATTCATGATTCAATTCATGATTCATGAATCATGATTCGATTCATGATTCATGATTCAATCATGATTCATGATTCTTGATTCAATTCATGATTCATGATTCATGATTCAATTCATGATTCATGATTCCTGATTCATGATTCAATTCATGATTCATGATTCATGATTCATGATTCAATTCATGATTCATGATTCATGATTCATGATTCATGATTCAATTCATGATTCATGATTCATGATTCAATTCATGATTCATGATTCGATTTATAATTCTTGATTCATGATTCGATTCATGATTCATGATTCATGATTCAATTCATGATTCATGATTTATGATTCATGATTCAATATATGATTCATGATTCATGATTCAATTCATGATTCATAATTCATGATTCATGATTAAATTCATGATTCATGATTCAAGATTTATGATTCATGATTCAATTCATGATTCATGATTCTTGATTCAATTCATGATTCATGATTTATGATTCATGATTCATGATTCGATTCATGATTCATGTTTCAATTCATGATTCATGATTCATGATTCATGATTCATGATTCATGATTCAATTCATGATTCATGATTTGATTCATAATTCTTGATTCATGATTTGATTCATGATTCATGATTCATGAGTCATGATTCAATTCATGATTCATGATTCGATTCATAATTCTTGATTCATGATTCGATTCATTATTCATGATTCATGATTCATGATTCGATTCATGATTCTTGATTCGTGATTCATTATTCAATTCATGATTCGATTCATGATTCAATTCATGATTCATGAATCATGATTCGATTCATGATTCATGATTCAATCATGATTCATGATTCTTGATTCAATTCATGATTCATGATTCAATTCATGATTCATGATTCCTGATTCATGATTCAATTCATGATTCATGATTCATGATTCATGATTCATGATTCATGATTCATGATTCATGATTCAATTCATGATTCATGATTCATGATTCAATTCATGATTCATGATTCGATTCATAATTCTTGATTCATGATTCGATTCATGATTCATGATTCATGATTCAATTCATGATTCATGATTCAATTCATGATTCATGATTCGATTCATAATTCTTGATTCATGATTCGATTCATGATTCATGATTCATGATTCAATTCATGATTCATGATTCAATTCATGATTCATGATTTATGATTCATGATTCAATATATGATTCATGATTCATGATTCAATTCATGATTCATAATTCATGATTCATGATTAAATTCATGATTCATGATTCAAGATTTATGATTCATGATTCAATTCATGATTCATGATTCTTGATTCAATTCATGATTCATGATTTATGATTCATGTTTCATGATTCGATTCATGATTCATGTTTCAATTCATGATTCATGATTCATGATTCATGATTCGATTCATTAATTATGATTGATGATTCAATTCATGATTCATGATCCATGATTCATGATTCAATTCATGATTCAATTCATGATTCATAATTCATGATTCATTTCATGATTCATGATCCATGATTCATGATTCAATTCATGATTTATGATTCATGATTCAATTCATAATCAATTCATGATTCATGATTCATGATTCAATTCATGATTCATGATTCGATTCATAATTCTTGATTCATGATTCGATTCATGATTCATGATTCATGATTCAATTCATGATTCATGATTTATGATTCATGATTCAATTCATGATTCATGATTCAATCCATGATTCATGATTCGATTCATGATTCTTGATTCATGAATCATGATTCGATTCATGATTCATGATTCAATATATGATTCATGATTCAATTCATGATTCATAATTCATGATTCATGATTCAATTCATGATTCATGATTCAAGATTCATGATTCATGATTCAATTCATGATTCATGATTCTTGATTCAATTCATGATTCATGATTCATGATTCAATTCATGATTCATGATTCCTGATTCATGATTCAATTCATAATTCATGATTCATGATTCATGATTCAATTCATGATTCATGATTCATGATTCATGATTCATGATTCAATTCATGATTCATGATTCATGATTCAATTCATGATTCATGATTCGATTCATAATTCTTGATTCATGATTCGATTCATGATTTATGATTCATGATTCAATTCATGATTCATGATTCATGATTCATGATTCAATTCATGATTCATGATTTATGATTCATGATTCAATTCATGATTCATGATTCATGATTCATGATTCAATTCATGATTCATGATTCAATTCATGATTCATGATTCGATTCATAATTCTTGATTCATGATTCGATTCATGATTCATGATTCAATTCATGATTCATGATTCATGATTCATGATTCAATTCATGATTCATGATTCGATTCATAATTCTTGATTCATGATTCGATTCATGATTCATGATTCATGATTCAATTCATGATTCATGATTCATGATTCCTGATTCATGATTCAATGCATGATTCATGATTCATGATTCATGATTCAATTCATGATTCATAATTCATGATTCATGAGTCAATTCATGATTCATGGTCCATGATTCAACATTCAATTCATGATTCATGATTCAAATTATGATTCAATTCATGATTCATGATTCATGATTCAATTCATGATTCATGATTCGATTCATGATTCATGATTCAATTCATGATTAATGATTTATGATTCATGATTCAATTCATGATTCATGATTCAATTCATGATTCATGATGCGATTCATGATTCTTGATTCATGATTCATGATTCGATTCATGATTCATGATTCATAATTCAATTCATGATTCATGATTCAATTCATGATTCATGAATCATGATTCGATTCATGATTTATGATTCAATTCATGATTCATGATTCATGATTCAATTCATGATTCAATTCATGATTCATGATTCATGATTCAATTTATGATTCATGATTCAATTCATGATTCATGATTCATGATTAAATTCATGATTAAATTCATGATTCATGATTCATGATTCAATTCATGATTCACGATTCATGATTCATGATTTATGATTCAATTCATGATTCATGATTCATAATTCAATTCATGATTCATGATTCATGATTCATGATTCGATTCATTAATTATGATTGATGATTCAATTCATGATTCATGATCCATGATTCATGATTCAATTCATGATTCAATTCATGATTCATAATTCATGATTCATTTCATGATTCATGATCCATGATTCATGATTCAATTCATGATTTATGATTCATGATTCAATTCATAATCAATTCATGATTCATGATTCATGATTCAATTCATGATTCATGATTCGATTCATAATTCTTGATTCATGATTCGATTCATGATTCATGATTCATGATTCAATTCATGATTCATGATTTATGATTCATGATTCAATTCATGATTCATGATTCAATCCATGATTCATGATTCGATTCATGATTCTTGATTCATGAATCATGATTCGATTCATGATTCATGATTCAATATATGATTCATGATTCAATTCATGATTCATAATTCATGATTCATGATTCAATTCATGATTCATGATTCAAGATTCATGATTCATGATTCAATTCATGATTCATGATTCTTGATTCAATTCATGATTCATGATTCATGATTCAATTCATGATTCATGATTCCTGATTCATGATTCAATTCATAATTCATGATTCATGATTCATGATTCAATTCATGATTCATGATTCATGATTCATGATTCATGATTCAATTCATGATTCATGATTCATGATTCAATTCATGATTCATGATTCGATTCATAATTCTTGATTCATGATTCGATTCATGATTTATGATTCATGATTCAATTCATGATTCATGATTCATGATTCATGATTCAATTCATGATTCATGATTTATGATTCATGATTCAATTCATGATTCATGATTCATGATTCATGATTCAATTCATGATTCATGATTCAATTCATGATTCATGATTCGATTCATAATTCTTGATTCATGATTCGATTCATGATTCATGATTCAATTCATGATTCATGATTCATGATTCATGATTCAATTCATGATTCATGATTCGATTCATAATTCTTGATTCATGATTCGATTCATGATTCATGATTCATGATTCAATTCATGATTCATGATTCATGATTCCTGATTCATGATTCAATGCATGATTCATGATTCATGATTCATGATTCAATTCATGATTCATAATTCATGATTCATGAGTCAATTCATGATTCATGGTCCATGATTCAACATTCAATTCATGATTCATGATTCAAATTATGATTCAATTCATGATTCATGATTCATGATTCAATTCATGATTCATGATTCGATTCATGATTCATGATTCAATTCATGATTAATGATTTATGATTCATGATTCAATTCATGATTCATGATTCAATTCATGATTCATGATGCGATTCATGATTCTTGATTCATGATTCATGATTCGATTCATGATTCATGATTCATAATTCAATTCATGATTCATGATTCAATTCATGATTCATGAATCATGATTCGATTCATGATTTATGATTCAATTCATGATTCATGATTCATGATTCAATTCATGATTCAATTCATGATTCATGATTCATGATTCAATTTATGATTCATGATTCAATTCATGATTCATGATTCATGATTAAATTCATGATTAAATTCATGATTCATGATTCATGATTCAATTCATGATTCACGATTCATGATTCATGATTTATGATTCAATTCATGATTCATGATTCATAATTCAATTCATGATTCATAATTTATGATTCATGATTCAAATTATGATTCATAATTGATGATTCATGATTCAATTCATGATTCATGATTCATGATTCATGATTCAATTCATGATTCATGATTCAATTCATTAATCAATTCATGATTTAAATTCATGATTCAATTCATGATTCATGATTCATGATTCGATTCATGATTCATGATTCATGATTCAATTCATGATCCATGATTCAATTAATGATTCATGATTCATGATTCAAATCATGATTCAATTCATGATTCATGATTCAATTCATGATTCATGAATTATGATTCAAATTATGATTCATAATTCATGATTCATGAATATATTCATGATTCATAATTTATGATTCAATTCATTATTCATGATTCATGATTCATGATTAGATTCATGATTCATTATTTATGATTCAATTCATGATTTATGATTCATGATTCATGATTTATGATTCATGATTCATGATTTATGATTCATGATTCATGATTCAATTCATGATTCATGATTCAATTCATGATTCAAAATTCATGATTCATGATTCAATTCATGATTCATGATTCAATTCATGATTCATGATTCATGATTCGATTCATGATTCGATTCATGATTCAATTCATGATTCGATTCATGATTCATGATTCGATTCATGATTCATAATTCATGATTCATGATTCAATTCATGATTCATGATTCAATTCATGATTCAATTCATGATTCGATTCATGATTCATGATTCATGATTCATGATTCAATATATGATTCATGATTCAATATATGATTCATGATTCATGATTCAATTCATGATTCATAATTCATGATTCATGATTAAATTCATGATTCATGATTCAAGATTTATGATTCATGATTCAATTCATGATTCATGATTTATGATTCATGATTGGATTAATTAATTATGATTCATGATTCATGATTCATGATTCAATATATGATTCATGATTCAATATATGATTCATGATTCATGATTCAATTCATGATTCATAATTCATGATTCATGATTAAATTCATGATTCATGGTTCATGATCCATGATTCATGATTCAATTCATGATTCAATTCATGATTCATAATTCATGATTCATTTCATGATTCATGATCCATTCATGATTCATGATTCGATTCATAATTCTTGATTCATGATTCGATTCATGATTTGATTCATGATTCATGATTCATGATTCATGATTCAATTCATGATTCATGATTCGATTCATAATTCTTGATTCATGATTTGATTCATGATTCATGATTCATGAGTCATGATTCAATTCATGATTCATAATTCGATTCATAATTCTTGATTCATGATTCGATTCATTATTCATGATTCATGATTCATGATTCGATTCATGATTCTTGATTCATGATTCATTATTCAATTCATGATTCGATTCATGATTCAATTCATGATTCATGAATCATGATTCGATTCATGATTCATGATTCAATCATGATTCATGATTCTTGATTCAATTCATGATTCATGATTCATGATTCAATTCATGATTCATGATTCCTGATTCATGATTCAATTCATGATTCATGATTCATGATTCATGATTCAATTCATGATTCATGATTAATGATTCATGATTCATGATTCAATTCATGATTCATGATTCATGATTCAATTCATGATTCATGATTCGATTCATAATTCTTGATTCATGATTCGATTCATGATTCATGATTCAATTCATGATTCATGATTCAATTCATGATTCATGATTTATGATTCATGATTCAATATATGATTCATGATTCATGATTCAATTCATGATTCATAATTCATGATTCATGATTAAATTCATGATTCATGATTCAAGATTTATGATTCATGATTCAATTCATGATTCATGATTCTTGATTCAATTCATGATTCATGATTTATGATTCATGTTTCATGATTCGATTCATGATTCATGTTTCAATTCATGATTCATTATTCATGATTCATGATTCGATTCATTAATTATGATTGATGATTCAATTCATGATTCATGATCCATGATTCATGATTCAATTCATGATTCAATTCATGATTCATAATTCATGATTCATTTCATGATTCATGATCCATGATTCATGATTCAATTCATGATTCATGATTCGATTCATAATTCTTGATTCATGATTCGATTCATGATTCATGATTCATGATTCAATTCATGATTCATGATTTATGATTCATGATTCAATTCATGATTCATGATTCAATCCATGATTCATGATTCGATTCATGATTCTTGATTCATGAATCATGATTCGATTCATGATTCATGATTCAATATATGATTCATGATTCAATTCATGATTCATAATTCATGATTCATGATTCAATTCATGATTCATGATTCAAGATTCATGATTCATGATTCAATTCATGATTCATGATTCTTGATTCAATTCATGATTCATGATTCATGATTCAATTCATGATTCATGATTCCTGATTCATGATTCAATTCATGATTCATGATTTATGATTCATGATTCAATTCATGATTCATGATTCATGATTCATGATTCAATTCATGATTCATGATTCAATTCATGATTCATGATTCATGATTCAATTCATGATTCATGATTCATGATTCAATTCATGATTCATGATTCCTGATTCATGATTCAATTCATAATTCATGATTCATGATTCATGATTCAATTCATGATTCATGATTCATGATTCATGATTCATGATTCAATTCATGATTCATGATTCATGATTCAATTCATGATTCATGATTCGATTCATAATTCTTGATTCATGATTCGATTCATGATTCATGATTCATGATTCAATTCATGATTCATGATTTATGATTCATGATTCAATTCATGATTCATGATTCATGATTCATGATTCAATTCATGATTCATGATTTATGATTCATGATTCAATTCATGATTCATGATTCATGATTCATGATTCAATTCATGATTCATGATTCAATTCATGATTCATGATTCGATTCATGATTCATGATTCAATTCATGATTCATGATTCGATTCATAATTCATGATTCAAGATTCATGATTCATGATTCAATTCATGATTCATGATTCTTGATTCAATTCATGATTCATGATTCATGATTCAATTCATGATTCATGATTCCTGATTCATGATTCAATTCATAATTCATGATTCATGATTCATGATTCAATTCATGATTCATGATTCATGATTCATGATTCATGATTCAATTCATGATTCATGATTCATGATTCAATTCATGATTCATGATTCGATTCATAATTCTTGATTCATGATTCGATTCATGATTCGATTCATGATTCATGATTCATGATTCAATTCATGATTCATGATTTATGATTCATGATTCAATTCATGATTCATGATTCATGATTCATGATTCAATTCATGATTCATGATTTATGATTCATGATTCAATTCATGATTCATGATTCAATTCATGATTCATGATTCAATTCATGATTCATGATTCGATTCATAATTCTTGATTCATGATTCGATTCATGATTCATGATTCATGATTCAATTCATGATTCATGATTCATGATTCATGATTCATGATTCAATTCATGATTCATGATTCGATTCATGATTCATGATTCATGATTCAATTCATGATTCATGATTCATGATTCATGATTCAATTCATGATTCATGATTCCTGATTCATGATTCAATGCATGATTCATGATTCATGATTCATGATTCAATTCATAATTCATAATTCATGATTCATGAGTCAATTCATGATTCATGGTCCATGATTCAACATTCAATTCATGATTCATGATTCATGATTCAAATTATGATTCAATTCATGATTCATGATTCAATTCATGATTCATGATTCGATTCATGATTCATGATTCAATTCATGATTAATGATTTATGATTCATGATTCAGTTCATGATTCATGATTCAATTCATGATTCATGATGCGATTCATGATTCTTGATTCATGATTCATGATTCGATTCATGATTCATGATTCATAATTCAATTCATGATTCATGATTCAATTCATGATTCATGAATCATGATTCGATTCATGATTCATGATTCAATTCATGATTCATGATTCATGATTCAATTCATGATTCAATTCATGATTCATGATTCATGATTCAATTTATGATTCATGATTCAATTCATGATTCATGATTCATGATTAAATTCATGATTCAATTCCTGATTCATGATTCATGATTCACTTCATGATTCACGATTCATGATTCATGATTTATGATTCAATTCATGATTCATGATTCATAATTCAATTCATGATTCATAATTTATGATTCATGATTCAAATTATGATTCATAATTGATGATTCATGATTCGATTCATGATTCATGATTCATGATTCATGATTCAATTCATGATTCATGATTCAATTCATTAATCAATTCATGATTTAAATTCATGATTCAATTCATGATTCATGATTCATGATTCGATTCATGATTCATGATTCATGATTCAATTCATGATCCATGATTCAATTAATGATTCATGATTCATGATTCAATTCATGATTCAATTCATGATTCATGATTCATGATTCATGATTCTATTCATGATTCATAATTCATGATTCATGATTCAATTCATGATTCATAATTCATGATTCATGATTCAATTCATGATTCACTTCATGATTCATGAATTATGATTCAAATTATGATTCATAATTCATGATTCATGAATATATTCATGATTCATAATTTATGATTCAATTCATTATTCATGATTCATGATTCATGATTAGATTCATGATTCATTATTTATGATTCAATTCATGATTTATGATTCATGATTCATGATTTATGATTCATGATTCATGATTTATGATTCATGATTCATGATTCAATTCATGATTCATGATTCAATTCATGATTCAAAATTCATGATTCATGATTCAATTCATGATTCATGATTCAATTCATGATTCATGATTCATGATTCGATTCATGATTCGATTCATGATTCAATTCATGATTCGATTCATGATTCATGATTCGATTCATGATTCATGATTCGATTCATGATTCATAATTCATGATTCATGATTCATGATTCGATTCATGATTCATAATTCATGATTCATGATTCAATTCATGATTCATGATTCAATTCATGATTCAATTCATGATTCATGATTCATGATTCATGATTCATGATTCAATATATGATTCATGATTCAATATATGATTCATGATTCATGATTCATGATTAAATTCATGTTTCATGATTCAAGATTTATGATTCATGATTCAATTCATGATTCATGATTTATGATTCATGATTCGATTCATTAATTATGGTTCATGATTCATGATTCATGATTCAATATATGATTCATGATTCAATATATGATTCATGATTCATGATTCAATTCATGATTCATAATTCATGATTCATGATTAAATTCATGATTCATGATTCATGATCCATGATTCATGATTCAATTCATGATTCAATTCATGATTCATAATTCATGATTCATTTCATGATTCATGATCCATGATTCATGATTCAATTCATGATTTATGATTCATGATTCAATTCATAATCAATTCATGATTCATGATTAATGATTCAATTCATGATTCATGATTCGATTCATAATTCTTGATTCATGATTCGATTCATGATTCATGATTCATGATTCAATTCATGATTCATGATTCAATTCATGATTCATGATTCGATTCATGATTCTTGATTCATGAATCATGATTCGATTCATGATTCATGATTTAATTCATGATTCATGATTCATGATTCAATTCATGATTCATGAATCATGATTCGATTCATGATTCAATTCATGATTCATGATTCATGATTTGATTCATGATTTATGATTCAATTCATGATTCAATTCATGATTCATGATTCATGATTCAATTTATGATTCATGATTCATGATTCATGATTCATGATTCAATTCATGATTCATGATTCAATTCATGATTCAATTCATGATTCATGATTCATGATTCAATTCATGATTCATAATTCATAATTCAATTCATGATTCATAATTCATGATTCATGATTCAATTCATGATTCATAATTCATGATTCATAATTCAATTCATGATTCATGATTCATTATTCATGATTCAATTCATGATTCATGATTCAATTCATTAATCGATTCATGATTCATTATTCATGATTCAATTCATGATTCATGATTCAATTCATTAATCGATTCATGATTCATGATTCGATTCATGATTCATGATTCATGATTCAATTCATGATCCATGATTCAATCATGATTCATGATTCATGATTCAATTCATGATTCAATTCATGATTCATGATTCATGATTCAATTCATGATTCATAATTCATGATTCATGATTCAATTCATGATTCATAATTCATGATTCATGATTCAATTCATGATTCAATTCATGATTCATGATTCATTATTCATTATTCATGATTCAATTTATGATTCATAATTCATGATTCATGAATATATTCATGATTCATAATTCATGATTCAATTCATTATTCATGATTCATGATTCATGAATAGATTCATGATTCATGATTTATGATTCAATTCATGATTTATGATTCATGATTCATGATTTATGATTCATGATTCATGATTTATGATTCATGATTCATAATTCATGATTCAATTCATGATTCATGATTCAATTCATGATTCATAATTCATGATTCATGATTCAATTCATGATTCATGATTCATGATTCATGATTCAATTCATGATTCATGATTCATGATTTGATTCATGATTCATGATTTGATTCATGATTCATGATTCAATTCATGATTCATGATTCATGATTCATGATTCATGATTCAATTCATGATTCATGATTCATGATTCAATTCATGATTCAATTCATGATTCAATTCATGATTCAATTTATGATTCATGATTCATGATTCATGATTCAATTCATAATTCATGATTCGATTCATGATTCATGATTCATGATTCATGATTCAATTCATGATTCGAGTCATGATTCATGATTCAATTCATGATTCATGATTCATGATTAAATTCATGATTCATGATTTATGATTCAATTCATGATTCATGATTCATAATTCAATTCATGATTCATAATTCATGATTCATGATTCAATTCATGATTCATAATTCATGATTCATGATTCAATTCATGATTCATGATTCATTATTCATAATTCAATTCATGATTCATGATTCAATTCATTAATCGATCCATGATTCAATTCATGATTCAATTCATGATTCATGATTCATGATTCTATTCATGATTCATGATTCATGATTCAATTCATGATCCATGATTCAATTCATGATTCATGATTCATGATTCAATTCATGATTCATAATTCATAAATCATGATTCAATTCATGATTCATAATTCATGATTCATGATTCAATTCATGATTCAATTCATGATTCATGATTCATGATTCATGATTCAATTCATGATTCATAATTCATGATTCATGAATATATTCATGATTCATAATTCATGATTCAATTCATTATTCATGATTCATGATTCATGATTCGATTCATGATTCATGATTTATGATTCAATTCATGATTTATGATTCATGATTAATGATTCATGATTCATGATTTATTATTCATGATTCATGATTCATGATTCAATTCATGATTCATGATTCAATTCATGTTTAATGATTCATGATTCATTATTCAATTCATGATTCATGATTCATGATTCGATTCATGATTCATGATTTAATTCATGACTCATGATTCGATTCATGATTTATGATTCATGATTCATGATTCATGATTCATTTCATGATTCATGATTCGATTCATGATTCATAATTCATGATTCATGATTCAATTCATGATCCATGATTCAATTCATTATTCATGATTCATGACTCAATTCCTGATTCAATTCATGATTCATGATTCATGATTCAATTCATGATTCAATTCATGATTCATGATTCATGATTCATGATTCATGATTCAATTCATGATTCATGATTCATGATTTATGATTCAATTCATGATTCATGATTCATGATTCGATTCATGATTCATGATTCAATTCATGAGCCATGATTCAATTCTTGATTCATGATTCATGATTCAATTCATGATTCAATTCATGATTCATGATTCAATTCATGATTCATGATTCATGATTCATGATTCAATTCATGATTCATAATTCATGATTCAGGATTCAATTCATGATTCAATTCATGATTCATGATTCATGATTCATGATTCATTATTCAATTCATGATTCATAATTCATGATTCATGAATATATTCATGATTCATAATTCATGATTAAATTCATGATTCATGATTCATGATTCATGATTAGATTCATGATTCATGATTCATGATTCAATTCATGATTCATAATTCATGATTCATGAATATATTCATGATTCATAATTCATGATTCAATTCATTATTCATGATTCATGATTCATGATTAGATTCATGATTCATAATTTAATTTATGATTCATGATTCGATTCATGATTTATGATTCATGATTCAATTCATGATTCATGATTCATGATTCATGATTCAATTCATGATTCATGATTCAATTCATGATCCGATTCATGATTCAATTCATGATTCGATTCATGATTCATGATTCATGATTCGATTCATGATTCATAATTCATGATTCATGATTCAATTCATGATGCATGATTCAATTCATGATTCATGATTCATGATTCAATTCATGATTCATGATTCATGATTCAATTCATGATTCAATTCATGATTCATGATTCATAATTCATGATTCATGATTCAATATATGATTCATGATTCATGATTCAATTCATGATTCATAATTCATGATTCATGATTCAATTCATGATTCATGATTCATGATTCAATATATGATTCATGATTCATGATTCATGATTCATGATTCATGATTCATAATTAATGATTCATGATTCATGATTTAAGATTCATGATTCATGATTTATGATTCATGATTCAATTCATGATTCATGATTCTTGATTCAATTCATGATTCATGATTCATGATTCAATTCATGATTCATGATTCCTGATTCATGATTCAATTCATGATTCATGATTCATGATTCGATTCATGATTCATAATTCATGATTCATGATTCATGATTCAATTCATGATTCATGATCCATGATTCATGATTCAATTCATGATTCATGATTCAATTCATGATTCATGATTCAATTCATGATTCAATTCATGATTCAATTCATGATTCATGATTCGATTCATAATTATTGATTCATGATTCGATTCATGATTCATGATTCATGATTCTATTCATAATTCATGATTTATGATTCATGATTCAATTCATGATTCATGATTCAATTCATGATTCATGATTCGATTCATGATTCTTGATTCATGATTCATGATTCGATTCATGATTCATGATTCATGATTCAATTCATGATTCATGATTCATGATTCAATTCATGCTTCATGAATCATGATTCAATTCATGATTCATGATTCAATTCATGATTCATGATTCATGATTCGATTCATGATTCATGATTCAATTCATGAGCCATGATTCAATTCTTGATTCATGATTCATGATTCAATTCATGATTCAATTCATGATTCATGATTCAATTCATGATTCATGATTCATGATTCATGATTCAATTCATGATTCATAATTCATGATTCAGGATTCAATTCATGATTCAATTCATGATTCATGATTCATGATTCATGATTCATTATTCAATTCATGATTCATAATTCATGATTCATGAATATATTCATGATTCATAATTCATGATTAAATTCATGATTCATGATTCATGATTCATGATTAGATTCATGATTCATGATTCATGATTCAATTCATGATTCATAATTCATGATTCATGAATATATTCATGATTCATAATTCATGATTCAATTCATTATTCATGATTCATGATTCATGATTAGATTCATGATTCATAATTTAATTTATGATTCATGATTCGATTCATGATTTATGATTCATGATTCAATTCATGATTCATGATTCATGATTCATGATTCAATTCATGATTCATGATTCAATTCATGATCCGATTCATGATTCAATTCATGATTCGATTCATGATTCATGATTCATGATTCGATTCATGATTCATAATTCATGATTCATGATTCAATTCATGATGCATGATTCAATTCATGATTCATGATTCATGATTCAATTCATGATTCATGATTCATGATTCAATTCATGATTCAATTCATGATTCATGATTCATAATTCATGATTCATGATTCAATATATGATTCATGATTCATGATTCAATTCATGATTCATAATTCATGATTCATGATTCAATTCATGATTCATGATTCATGATTCAATATATGATTCATGATTCATGATTCATGATTCATGATTCATGATTCATGATTCATAATTAATGATTCATGATTCATGATTTAAGATTCATGATTCATGATTTATGATTCATGATTCAATTCATGATTCATGATTCTTGATTCAATTCATGATTCATGATTCATGATTCAATTCATGATTCATGATTCCTGATTCATGATTCAATTCATGATTCATGATTCATGATTCGATTCATGATTCATAATTCATGATTCATGATTCATGATTCAATTCATGATTCATGATCCATGATTCATGATTCAATTCATGATTCATGATTCAATTCATGATTCATGATTCAATTCATGATTCAATTCATGATTCAATTCATGATTCATGATTCGATTCATAATTATTGATTCATGATTCGATTCATGATTCATGATTCATGATTCTATTCATAATTCATGATTTATGATTCATGATTCAATTCATGATTCATGATTCATGATTCAATTCATGATTCATGATTCGATTCATGATTCTTGATTCATGATTCATGATTCGATTCATGATTCATGATTCATGATTCAATTCATGATTCATGATTCATGATTCAATTCATGCTTCATGAATCATGATTCAATTCATGATTCATGATTCAATTCATGATTCATGATTCATGATTCGATTCATGATTCATGATTCAATTCATGATTCATGATTCAATTCATGATTCAATTCAAAATTCATGATTCATGATTCAATTTATGATTCATGATTCATAATTCATGATTCAATTCATGATTCATGATTCATGATTCAATTCATGATCCATGATTCAATTCATGATTCATGATTCATGATTCAATTCATGATTCAATTTATGATTCATGATTCATGATTCATGATTCAATTCATGATTCATGATTCAATTCATGATTCATAATTCATGATTCATGATTCAATTCATGATTCATAATTCATGATTGATGATTCAATTCATGATTCAATTCATGATTCATGATTCATGATTCATGATTCATGATTCAATTCATGAATCATAATTCATGATTCATGAATATATTCATGATTCATAATTCATGATTCAATTCATTATTCATGACTCATGATTCATGATTAGATTCATGATTCATGATTTATGATTCAAATCATGATTTATGATTCATGATTCATGATTAATGATTCATGATTTATTATTCATGATTCGATTCATGATTCATGATTCGATTCATGATTCATGATTTAATTCATGATTCATGATTCGATTCATGATTCATGATTCATGATTCGATTCATGATTCATAATTCATGATTCATGATTCAATTCATGATTCATGATTCGATTCATGATTCATGATTCATGATTCAATTCATGATTCGATTCATGATTCATGATTCAATTCATGATTCATGATTCTTGATTCAATTCATGATTCATGATTTATGATTCATGTTTCATGATTCGATTCATGATTCATGTTTCAATTCATGATTCATGATTCATGATTCATGATTCGATTCATTAATTATGATTGATGATTCAATTCATGATTCATGATCCATGATTCATGATTCAATTCATGATTCAATTCATGATTCATTTCATGATTCATGATCCATGATTCATGATTCAATTCATGATTTATGATTCATGATTCAATTCATAATCAATTCATGATTCATGATTCATGATTCAATTCATGATTCATGATTCGATTCATAATTCTTGATTCATGATTCGATTCATGATTCATGATTCATGATTCAATTCATGATTCATGATTTATGATTCATGATTCAATTCATGATTCATGATTCAATCCATGGTTCATGATTCGATTCATGATTCTTGATTCATGAATCATGATTCGATTCATGATTCATGATTCAATATATGATTCATGATTCAATTCATGATTCATAATTCATGATTCATGATTCAATTCATGATTCATGATTCAAGATTCATGATTCATGATTCAATTCATGATTCATGATTCATGATTCATGATTCAATATATGATTCATGATTCATGATTCAATTCATGATTCATAATTCATGATTCATGATTGAATTCATGATTCATGATTCATGATTCAATATATGATTCATGATTCATGATTCATGATTCATGATTCATGATTCATGATTCATAATTAATGATTCATGATTCATGATTTAAGATTCATGATTCATGATTTATGATTCATGATTCAATTCATGATTCATGATTCTTGATTCAATTCATGATTCATGATTCAATTCATGATTCATGATTCCTGATTCATGATTCAATTCATGATTCATGATTCATGATTCGATTCATGATTCATAATTCATGATTCATGATTCATGATTCAATTCATGATTCATGATCCATGATTCATGATTCAATTCATGATTCATGATTCAATTCATGATTCATGATTCAATTCATGATTCAATTCATGATTCAATTCATGATTCATGATTCGATTCATAATTATTGATTCATGATTCGATTCATGATTCATGATTCATGATTCTATTCATAATTCATGATTTATGATTCATGATTCAATTCATGATTCATGATTCATGATTCATGATTCAATTCATGATTCATGATTCGATTCATGATTCTTGATTCATGATTCATGATTCATGATTCAATTCATGATTCATGATTCATGATTCAATTCATGCTTCATGAATCATGATTCAATTCATGATTCATGATTCAATTCATGATTCATGATTCATGATTCGATTCATGATTCATGATTCAATTCATGATTCATGATTCAATTCATGATTCAATTCAAAATTCATGATTCATGATTCAATTTATGATTCATGATTCATAATTCATGATTCAATTCATGATTCATGATTCATGATTCAATTCATGATCCATGATTCAATTCATGATTCATGATTCATGATTCAATTCATGATTCAATTTATGATTCATGATTCATGATTCATGATTCAATTCATGATTCATGATTCAATTCATGATTCATAATTCATGATTCATGATTCAATTCATGATTCATAATTCATGATTGATGATTCAATTCATGATTCAATTCATGATTCATGATTCATGATTCATGATTCATGATTCAATTCATGAATCATAATTCATGTTTCATGAATATATTCATGATTCATAATTCATGATTCAATTCATTATTCATGACTCATGATTCATGATTAGATTCATGATTCATGATTTATGATTCAAATCATGATTTATGATTCATGATTCATGATTAATGATTCAAGATTTATTATTCATGATTCGATTCATGATTCATGATTTAATTCATGATTCATGATTCGATTCATGATTCATGATTCATGATTCGATTCATGATTCATAATTCATGATTCATGATTCAATTCATGATTCATGATTCGATTCATGATTCATGATTCATGATTCAATTCATGATTCGATTAATGATTCATGATTCAATTCATGATTCATGATTCTTGATTCAATTCATGATTCATGATTTATGATTCATGTTTCATGATTCGATTCATGATTCATGTTTCAATTCATGATTCATGATTCATGATTCATGATTCGATTCATTAATTATGATTGATGATTCAATTCATGATTCATGATCCATGATTCATGATTCAATTCATGATTCATAATTCATGATTCATTTCATGATTCATGATCCATGATTCATGATTCAATTCATGATTTATGATTCATGATTCAATTCATAATCAATTCATGATTCATGATTCATGATTCAATTCATGATTCATGATTCGATTCATAATTCTTGATTCATGATTCGATTCATGATTCATGATTCATGATTCAATTCATGATTCATGATTTATGATTCATGATTCAATTCATGATTCATGATTCAATCCATGATTCATGATTCGATTCATGATTCTTGATTCATGAATCATGATTCGATTCATGATTCATGATTCAATATATGATTCATGATTCAATTCATGATTCATAATTCATGATTCATGATTCAATTCATGATTCATGATTCAAGATTCATGATTCATGATTCAATTCATGATTCATGATTCTTGATTCAATTCATGATTCATGATTCAATTCATGATTCATGATTCCTGATTCATGATTCAATTCATAATTCATGATTCATGATTCATGATTCAATTCATGATTCATGATTCATGATTCATGATTCATGATTCATGATTCATGATTCAATTCATGATTCATGATTCATGATTCAATTCATGATTCATGATTCGATTCATAATTCTTGATTCATGATTCGATTCATGATTCATGATTCATGATTCAATTCATGATTCATGATTTATGATTCATGATTCAATTCATGATTCATGATTCATGATTCATGATTCATGATTCATGATTCAATTCATGATTCATGATTCATGATTCATGATTCATGATTCATGATTCAATTCATGATTCATGATTCGATTCATAATTCTTGATTCATGATTCGATTCATGATTCATGATTCATGATTCAATTCATGATTCATGATTCATGATTCATGATTCATGATTCAATTCATGATTCATGATTCGATTCATAATTCATGATTCAAGATTCATGATTCATGATTCAATTCATGATTCATGATTCTTGATTCAATTCATGATTCATGATTCATGATTCAAATTCATGATTCATGATTCCTGATTCATGATTCAATTCATAATTCATGATTCATGATTCATGATTCAATTCATGATTCATGATTCATGATTCATGATTCATGATTCAATTCATGATTCATGATTCATGATTCAATTCATGATTCATGATTCGATTCATAATTCTTGATTCATGATTCGATTCATGATTCGATTCATGATTCATGATTCATGATTCAATTCATGATTCATGATTTATGATTCATGATTCAATTCATGATTCATGATTCATGATTCATGATTCAATTCATGATTCATGATTTATGATTCATGATTCAATTCATGATTCATGATTCAATTCATGATTCATGATTCAATTCATGATTCATGATTCGATTCATAATTCTTGATTCATGATTCGATTCATGATTCATGATTCATGATTCAATTCATGATTCATTATTCATGATTCATGATTCATGATTCAATTCATGATTCATGATTCGATTCATGATTCATGATTCATGATTCATGATTCATGATTCATGATTCATGATTCAATTCATGATTCATGATTCATGATTCATGATTCAATTCATGATTCATGATTCAATTCATGATTCATGATTCATGATTCAATTCATGATTCATGATTCCTGATTCATGATTCAATGCATGATTCATGATTCATGATTCATGATTCAATTCATGATTCATAATTCATGATTCATGAGTCAATTCATGATTCATGGTCCATGATTCAACATTCAATTCATGATTCATGATTCATGATTCAAATTATGATTCAATTCATGATTCATGATTCATGATTCAATTCATGATTCATGATTCGATTCATGATTCATGATTCAATTCATGATTAATGATTTATGATTCATGATTCAATTCATGATTCATGATTCAATTCATGATTCATGATGCGATTCATGATTCTTGATTCATGATTCATGATTCGATTCATGATTCATGATTCATAATTCAATTCATGATTCATGATTCAATTCATGATTCATGAATCATGATTCGATTCATGATTCATGATTCAATTCATGATTCATGATTCATGATTCAATTCATGATTCAATTCATGATTCATGATTCATGATTCAATTTATGATTCATGATTCAATTCATGATTCATGATTCATGATTAAATTCATGATTCAATTCCTGATTCATGATTCATGATTCAATTCATGATTCACGATTCATGATTCATGATTTATGATTCAATTCATGATTCATGATTCATAATTCAATTCATGATTCATAATTTATGATTCATGATTCAAATTATGATTCATAATTGATGATTCATGATTCAATTCATGATTCATGATTCATGATTCAATTCATGATTCATGATTCAATTCATTAATCAATTCATGATTTAAATTCATGATTCAATTCATGATTCATGATTCATGATTCGATTCATGATTCATGATTCATGATTCAATTCATGATCCATGATTCAATTAATGATTCATGATTCATGATTCAATTCATGATTCAATTCATGATTCATGATTCATGATTCATGATTCTATTCATGATTCATAATTCATGATTCATGATTCAATTCATGATTCATAATTCATGATTCATGATTCAATTCATGATTCAATTCATGATTCATGAATTATGATTCAAATTATGATTCATAATTCATGATTCATGAATATATTCATGGTTCATAATTTATGATTCAATTCATTATTCATGATTCATGATTCATGATTAGATTCATGATTCATTATTTATGATTCAATTCATGATTTATGATTCATGATTCATGATTTATGATTCATGATTCATGATTTATGATTCATGATTCATGATTCAATTCATGATTCATGATTCAATTCATGATTCAAAATTCATGATTCATGATTCAATTCATGATTCATGATTCAATTCATGATTCATGATTCATGATTCGATTCATGATTCGATTCATGATTCAATTCATGATTCGATTCATGATTCATGATTCGATTCATGATTCATGATTCGATTCATGATTCATAATTCATGATTCATGAATATATTCATGATTCATAATTCATGATTAAATTCATGATTCATGATTCATGATTCATGATTAGATTCATGATTCATGATTCATGATTCAATTCATGATTCATAATTCATGATTCATGAATATATTCATGATTCATAATTCATGATTCAATTCATTATTCATGATTCATGATTCATGATTAGATTCATGATTCAATATTTTATGATTCAATTCATGATTTATGATTCATGATTCATGATTCATGATTCATGATTCAATTCATGATTCATGATTCAATTCATGTTTAATGATTCATTATTCATGATTCAATTCATGATTCATGATTCATGATTCGATTCATGATTAATAATTTAATTTATGATTCATGATTCGATTCATGATTTATGATTCATGATTCAATTCATGATTCATGATTCATGATTCATGATTCAATTCATGATTCATGATTCAATTCATGATCCGATTCATGATTCAATTCATGATTCGATTCATGATTCATGATTCATGATTCGATTCATGATTCATAATTCATGATTCATGATTCAATTCATGATTCATGATTCAATTCATGATTCATGATTCATGATTCAATTCATGATTCATGATTCATGATTCAATTCATGATTCAATTCATGATTCATGATTCATAATTCATGATTCATGATTCAATATATGATTCATGATTCATGATTCAATTCATGATTCATAATTCATGATTCATGATTCAATATATGATTCATGATTCATGATTCATGATTCATGATTCATAATTAATGATTCATGATTCATGATTCAAGATTCATGATTCATGATTTATGATTCATGATTCAATTCATGATTCATGATTCTTGATTCAATTCATGATTCATGATTCATGATTCAATTCATGATTCATGATTCATGATTCAATTCATGATTCATGATTCATGATTCGATTCATGATTCATAATTCATGATTCATGATTCAATTCATGATTCATGATTCAATTCATGATTCATGATTCAATTCATGATTCAATTCATGATTCATGATTCGATTCATAATTATTGATTCATGATTCGATTCATGATTCATGATTCATGATTCTATTCATAATTCATGATTTATGATTCATGATTCAATTCATGATTCATGATTCATGATTCATGATTCAATTCATGATTCATGATTCGATTCATGATTCTTGATTCATGATTCATGATTCGATTCATGATTCATGATTCATGATTCAATTCATGATTCATGATTCATGATTCAATTCATGCTTCATGAATCATGATTCAATTCATGATTCATGATTCAATCATGATTCATGATTCATGATTCGATTCATGATTCATGATTCAATTCATGATTCATGATTCAATTCATGATTCAATTCAAAATTCATGATTCATGATTCAATTTATGATTCATGATTCATAATTCATGATTCAATTCATGATTCATGATTCATGATTCAATTCATGATCCATGATTCAATTCATGATTCATGATTCATGATTCAATTCATGATTCAATTTATGATTCATGATTCATGATTCATGATTCAATTCATGATTCATGATTCAATTCATGATTCATAATTCATGATTCATGATTCATGATTCATGATTCATTTCATGATTCATGATTCGATTCATGATTCATAATTCATGATTCATGATTCAATTCATGATCCATGATTCAATTCATTATTCATGATTCATGACTCAATTCCTGATTCAATTCATGATTCATGATTCATGATTCAATTCATGATTCAATTCATGATTCATGATTCATGATTCATGATTTATGATTCAATTCATGATTCATGATTCATGATTCGATTCATGATTCATGATTCAATTCATGAGCCATGATTCAATTCTTGATTCATGATTCATGATTCAATTCATGATTCATTTCATGATTCATGATTCATGATTCTATTCATGATTCATGATTCATGATTCATGATTCAATTCATGATTCATAATTCATGATTCAGGATTCAATTCATGATTCAATTCATGATTCATGATTCATGATTCATGATTCATGATTCAATTCATGATTCATAATTCATGATTCATGAATATATTCATGATTCATAATTCATGATTAAATTCATGATTCATGATTCATGATTCATGATTAGATTCATGATTCATGATTCATGATTCAATTCATGATTCATAATTCATGATTCATGAATATATTCATGATTCATAATTCATGATTCAATTCATTATTCATGATTCATGATTCATGATTAGATTCATGATTCAATATTTTATGATTCAATTCATGATTTATGATTCATGATTCATGATTCATGATTCATGATTCAATTCATGATTCATGATTCAATTCATGTTTAATGATTCATTATTCATGATTCAATTCATGATTCATGATTCATGATTCGATTCATGATTAATAATTTAATTTATGATTCATGATTCGATTCATGATTTATGATTCATGATTCAATTCATGATTCATGATTCATGATTCATGATTCAATTCATGATTCATGATTCAATTCATGATCCGATTCATGATTCAATTCATGATTCGATTCATGATTCATGATTCATGATTCGATTCATGATTCATAATTCATGATTCATGATTCAATTCATGATTCATGATTCAATTCATGATTCATGATTCATGATTCAATTCATGATTCATGATTCATGATTCAATTCATGATTCAATTCATGATTCATGATTCATAATTCATGATTCATGATTCAATATATGATTCATGATTCATGATTCAATTCATGATTCATAATTCATGATTCATGATTCAATATATGATTCATGATTCATGATTCATGATTCATGATTCATAATTAATGATTCATGATTCATGATTCAAGATTCATGATTCATGATTTATGATTCATGATTCAATTCATGATTCATGATTCTTGATTCAATTCATGATTCATGATTCATGATTCAATTCATGATTCATGATTCCTGATTCATGATTCAATTCATGATTCATGATTCATGATTCGATTCATGATTCATAATTCATGATTCATGATTCAATTCATGATTCATGATTCAATTCATGATTCATGATTCAATTCATGATTCAATTCATGATTCATGATTCGATTCATAATTATTGATTCATGATTCGATTCATGATTCATGATTCATGATTCTATTCATAATTCATGATTTATGATTCATGATTCAATTCATGATTCATGATTCATGATTCATGATTCAATTCATGATTCATGATTCGATTCATGATTCTTGATTCATGATTCATGATTCGATTCATGATTCATGATTCATGATTCAATTCATGATTCATGATTCATGATTCAATTCATGCTTCATGAATCATGATTCAATTCATGATTCATGATTCAATTCATGATTCATGATTCATGATTCGATTCATGATTCATGATTCAATTCATGATTCATGATTCAATTCATGATTCAATTCAAAATTCATGATTCATGATTCAATTTATGATTCATGATTCATAATTCATGATTCAATTCATGATTCATGATTCATGATTCAATTCATGATCCATGATTCAATTCATGATTCATGATTCATGATTCAATTCATGATTCAATTTATGATTCATGATTCATGATTCATGATTCAATTCATGATTCATGATTCAATTCATGATTCATGATTCAATTCATGATTCATAATTCATGATTCATGATTCAATTCATGATTCATAATTCATGATTCATGATTCAATTCATGATTCATTTCATGATTCATGATTCATGATTCATGATTCATGATTCAATTCATGAATCATAATTCATGATTCATGAATATATTCATGATTCATAATTCATGATTCAATTCATTATTCATGACTCATGATTCATGATTAGATTCATGATTCATGATTTATGATTCAATTCATGATTTATGATTCATGATTCATGATTAATGATTCATGATTTATTATTCATGATTCGATTCATGATTCATGATTTAATTCATGATTCATGATTCGATTCATGATTCATGATTCATGATTCGATTCATGATTCATAATTCATGATTCATGATTCAATTCATGATTCATGATTCGATTCATGATTCATGATTCAATTCATGATTCGATTCATGATTCATGATTCAATTCATGATTCATGATTCATGATTCATGATTCAATTCATGATTCATGATTTATGATTCAATTCATGATTCATGATTCATAATTCAATTCATGATTCATAATTCATGATTCATGATTCAATTCATGATTCATAATTCATGATTCATGATTCAATTCATGATTCATGATTCATAATTCATGATTCATGATTCAATTCATGATTCAATTTATTAATCGATCCATGATTCAATTCATGATTCAATTCATGATTCATGATTCATGATTCTATTCATGATTCATGATTCAATTCATGATCCATGATTCAATTCATGATTCATGATTCATGATTCAATTCATGATTCATGATTCATGATTCAATTCATGATTCATAATTCATAAATCATGATTCAATTCATGATTCATAATTCATGATTCATGATTCAATTCATGATTCAATTCATGATTCATGATTCATGATTCATGATTCATGATTCAATTCATGATTCATAATTCATGATTCATGAATATATTTATGATTCATGAATATATTCATGATTCATAATTCATGATTCAATTCATTATTCATGATTCATGATTCGATTCATGATTCATGATTTATGATTCAATTCATGATTTATGATTCATGATTCATGATTAATGATTCATGATTCATGATTTATTATTCATGATTCATGATTCATGATTCAATTCATGATTCATGATTCAATTCATGTTTAATGATTCATGATTCATTATTCAATTCATGATTCATGATTCATGATTCGATTCATGATTCATGATTTAATTCATGATTCATGATTCGATTCATGATTTATGATTCATGATTCATGATTCATGATTCATTTCATGATTCATGATTCGATTCATGATTCATAATTCATGATTCATGATTCAATTCATGATCCATGATTCAATTCATTATTCATGATTCATGACTCAATTCCTGATTCAATTCATGATTCATGATTCATGATTCAATTCATGATTCAATTCATGATTCATGATTCATGATTCATGATTCATGATTCAATTCATGATTCATGATTCATGTTTTATGATTCAATTCATGATTCATGATTCATGATTCGATTCATGATTCATGATTCAATTCATGAGCCATAATTCAATTCTTGATTCATGATTCATGATTCAATTCATGATTCAATTCATGATTCATGATTCATGATTCATGATTCATGATTCAATTCATGATTCATGATTCATGATTCAATTCATGATTCATAATTCATGATTCAGGATTCAATTCATGATTCAATTCATGATTCATGATTCATGATTCATGATTCATGATTCAATTCATGATTCATAATTCATGATTCATGAATATATTCATGATTCATGATTCATGATTCAATTCATGATTCATGATTCAATTCATGTTTAATGATTCTTTATTCATGATTTAATTCATGATTCATGATTCATGATTCGATTCATGATTCATGATTTAATTCATGATTTATGATTCGATTCATGATTTATGATTTATGATTCAATTCATGATTCATGATTCATGATTCATGATTCAATTCATGATTCATGATTCAATTCATGATTCGATTCATGTTTCAATTCATGAATCGATTCATGATTCATGATTCATGATTCGATTCATGATTCATAATTCATGATTCATGATTCAATTCATGATTCATGATTTAATTCATGATTCATGATTCATGATGCAATTCATGATTCAATTCATGATTCATGATTCATGATTCATGATTTATGATTCAATATATGATTCATGATTCATTATTCAATTCATGATTCATAATTCATGATTCAATTCATGATTCAATTCATGATTCATGATTCATGATTCATGATTCATGATTCAATATATGATTCATGATTCATGATTCATGATTCATGATTCATGATTCATAATTAATGATTCATGATTCATGATTCAAGATTCATGATTCATGATTCATGATTCATGATTCAATTCATGATTCATGATTCTTGATTCAATTCATGATTCATGAGTCATGATTCAATTCATGATTCATGATTCCTGATTCATGATTCAATTCATGATTCATGATTCATGATTCATGATTCGATTCATGATTCATGATTCATGATTCAATTCATGATTCATAATTCATGATTCATGATTCAATTCTTGATTCATGATCCATGATTCATGATTCAATTCATGATTCATGATTCAATTCATGATTCAATTCATGATTCATGATTCAATTCATGATTCATGATTCGATTCATAATTCTTGATTCATGATTCGATTCATGATTCATGATTCATGATTCTATTCATGATTCATGATTTATGATTCATGATTCAATTCATGATTCATGATTCATGATTCATGATTCAATTCATGATTCATGATTCGATTCATGATTCTTGATTCATGATTCATGATTCGATTCATGATTCATGATTCATGATTCAATTCATGATTCATGATTCATGATTCAATTCATGCTTTATGAATCATGATTCAATTCATGATTCATGATTCAATTCATGATTCATGATTCATGATTCGATTCATGATTCATGATTCAATTCATGATTCATGATTCAATTCATGATTCAATTCAAAATTCATGATTCATGATTCAATTTATGATTCATGATTCATAATTCATGATTCAATTCATGATTCATGATTCATGATTCAATTCATGATCCATGATTTAATTCATGATTCATGATTCATGATTCAATTCATGATTCAATTTATGATTCATGATTCATGATTCATGATTCAATTCATGATTCATGATTCAATTCATGATTCATAATTCATGATTCATGATTCAATTCATGATTCATAATTCATGATTCATGATTCAATTCATGATTCAATTCATGATTCATGATTCATGATTCATGATTCATGATTCAATTCATGAATCATAATTCATGATTCATGAATATATTAATGATTCATAATTCATGATTCAATTCATTATTCATGATTCAATTCATGATTCATGATTCAATTCATGATTCGATTCATTATTCATGATTCAATTCATGATTCATGATTCAATTCATGATTCATGATTCAATTCATGATTCGATTCATGATTTAATTCATGATTCGATTCATGATTCATGATTCATGATTCGATTCATGATTCATAATTTATGATTCATGATTCATAATTCATGATTCAATTCATGATTCATGATTCAATTCATGATTTGATTCATGATTCAATTCATGATTCGATTCAAGATTCATGATTCATAATTCATGATTCATGATTCAATTATTGATTCCTGATTCAATTCATGATTCATGATTCAATTCATGATTCATGATTCATGATTCAATTCATGATTCAATTCATGATTCATGATTCATGATTCATAATTCATGATTCATGATTCATGATTCATGATTCAATTCATGATTCTTGATTCAATTCATGATTCATGATTCATGATTCAATTCATGATTCATGATTCCTGATTCCTGATTCAATTCATGATTCATGATTCATGATTCGATTCATGATTCATGATTCATGATTCAATTCATGATTCATAATTCATGATTCAGGATTCAATTCATGATTCATGATTCAATTCATGATTCAATTCATGATTCATGATTCAATTCATGATTCAATTCATGATTCATGATTCAATTCATAATTCTTGATTCATGATTCGATTCATGATTCATGATTCAATTCATGATTCATGATTTATGATTCATGATTCAATTCATGATTCATGATTCATGATTCATGATTCAATTCATGATTCATCATTCGATTCATGATTCGATTCATGATTCATGATTCGATTCATGATTCATGATTCATGATTCAATTCATGATTCATGATTCATGATTCAATTCATGATTCATGAATCATGATTCAATTCATGATTCATGATTCAATTCACGATTCATGATTCATGATTCATGATTCATGATTCGATTCATGATTCATGATTCAATTCATGATTCATGATTCATGATTCAATTCATGATTCAATTCATGATTCATGATTCGTGATTCAATTTATGATTCATGATTCATGATTCATAATTCATGATTCAATTCATGATTCATGATTCAATTCATGATCCATGATTCAATTCATGATTCATGATTCAATTCATGATTCAATTTATGATTCATGATTCATGATTCATGATTCATGATTCAATTCATGATTCATAATTCATGATTCATGATTCAATTCATGATTCAATTCATGATTCATAATTCATGATTCATGATTCAATTCATGATTCATAATTCATGATTCATGATTCAATTCATGATTCAATTCATGATTCATGATTCATGATTCATGATTCATGATTCAATTCATGAATCATAATTCATGATTCATGAATATATTCATGATTCATGATTCATGAATATATTCATGATTCATAATTCATGATTCATGATTTATTATTCATGATTCATGATTCATGATTCAATTCATGATTCATGATTCAATTCATGTTTAATGATTCATGATTCATGATTCAATTCATGATTCATGGTTCATGATTCGATTCATGATTCATGATTTAATTCATGATTCATGATTTAATTCATGATTCATGATTCGATTCATGATTTATGATTCATGATTCAATTCATGATTCATGATTCATGATTCATGATTCAATTCATGATTCATGATTCAATTCATGATTCGATTCATGATTCAATTCATGATTCGATTCATGATTTGATTCATGATTCATAATTCATGATTCATGATTCAATTCATGATTCATGATTCAATTCATGATTCGATTCATGATTCAATTTATGATTTGATTCATGATTCATGATTTGATTCATGATTCATAATTCATGATTCATGATTCAATTCTTGATTCATGATTCAATTCATGATTCATGATTCAATTCATGATTCATGATTCATGATTCAATTCATGATTCAATTCATGATTCATGATTCATGATTCATGATTCAATATATGATTCATGATTCATGATTCAATTCATGATTCACAATTCATGATTCATGATTCAATTCATGATTCATGATTCAAGATTCATGATTTATGATTCATGATTCAATATATGATTCATGATTCAATTCATGATTCATAATTTATGATTTATGATTCAATTCATGATTCATGATTCAAGATTCATGATTCATGATTCAATTCATGATTCATGATTCTTGATTCAATTCATGATTCATGATTCATGATTCATGATTCAATTCATGATTCATGATTCCTGATTCATGATTCAATTCATGATTCATGATTCATGATTCATGATTCAATTCATGATTCATGATTCATGATTCGATTCATGATTCATAATTCATGATTCATGATTCAATTCATTATTCATGATTCAATTCATGATTCATGATTCAATTCATGATTCATGATTCATGATTCAATTCATGATTCAATTCATGATTCATGATTCATGATTCATGATTCAATATATGATTCATGATTCATGGTTCATGATTCATGATTCATAATTCATGATTCATAATTAATGATTCATAATTCATGATTCAAGATTCATGATTCATGATTCAATTCATGATTCATGATTCTTGATTCAATTCATGATTCATGATTCATGATTCTCAATTCAATTCATGATTCATGATTCCTGATTCATGATTCAATTCATGATTCATGATTCATGATTCATGATTCAATTCATGATTCATGATTCGATTCATGATTCTTGATTCATGATTCATGATTCGATTCATGATTCATGATTCAATTCATGATTCATGATTCATGATTCAATTCATGATTCATGAATCATGATTCAATTCATGATTCATGATTCAAGATTCATGAATCATGATTCATTATTCAATTCATGATTCAATTCATGATTCATGATTCATGATTCAATATATGATTCATGATTCAATTCATGATTCATAATTCATGAATTATGATTCAATTCATGATTCATGATTCAAGATTCATGATTCATGATTCAATTCATGATTCTTGTTTCAATTCATGATTCATGATTCATGATTCATGATTCAATTCATGATTCATGATTCCTGATTCATGATTCAATTCATGATTCATGATTCATGATTCATGATTCAATTCATGATTCATGATTCATGATTCAATTCATGATTCATGATTCGATTCATAATTCTTGATTCATGATTCGATTCATGATTCAAAATTCATGATTCAATTCATGATTCATGATTTATGATTCATGATTCAATTCATGATTCATGATTCGATTCATGATTCTTGATTCATGATTCATGATTCAATTCATGATTCGATTCATGATTCATGATTCAATCATGATTCATGATTCATGATTCGATTCATGATTCATGATTCAATTCATGATTCATTATTAGATTCATAATTCTTGATTCATGATTCATGATTCGATTCATAATTCATGATTCATGATTCAATTCATGATTCATGATTCATGATTCAATTCATGCTTCATGAATCATGATTCAATTCATGATTCATGATTCAATTCATGATTCATGATTCATGATTCGATTCATGATTCATGATTCAATTCATGATTCATGATTCAATTCATGATTTAATTCAAAATTCATGATTCATGATTCAATTTATGATTCATGATTCATAATTCATGATTCAATTCATGATTCATGATTCATGATTCAATTCATGATCCATGATTCAATTCATGATTCATGATTCATGATTCAATTCATGATTCAATTTATGATTCATGATTCATGATTCATGATTCAATTCATGATTCAATTCATGATTCATAATTCATGATTCATGATTCAATTCATGATTCATAATTCATGATTCATGATTCAATTCATGATTCAATTCATGATTCATGATTCATGATTCATGATTCATGATTCAATTCATGAATCATAATTCATGATTCATGAATATATTAATGATTCATAATTCATGATTCAATTCATTATTCATGACTCATGATTCATGATTAGATTCATGATTCATGATTTATGATTCAATTCATGTTTTATGATTCATGATTCATGATTAATGATTCATGATTCATGATTTATTTTTCATGATTCATGATTCATGATTCAATTCATGATTCATGATTCAATTCATGATTCATGATTCAATTCATGTTTAATGATTCATGATTCATGATTCAATTCATGATTCATGGTTCATGATTCGATTCATTATTCATGATTCAATTCATGATTCATGATTCAATTCATGATTCATGATTCAATTCATGATTCGATTCATGATTCAATTCATGATTCGATTCATGATTCATGATTCATGATTCGATTCATGATTCATAATTTATGATTCATGATTCATAATTCATGATTCAATTCATGATTCATGATTCAATTCATAATTTGATTCATGATTCAATTCATGATTCGATTCATGATTCATGATTCATAATTCATGATTCATGATTCAATTCTTGATTCCTGATTCAATTCATGATTCATGATTCAATTCATGATTCATGATTCATGATTCAATTCATGATTCAATTCATGATTCATGATTCATGATTCATGATTCATAATTCATGATTCATAATTAATGATTCATGATTCATGATTCAAGATTCATGATTCATGATTCATGATTCATGATTCAATTCATGATTCTTGATTCAATTCATGATTCATGATTCATGATTCATGATTCAATTCATGATTCATGATTCCTGATTCATGATTCAATTCATGATTCATGATTCATAATTCGATTCATGATTCATGATCCATGATTCATGATTCAATTCATGATTCATGATCCATGATTCATGATTCAATTCATGATTCATGATTCAATTCATGATTCATGATCCATGATTCATGATTCAATTCATGATTCATGATTCAATTCATGATTCAATTCATGATTCATGATTCAATTCATAATTCTTGATTCATGATTCGATTCATGATTCATGATTCATGATTCAATTCATGATTCATGATTTATGATTCATGATTCAATTCATGATTCATGATTCATGATTCATGATTCAATTCATGATTCATCATTCGATTCATGATTCGATTCATGATTCATGATTCATGATTCAATTCATGATTCATGATTCATGATTCAATTCATGATTCATGAATCATGATTCAATTCATGATTCATGATTCAATTCACGATTCATGATTCATGATTCATGATTCATGATTCGATTCATGATTCATGATTCAATTCATGATTCATGATTCATGATTCAATTCATGATTCAATTCATGATTCATGATTCGTGATTCAATTTATGATTCATGATTCATGATTCATAATTCATGATTCAATTCATGATTCATGATTCAATTCATGATCCATGATTCAATTCATGATTCATGATTCAATTCATGATTCAATTTATGATTCATGATTCATGATTCATGATTCATGATTCAATTCATGATTCATAATTCATGATTCATGATTCAATTCATGATTCAATTCATGATTCATAATTCATGATTCATGATTCAATTCATGATTCATAATTCATGATTCATGATTCAATTCATGATTCAATTCATGATTCATGATTCAATTCATGAATCATAATTCATGATTCATGAATATATTCATGATTCATGATTCATGAATATATTCATGATTCATGATTCATGAATATATTCATGATTCATAATTCATGATTCATGATTTATTATTCATGATTCATGATTCATGATTCAATTCATGATTCATGATTCAATTCATGTTTAATGATTCATGATTCATGATTCAATTCATGATTCATGGTTCATGATTCATGATTTAATTCATGATTCATGATTCGATTCATGATTTATGATTCATGATTCAATTCATGATTCATGATTCATGATTCATGATTTAATTCATGATTCATGATTCAATTCATGATTCGATTCATGATTCAATTCATGATTCGATTCATGATTTGATTCATGATTCATAATTCATGATTCATGATTCATGATTCATGATTCAATTCATGATTCATGATTCAATTCATGATTCGATTCATGATTCAATTTATGATTTGATTCATGATTCATGATTCATGATTTGATTCATGATTCATAATTCATGATTCATGATTCAATTCTTGATTCATGATTCAATTCATGATTCATGATTCAATTCATGATTCATGATTCATGATTCAATTCATGATTCAATTCATGATTCATGATTCATGATTCATGATTCAATATATGATTCATGATTCATGATTCAATTCATGATTCACAATTCATGATTCATGATTCAATTCATGATTCATGATTCAAGATTCATGATTTATGATTCATGATTCAATATATGATTCATGATTCAATTCATGATTCATAATTTATGATTTATGATTCAATTCATGATTCATGATTCAAGATTCATGATTCATGATTCAATTCATGATTCATGATTCTTGATTCAATTCATGATTCATGATTCATGATTCAATTCATGATTCATGATTCATGATTCAATTCATGATTCATGATTCATGATTCAATTCATGATTCATGATTCAATTCATGATTCGATTCATGATTCAATTCATGATTCGATTCATGATTTGATTCATGATTCATAATTCATGATTCATGATTCATGATTCATGATTCAATTCATGATTCATGATTCAATTCATGATTCGATTCATGATTCAATTTATGATTTGATTCATGATTCATGATTTGATTCATGATTCATAATTCATGATTCATGATTCAATTCTTGATTCATGATTCAATTCATGATTCATGATTCAATTCATGATTCATGATTCAATTCATGATTCAATTCATGATTCATGATTCATGATTCATGATTCAATATATGATTCATGATTCATGATTCAATTCATGATTCACAATTCATGATTCATGATTCAATTCATGATTCATGATTCAAGATTCATGATTTATGATTCATGATTCAATATATGATTCATGATTCAATTCATGATTCATAATTTATGATTTATGATTCAATTCATGATTCATGATTCAAGATTCATGATTCATGATTCAATTCATGATTCATGATTCTTGATTCAATTCATGATTCATGATTCATGATTCAATTCATGATTCATGATTCCTGATTCATGATTCAATTCATGATTCATGATTCGATTCATGATTCATAATTCATGATTCATGATTCAATTCATGATTCATGATTCAATTCATGATTCATGATTCAATTCATGATTCATGATTCATGATTCAATTCATGATTCAATTCATGATTCATGATTCATGATTCATGATTCATGATTCATGATTCAATATATGATTCATGATTCATGATTCATGATTCATGATTCATAATTCATGATTCATAATTAATGATTCATAATTCATGATTCAAGATTCATGATTCATGATTCATGATTCATGATTCAATTCATGATTCATGATTCAATTCATGATTCAATTCATGATTCATGATTCATGATTCATGATTCAATATATGATTCATGATTCATGATTCAATTCATGATTCACAATTCATGATTCATGATTCAATTCATGATTCATGATTCAAGATTCATGATTTATGATTCATGATTCAATATATGATTCATGATTCAATTCATGATTCATAATTTATGATTTATGATTCAATTCATGATTCATGATTCAAGATTCATGATTCATGATTCAATTCATGATTCATGATTCTTGATTCAATTCATGATTCATGATTCATGATTCAATTCATGATTCATGATTCCTGATTCATGATTCAATTCATGATTCATGATTCGATTCATGATTCATAATTCATGATTCATGATTCAATTCATGATTCATGATTCAATTCATGATTCATGATTCAATTCATGATTCATGATTCATGATTCAATTCATGATTCAATTCATGATTCATGATTCATGATTCATGATTCATGATTCATGATTCAATATATGATTCATGATTCATGATTCATGATTCATGATTCATAATTCATGATTCATAATTAATGATTCATAATTCATGATTCAAGATTCATGATTCATGATTCATGATTCTTGATTCAATTCATGATTCATGATTCATGATTCTCAATTCAATGCATGATTCATGATTCCTGATTCATGATTCAATTCATGATTCATGATTCATGATTCATGATTCATGATTCAATTCATGATTCATGATTCGATTCATGATTCTTGATTCATGATTCATGATTCGATTCATGATTCATGATTCAATTCATGATTCATGATTCATGATTCAATTCATGATTCATGATTCAAGATTCATGAATCATGATTCATTATTCAATTCATGATTCAATTCATGATTCATGATTCAATATATGATTCATGATTCAATTCATGATTCATAATTCATGATTCATGATTCAATTCATGATTCAAGATTCATGATTCATGATTCAATTCATGATTCTTGATTCAATTCATGATTCATGATTCAAGATTCATGATTCATGATTCAATTCATGATTCTTGATTCAATTCATGATTCATGATTCATGATTCAATTCATGATTCATGATTCCTGATTCATGATTCAATTCATGATTCATGATTCATGATTCATGATTCAATTCATGATTCGATTCATAATTCTTGATTCATGATTCGATTCATGATTCATGATTCATGATTCAATTCATGATTCATGATTTATGATTCATGATTCAATTCATGATTCATGATTCATGATTCATGATTCAATTCATGATTCATGATTCGATTCATGATTCTTGATTCATGATTCAATTCATGATTCATGATTCATGATTCAATTCATGATTCATGATTCCTGATTCAATTCATGATTCATGATTCAATTCATGATTCATGATTCAATTCATGTTTAATGATTCATGATTCATGATTCAATTCATGATTCATGGTTCATGATTCGATTCATTATTCATGATTCAATTCATGATTCATGATTTAATTCATGATTCATGATTCAATTCATGATTCGATTCATGATTCAATTCATGATTCGATTCATGATTCATGATTCATGATTCGATTCATGATTCATAATTTTTGATTCATGATTCATAATTCATGATTCAATTCATGATTCATGATTCAATTCATAATTTGATTCATGATTCAATTCATGATTCGATTCATGATTCATGATTCATAATTCATGATTCATGATTCAATTCTTGATTCCTGATTCAATTCATGATTCATGATTCAATTCATGATTCATGATTCATGATTCAATTCATGATTCAATTCATGATTCATGATTCATGATTCATAATTCATGATTCATAATTAATGATTCATGATTCATGATTCAAGATTCATGATTCATGATTCATGATTCATGATTCAATTCATGATTCTTGATTCAATTCATGATTCATGATTCATGATTCATGATTCAATTCATGATTCATGATTCCTGATTCATGATTCAATTCATGATTCATGATTCATGATTCGATTCATGATTCATGATTCATGATCCATGATTCATGATTCAATTCATGATTCATGATTCAATTCATGATTCATGATCCATGATTCATGATTCAATTCATGATTCATGATTCAATTCATGATTCAATTCATGATTCATGATTCATGATTCAATTCATGATTCAATTCATGATTCATGATTCAATTCATAATTCTTGATTCATGATTCGATTCATGATTCATGATTCATGATTCAATTCATGATTCATGATTTATGATTCATGATTCAATTCATGATTCATGATTCATGATTCATGATTCAATTCATGATTCATCATTCGATTCATGATTCGATTCATGATTCATGATTCGATTCATGATTCATGATTCATGATTCAATTCATGATTCATGATTCATGATTCAATTCATGATTCATGAATCATGATTCAATTCATGATTCATGATTCAATTCACGATTCATGATTCATGATTCATGATTCATGATTCGATTCATGATTCATGATTCAATTCATGATTCATGATTCATGATTCAATTCATGATTCAATTCATGATTCATGATTCGTGATTCAATTTATGATTCATGATTCATGATTCATAATTCATGATTCAATTCATGATTCATGATTCAATTCATGATCCATGATTCAATTCATGATTCATGATTCAATTCATGATTCAATTTATGATTCATGATTCATGATTCATGATTCATGATTCAATTCATGATTCATAATTCATGATTCATGATTCAATTCATGATTCAATTCATGATTCATAATTCATGATTCATGATTCAATTCATGATTCATAATTCATGATTCATGATTCAATTCATGATTCAATTCATGATTCATGATTCATGATTCATGATTCATGATTCATGATTTAATTCATGAATCATAATTCATGATTCATGAATATATTCATGATTCATGATTCATGAATATATTCATGATTCATAATTCATGATTCATGATTTATTATTCATGATTCATGATTCATGATTCAATTCATGATTCATGATTCAATTCATGTTTAATGATTCATGATTCATGATTCAATTCATGATTCATGGTTCATGATTCGATTCATGATTCATGATTTAATTCATGATTCATGATTCGATTCATGATTTATGATTCATGATTCAATTCATGATTCATGATTCATGATTCATGATTCAATTCATGATTCACGATTCAATTCATGATTCGATTCATGATTCAATTCATGATTCGATTCATGATTTGATTCATGATTCATAATTCATGATTCATGATTCATGATTCATGATTCAATTCATGATTCATGATTCAATTCATGATTCGATTCATAATTCAATTTATGATTTGATTCATGATTCATGATTCATGATTTGATTCATGATTCATAATTCATGATTCATGATTCAATTCTTGATTCATGATTCAATTCATGATTCATGATTCAATTCATGATTCATGATTCATGATTCAATTCATGATTCAATTTATGATTCATGATTCATGATTCATGATTCAATATATGATTCATGATTCATGATTCAATTCATGATTCACAATTCATGATTCATGATTCAATTCATGATTCATGATTCAAGATTCATGATTTATGATTCATGATTCAATATATGATTCATGATTCAATTCATGATTCATAATTTATGATTTATGATTCAATTCATGATTCATGATTCAAGATTCATGATTCATGATTCAATTCATGATTCATGATTCTTGATTCAATTCATGATTCATGATTCATGATTCAATTCATGATTCATGATTCCTGATTCATGATTCAATTCATGATTCATGATTCATGATTCAATTCATGATTCATGATTCATGATTCGATTCATGATTCATAATTCATGATTCATGATTCAATTCATTATTCATGATTCAATTCATGATTCATGATTCAATTCATGATTCATGATTCATGATTCAATTCATGATTCAATTCATGATTCATGATTCATGATTCATGATTCATGATTCAATATATGATTCATGATTCATGATTCATGATTCATGATTCATAATTCATGATTCATAATTAATGATTCATAATTCATGATTCAAGATTCATGATTCATGATTCATGATTCATGATTCAATTCATGATTCATGATTCTTGATTCAATTCATGATTCATGATTCATGATTCTTAATTCAATTCATGATTCATGATTCCTGATTCATGATTCAATTCATGATTCATGATTCATGATTCATGATTCAATTCATGATTCATGATTCGATTCATGATTCTTGATTCATGATTAATGATTCGATTCATGATTCATGATTCAATTAATGATTCATGATTCATGATTCAATTCATGATTCATGATTCAAGATTCATGAATCATGATTCATTATTCAATTCATGATTCAATTCATGATTCATGATTCATGATTCAATATATGATTCATGATTCAATTCATGATTCATAATTCATGATTCATGATTCAATTCATGATTCATGATTCAAGATTCATGATTCATGATTCAATTCATGATTCTTGATTCAATTCATGATTCATGATTCATGATTCAATTCATGATTCATGATTCCTGATTCATGATTCAATTCATGATTCATGATTCATGATTCATGATTCAATTCATGATTCATGATTCGATTCATAATTCTTGATTCATGATTCGATTCATGATTCATGATTCATGATTCAATTCATGATTCATGATTTATGATTCATGATTCAATTCATGATTCATGATTCATGATTCATGATTCAATTCATGATTCATGATTCGATTCATGATTCTTGATTCATGATTCAATTCATGATTCATGATTCATGATTCAATTCATGATTCATGATTCCTGATTCATGATTCAATTCATGATTCATGATTCATGATTCATGATTCAATTCATGATTCATGATTTATGATTCATGATTCAATTCATGATTCATGATTTATGATTCATGATTCAATTCATGATTCATGATTCATGATTCATGATTCAATTCATGATTCATGATTCGATTCATAATTCTTGATTCATGATTCAATTCATGATTCATGATTCATGATTCAATTCATGATTCATGATTCCTGATTCATGATTCAATTCATGATTCATGATTCATGATTCATGATTCAATTCATGATTCATGATTCGATTCATAATTCTTGATTCATGATTCGATTCATGATTCATGATTCATGATTCAATTCATGATTCATGATTTATGATTCATGATTCAATTCATGATTCATGATTCATGATTCATGATTCAATTCATGATTCATGATTCGATTCATGATTCTTGATTCATGATTCATGATTCAATTCATGATTCGATTCATGATTCATGATTCAATCATGATTCATGATTCATGATTCGATTCATGATTCATGATTTAAATTCATGATTCATTATTCGATTCATAATTCTTGATTCATGATTTGATTCATGATTCATGATTCATGATTCAATTCATGATTCATGATTTATGAATCATTATTCAATTCATGATTCATGAATCATGATTCAATTCATTATTCATGATTCGATTAATGATTCTTGATTCATGATTCATGATTCGATTCATGATTCATGATTCATGATTCAATTCATGATTCATGATTCATGATTCAATTCATGATTCATGAATCATGATTCGATTCATGATTCATGATTCGATTCATGAATTATGATTCAATTCATGATTCATGATTCATGATTCGATTCATGATTCATGATTCAATTCATGATTCGATTCATGATTCATGATTCAATCATGATTCATGATTCATGATTCGATTCATGATTCATGATTCAATTCATGATTCATTATTCGATTCATAATTCTTGATTCATGATTCGATTCATGATTCATGATTCATGATTCAATTCATGATTCATGATTTATGATTCATGATTCAATTCATGATTCATGATTCATGATTCAATTCATTATTCATGATTCGATTCATGATTCTTGATTCATGATTCATGATTCGATTCATGATTCATGATTCATGATTCAATTCATGATTCATGATTCATGATTCAATTTATGATTCATGAATCATGATTCGATTCATGATTCATGATTCAATCATGATTCATGATTCATGATTCGATTCATGATTCATGATTCAATTCATGATTCATTATTCGATTCATAATTCTTGATTCATGATTCGATTCATGATTCATGATTCATGATTCAATTCATGATTCATGATTTATGATTCATGATTCAATTCATGATTCATGATTCATGATTCAATTCATTATTCATGATTCGATTCATGATTCTTGATTCATGATTCATGATTCGATTCATGATTCATGATTCATGATTCAATTCATGATTCATGATTCATGATTCAATTTATGATTCATGAATCATGATTCGATTCATGATTCATGATTCAATTCATGATTCATGATTCATGATTCGATTCATGATTCATGATTCATGATTCATGATTCAATTCATGATTCATGATTCCTGATTCATGATTCATGATTCATCATTCGATTCATGATTCATGCTTCATGATTCAATTCATGATTCATAATTCATGATTCATGAGTCAATTCATGATTCATGATCCATGATTCATGATTCAATTCATGATTCATGATTCATGATTCAAATTATGATTCAATTCATGATTCATGATTCATGATTCAATTCATGATTCATGATTCGATTCATAATTCTTGATTCATGATTCGATTCATGATTCATGATTCAATTCATGATTCAGGATTTATGATTCATGATTCAATTCATGATTCATGATTCATGATTCAATTCATGATTCATGATTCGATTCATGATTCTTGATTTATGATTAATGATTCGATTCATTATTCATGATTCATGATTCAATTCATGATTCATGATTCATGATTCAATTCATGATTCATTAATCATGATTCGATTCATGATTCATGATTCAATTCATGATTCATGATTCAATTCATGATTCATGATTCATGATTCAATTCATGATTCAATTCATGATTCATGATTTATGATTCAATTCATGATTCATGATTCAATTCATAATTCACGATTCATGATTCATGATTCAATTCATGATTCACGATTCATGATTCATGATTTATGATTCAATTCATGATTCATGATTCATAATTCAATTAATGATTCATAATTCATGATTCATGATTCAAATTATGATTCATAATTGATGATTCATGATTCAATTCATGATTCATGATTCATGATTCATGATTCAATTCATGATTCATGATTCATGATTCAATTCATGATTCATAATTCATGATTCATGATTCAATTCATGATTCATGATTCAAGATTCATGATTCATGATTCATGATTCAATTCATGATTCAATTCATGATTCATGATTCATGATTCAATTTATGATTCATGATTCAATTCATGATTCATGATTCGTGATTAAATTCATGATTCAATTCATGATTCATGATTCATGATTCATGATTTAATTCATGATTCACGATTCATGATTCATGATTTATGATTCAATTCATGATTCATGATTCATAATTCAATTCATGATTCATGATTCATGATTCAATTTATGATTCATGATTCAATTCATGATTCATGATTCGTGATTAAATTCATGATTCAATTCATGATTCATGATTCATGATTTAATTCATGATTCAAGATTCATGATTCATGATTCAATTCATGATTCTTGATTCAATTCATGATTCATGATTCATGATTCAATTCATGATTCATGATTCGATTCATAATTCTTGATTCATGATTCGATTCATGATTCATGATTCATGATTCAATTCATGATTCATGATTTATGATTCATGATTCAATTCATGATTCATGATTCATGATTCATGATTCAATTCATGATTCATGATTCGATTCATGATTCTTGATTCATGATTCAATTCATGATTCATGATTCATGATTCAATTCATGATTCATGATTCCTGATTCATGATTCAATTCATGATTCATGATTCATGATTCATGATTCAATTCATGATTCATGATTTATGATTCATGATTCAATTCATGATTCATGATTTATGATTCATGATTCAATTCATGATTCATGATTCATGATTCATGATTCAATTCATGATTCATGATTCGATTCATAATTCTTGATTCATGATTCAATTCATGATTCATGATTCATGATTCAATTCATGATTCATGATTCCTGATTCATGATTCAATTCATGATTCATGATTCATGATTCATGATTCAATTCATGATTCATGATTCGATTCATAATTCTTGATTCATGATTCGATTCATGATTCATGATTCATGATTCAATTCATGATTCATGATTTATGATTCATGATTCAATTCATGATTCATGATTCATGATTCATGATTCAATTCATGATTCATGATTCGATTCATGATTCTTGATTCATGATTCATGATTCAATTCATGATTCGATTCATGATTCATGATTCAATCATGATTCATGATTCATGATTCGATTCATGATTCATGATTTAAATTCATGATTCATTATTCGATTCATAATTCTTGATTCATGATTCGATTCATGATTCATGATTCATGATTCAATTCATGATTCATGATTTATGAATCATTATTCAATTCATGATTCATGAATCATGATTCAATTCATTATTCATGATTCGATTAATGATTCTTGATTCATGATTCGATTCATGATTCATGATTCATGATTCAATTCATGATTCATGATTCATGATTCAATTCATGATTCATGAATCATGATTCGATTCATGATTCATGATTCGATTCATGAATTATGATTCAATTCATGATTCATGATTCATGATTCGATTCATGATTCATGATTCAATTCATGATTCGATTCATGATTCATGATTCAATCATGATTCATGATTCATGATTCGATTCATGATTCATGATTCAATTCATGATTCATTATTCGATTCATAATTCTTGATTCATGATTCGATTCATGATTCATGATTCATGATTCAATTCATGATTCATGATTTATGATTCATGATTCAATTCATGATTCATGATTCATGATTCAATTCATTATTCATGATTCGATTCATGATTCTTGATTCATGATTCATGATTCGATTCATGATTCATGATTCATGATTCAATTCATGATTCATGATTCATGATTCAATTTATGATTCATGAATCATGATTCGATTCATGATTCATGATTCAATTCATGATTCATGATTCATGATTCGATTCATGATTCATGATTCATGATTTATGATTCAATTCATGATTCATGATTCCTGATTCATGATTCATGATTCATCATTCGATTCATGATTCATGCTTCATGATTCAATTCATGATTCATAATTCATGATTCATGAGTCAATTCATGATTCATGATCCATGATTCATGATTCAATTCATGATTCATGATTCATGATTCAAATTATGATTCAATTCATGATTCATGATTCATGATTCAATTCATGATTCATGATTCGATTCATAATTCTTGATTCATGATTCGATTCATGATTCATGATTCAGGATTTATGATTCATGATTCAATTCATGATTCATGATTCATGATTCAATTCATGATTCATGATTCGATTCATGATTCTTGATTTATGATTCATGATTCGATTCATTATTCATGATTCATGATTCAATTCATGATTCATGATTCATGATTCAATTCATGATTCATTAATCATGATTCGATTCATGATTCATGATTCAATTCATGATTCATGATTCAATTCATGATTCATGATTCATGATTCAATTCATGATTCAATTCATGATTCATGATTTATGATTCAATTCATGATTCATGATTCAATTCATAATTCACGATTCATGATTCATGATTCAATTCATGATTCACGATTCATGATTCATGATTTATGATTCAATTCATGATTCATGATTCATAATTCAATTCATGATTCATAATTCATGATTCATGATTCAAATTATGATTCATAATTGATGATTCATGATTCAATTCATGATTCATGATTCATGATTCATGATTCAATTCATGATTCATGATTCATGATTCAATTCATGATTCATAATTCATGATTCATGATTCAATTCATGATTCATGATTCAAGATTCATGATTCATGATTCATGATTCAATTCATGATTCAATTCATGATTCATGATTCATGATTCAATTTATGATTCATGATTCAATTCATGATTCATGATTCGTGATTAAATTCATGATTCAATTCATGATTCATGATTCATGATTCATGATTTAATTCATGATTCACGATTCATGATTCATGATTTATGATTCAATTCATGATTCATGATTCATAATTCAATTCATGATTCATAATTCATGATTCATGATTCAAATTATGATTCATAATTGATGATTCATGATTCAATTCATGATTCATGATTCATGATTCATGATTCAATTCATGATTCATGATTCATGATTAAATTCATGATTCATAATTCATGATTCATGATTCAATTCATGATTCATGATTCATGATTCATAATTCATGATTCATGATTCAATTCATGATTCATGATTCAAGATTCATGATTCATGATTCAATTCATGATTCATGATTCTTGATTAAATTCATGATTCATGATTTATGATTCAATTCATGATTCATGATTCCTGATTCATGATTCAATTCATGATTCATGATTCATGATTCATGATTCGATTCATGATTCATGATTCGATTCATGATTCATAATTCATGATTCATGATTCAATTCATGATTCATGATTCAATTCATGATTCTTGATTCAATTCATGATTCATGATTCATGATTCAATTCATGATTCAATTCATGATTCATGATTCAATTCATGATTCATGATTCAAGATTCATGAATCATGATTCATTATTCAATTCATGATTCAATTCATGATTCATGATTCATGATTCAATATATGATTCATGATTCAATTCATGATTCATAATTCATGATTCATGATTCAATTCATGATTCATGATTCAAGATTCATGATTCATGATTCGATTCATGATTCTTGATTCAATTCATGATTCATGATTCATGATTCATGATTCAATTCATGATTCATGATTCCTGATTCATGATTCAATTCATGATTCATGATTCATGATTCATGATTCAATTTATGATTCATGATTCATGATTCATGATTCATGATTCAATTCATGATTCATGATTCATGATTCAATTCATGATTCATTATTCGATTCATAATTCTTGATTCATGATTCGATTCATGATTCATGATTCATGATTCAATTCATGATTCATGATTTATGATTCATGATTCAATTCATGATTCATGATTCATGATTCAATTCATTATTCATGATTCGATTCATGATTCTTGATTCATGATTCGATTCATGATTCATGATTCATGATTCAATTCATGATTCATGATTCATGATTCAATTTATGATTCATGAATCATGATTCGATTCATGATTCATGATTCAATTCATGATTCATGATTCATGATTCGATTCATGATTCATGATTCATGATTCATGATTCAATTCATGATTCATGATTCCTGATTCCTGATTCATGATTCATGATTCGATTCATGATTCATGCTTCATGATTCAATTCATGATTCATAATTCATGATTCATGAGTCAATTCATGATTCATGATCCATGATTCATGATTCAATTCATGATTCATGATTCATGATTCAAATTATGATTCAATTCATGATTCATGATTCATGATTCAATTCATGATTCATGATTCGATTCATAATTCTTGATTCATGATTCGATTCATGATTCATGATTCAATTCATGATTCAGGATTTATGATTCATGATTCAATTCATGATTCATGATTCATGATTCAATTCATGATTCATGATTCGATTCATGATTCTTGATTTATGATTCATGATTCGATTCATGATTCATGATTCATGATTCAATTCATGATTCATGAATCATGATTCGATTCATGATTCATGATTCAATTCATGATTCATGATTCAATTCATGATTCATGATTCAATTCATGATTCAATTCATGATTCATGATTTATGATTCAATTCATGATTCATGATTCAATTCATAATTCACGATTCATGATTCATGATTCAATTCATGATTCATGATTCATGATTCAATTCATGATTCAATTCATGATTCATGATTTAAATTTCAATTCATGATTCATGATTCAATTCATAATTCACGATTCATGATTCATGATTCAATTCATGATTCACGATTCATGATTCATGATTTATGATTCAATTCATGATTCATGATTCATAATTCAATTCATGATTCATAATTCATGAATCATGATTCAAATCATGATTCATAATTGATGATTCATGATTCAATTCATGATTCATGATTCATGATTCATGATTCAATTCATGATTCATGATTCATGATTCAATTCATGATTCATAATTCATGATTCATGATTCAATTCATGATTCATGATTCAAGATTCATGATTCATGATTCATGATTCAATTCATGATTCAATTCATGATTCATGATTCATGATTCAATTTATGATTCATGATTCAATTCATGATTCATGATTCGTGATTAAATTCATGATTCAATTCATGATTCATGATTCATGATTCAATTCATGATTCATGATTCATGATTCATGATTCAATTCATGATTCACGATTCATGATTCATGATTTATGATTCAATTCATGATTCATGATTCATAATTCAATTCATGATTCATAATTCATGATTCATGATTCAAATTATGATTCATAATTGATGATTCATGATTCAATTCATGATTCATGATTCATGATTCATGATTCAATTCATGATTCATGATTCATGATTCAATTCATGATTCATAATTCATGATTCATGATTCAATTCATGATTCATGATTCATGATTCATAATTCATGATTCATGATTCAATTCATGATTCATGATTCAAGATTCATGATTCATGATTCAATTCATTATTCATGATTCTTGATTCAATTCATGATTCATGATTCATGATTCAATTCATGATTCATGATTCCTGATTCATGATTCAAATTATGATTCATAATTGATGATTCATGATTCAATTCATGATTCATGATTCATGATTCATGATTCAATTCATGATTCATGATTCATGATTCAATTCATGATTCATAATTCATGATTCATGATTCAATTCATGATTCATGATTCAAGATTCATGATTCATGATTCAATTCATGATTCATGATTTATGAATCATTATTCAATTCATGATTCATGAATCATGATTCAATTAATTATTCATGATTCGATTAATGATTCTTGATTCATGATTCATGATTCGATTCATGATTCATGATTCATGATTCAATTCATGATTCATGATTCATGATTCAATTCATGATTCATGAATCATGATTCGATTCATGATTCATGATTCGATTCATGAATTATGATTCAATTCATGATTCATGATTCATGATTCGATTCATGATTCATGATTCAATTCATGATTCGATTCATGATTCATGATTCAATCATGATTCATGATTCATGATTCGATTCATGATTCATGATTCAATTCATGATTCATTATTCGATTCATAATTCTTGATTCATGATTCGATTCATGATTCATGATTCATGATTCAATTCATGATTCATGATTTATGATTCATGATTCAATTCATGATTCATGATTCATGATTCAATTCATTATTCATGATTCGATTCATGATTCTTGATTCATGATTCATGATTCGATTCATGATTCATGATTCATGATTCAATTCATGATTCATGATTCATGATTCAATTTATGATTCATGAATCATGATTCGATTCATGATTCATGATTCAATTCATGATTCATGATTCATGATTCGATTCATGATTCATGATTCATGATTCATGATTCAATTCATGATTCATGATTCCTGATTCATGATTCATGATTCATCTTTCGATTCATGATTCATGCTTCATGATTCAATTCATGATTCATAATTCATGATTCATGAGTCAATTCATGATTCATGATCCATGATTCATGATTCAATTCATGATTCATGATTCATGATTCAAATTATGATTCAATTCATGATTCATGATTCATGATTCAATTCATGATTCATGATTCGATTCATAATTCTTGATTCATGATTCGATTCATGATTCATGATTCAATTCATGATTCAGGATTTATGATTCATGATTCAATTCATGATTCATGATTCATGATTCAATTCATGATTCATGATTCGATTCATGATTCTTGATTTATGATTCATGATTCGATTCATTATTCATGATTCATGATTCAATTCATGATTCATGATTCATGATTCAATTCATGATTCATTAATCATGATTCGATTCATGATTCATGATTCAATTCATGATTCATGATTCAATTCATGATTCATGATTCATGATTCAATTCATGATTCAATTCATGATTCATGATTTATGATTCAATTCATGATTCATGATTCAATTCATAATTCACGATTCATGATTCATGATTCAATTCATGATTCACGATTCATGATTCATGATTCAAATTATGATTCATAATTGATGATTCATGATTCAATTCATGATTCATGATTCATGATTCATGATTCAATTCATGATTCATGATTCATTAATTCAATTCATGATTCATAATTCATGATTCATGATTCAATTCATGATTCATGATTCAAGATTCATGATTCATGATTCATGATTCAATTCATGATTCAATTCATGATTCATGATTCATGATTCAATTTATGATTCATGATTCAATTCATGATTCATGATTCGTGATTAAATTCATGATTCAATTCATGATTCATGATTCATGATTCATGATTTAATTCATGATTCACGATTCATGATTCATGATTTATGATTCAATTCATGATTCATGATTCATAATTCAATTCATGATTCATAATTCATGATTCATGATTCAAATTATGATTCATAATTGATGATTCATGATTCAATTCATGATTCATGATTCATGATTCATGATTCAATTCATGATTCATGATTCATGATTAAATTCATGATTCATAATTCATGATTCATGATTCAATTCATGATTCATGATTCATGATTCATAATTCATGATTCATGATTCAATTCATGATTCATGATTCAAGATTCATGATTCATGATTCAATTCATGATTCATGATTCTTGATTAAATTCATGATTCATGATTTATGATTCAATTCATGATTCATGATTCCTGATTCATGATTCAATTCATGATTCATGATTCATGATTCGATTCATGATTCATGATTCGATTCATGATTCATAATTCATGATTCATGATTCAATTCATGATTCATGATTCAATTCATGATTCTTGATTCAATTCATGATTCATGATTCATGATTCAATTCATGATTCAATTCATGATTCATGATTCAATTCATGATTCATGATTCAAGATTCATGAATCATGATTCATTATTCAATTCATGATTCAATTCATGATTCATGATTCATGATTCAATATATGATTCATGATTCAATTCATGATTCATAATTCATGATTCATGATTCAATTCATGATTCATGATTCAAGATTCATGATTCATGATTCAATTCATGATTCATGATTCTTGATTCAATTCATGATTCATGATTCATGATTCAATTCATGATTCATGATTCATGATTCATGATTCAATTCATGATTCATGATTCATGATTCATGATTCATGATTCAATTCATGATTCATGATTCATGATTCAATTCATGATTCATTATTCGATTCATAATTCTTGATTCATGATTCGATTCATGATTCATGATTCATGATTCAATTCATGATTCATGATTTATGATTCATGATTCAATTCATGATTCATGATTCATGATTCAATTCATTATTCATGATTCGATTCATGATTCTTGATTCATGATTCATGATTCGATTCATGATTCATGATTCATGATTCAATTCATGATTCATGATTCATGATTCAATTTATGATTCATGAATCATGATTCGATTCATGATTCATGATTCAATTCATGATTCATGATTCGATTCATGATTCATGATTCATGATTCATGATTCAATTCATGATTCATGATTCCTGATTCATGATTCATGATTCATGATTCGATTCATGATTCATGCTTCATGATTCAATTCATGATTCATAATTCATGATTCATGAGTCAATTCATGATTCATGATCCATGATTCATGATTCAATTCATGATTCATGATTCATGATTCAAATTATGATTCAATTCATGATTCATGATTCATGATTCAATTCATGATTCATGATTCGATTCATAATTCTTGATTCATGATTCGATTCATGATTCATGATTCAATTCATGATTCAGGATTTATGATTCATGATTCAATTCATGATTCATGATTCATGATTCAATTCATGATTCATGATTCGATTCATGATTCTTGATTTATGATTCATGATTCGATTCATGATTCATGATTCATGATTTAATTCATGATTCATGAATCATGATTCGATTCATGATTCATGATTCAATTCATGATTCATGATTCAATTCATGATTCATGATTCAATTCATGATTCAATTCATGATTCATGATTTATGATTCAATTCATGATTCATGATTCAATTCATAATTCACGATTCATGATTCATGATTCAATTCATGATTCATGATTCATGATTCAATTCATGATTCAATTCATGATTCATGATTTAAATTTCAATTCATGATTCATGATTCAATTCATAATTCACGATTCATGATTCATGATTCAATTCATGATTCACGATTCATGATTCATGATTTATGATTCAATTCATGATTCATGATTCATAATTCAATTCATGATTCATAATTCATGATTCATGATTCAAATTATGATTCATAATTGATGATTCATGATTCAATTCATGATTCATGATTCATGATTCATGATTCAATTCATGATTCATGATTCATGATTCAATTCATGATTCATAATTCATGATTCATGATTCAATTCATGATTCATGATTCAAGATTCATGATTCATGATTCATGATTCAATTCATGATTCAATTCATGATTCATGATTCATGATTCAATTTATGATTCATGATTCAATTCATGATTCATGATTCGTGATTAAATTCATGATTCAATTCATGATTCATGATTCATGATTCATGATTCAATTCATGATTCACGATTCATGATTCATGATTTATGATTCAATTCATGATTCATGATTCATAATTCAATTCATGATTCATAATTCATGATTCATGATTCAAATTATGATTCATAATTGATGATTCATGATTCAATTCATGATTCATGATTCATGATTCATGATTCAATTCATGATTCATGATTCATGATTCAATTCATGATTCATAATTCATGATTCATGATTCAATTCATGATTCATGATTCATGATTCATAATTCATGATTCATGATTCAATTCATGATTCATGATTCAAGATTCATGATTCATGATTCAATTCATGATTCATGATTCTTGATTCAATTCATGATTCATGATTCATGATTCAATTCATGATTCATGATTCCTGATTCATGATTCAAATTATGATTCATAATTGATGATTCATGATTCAATTCATGATTCATGATTCATGATTCATGATTCAATTCATGATTCATGATTCATGATTCAATTCATGATTCATAATTCATGATTCATGATTCAATTCATGATTCATGATTCAAGATTCATGATTCATGATTCAATTCATGATTCATGATTCTTGATTCAATTCATGATTCATGATTCATGATTCAATTCATGATTCATGATTCCTGATTCATGATTCAATTCATGATTCATGATTCATGATTCATGATTCGATTCATGATTCATGATTCGATTCATGATTCATAATTCATGATTCATGATTCAATTCATGATTCATGATTCAATTCATGATTCTTGATTCAATTCATGATTCATGATTCATGATTCAATTCATGATTCAATTCATGATTCATGATTCAATTCATGATTCAAGATTCATGAATCATGATTCATTATTCAATTCATGATTCAATTCATGATTCATGATTCATGATTCAATATATGATTCATGATTCAATTCATGATTCATAATTCATGATTCATGATTCAATTCATGATTCATGATTCAAGATTCATGATTCATGATTCAATTCATGATTCATGATTCTTGATTCAATTCATGATTCATGATTCATGATTCATGATTCAATTCATGATTCATGATTCCTGATTCATGATTCAATTCATGATTCATGATTCATGATTCATGATTCAATTCATGATTCATGATTCCTGATTCATGATTCAATTCATGATTCATGATTCATGATTCATGATTCAATTCATGATTCATGATTCGATTCATGATTCTTGATTCATGATTCATGATTCAATTCATGATTCGATTCATGATTCAATTCATGATTCGATTCATGATTCAATTCATGATTCATGAATCATGATTCGATTCATGATTCATGATTCAATCATGATTCATGATTCATGATTCGATTCATGATTCATGATTCAATTCATGATTCATGATTCCTGATTCATGATTCAATGCATGATTCATGATTCATGATTCGATTCATGATTCATGATTCATGATTCAATTCATGATTCATAATTCATGATTCATGAGTCAATTCATGATTCATGGTCCATGATTCATCATTCAATTCATGATTCATGATTCATGATTCAAATTATGATTCAATTCATGATTCATGATTCATGATTCAATTCATGATTCATGATTCGATTCATGATTTATCATTCAATTCATGATTCATGATTTATGATTCATGTTTCAATTCATGATTCATGATTCAATTCATGATTCATGATTCGATTCATGATTCTTGATTCATGATTCATGATTCGATTCATGATTCATGATTCATAATTCAATTCATGATTCATGATTGAATTCATGATTCATGAATCATGATTCGATTCATGATTCATGATTCAATTCATGATTCATGATTCAATTCATGATTCATGATTCAATTCATGATTCATGATTCATGATTCAATTCATGATACAATTCATGATTCATAATTCATGATTCAATTTATGATTCATGATTCAATTCATGATTCATGATTCATGATTAAATTCATGATTCAATTCATGATTCATGATTCATGATTCAATTCATGATTCACGATTCATGATTCATGATTTATGATTCAATTCATGATTCATGATTCATAATTCAATTCATGATTCATAATTTATGATTCATGATTCAAATTATGATTCATAATTGATGATTCATGATTCAATTCATGATTCATGATTCAATTCATGATTCATGATTCAATTCATTAATCAATTCATGATTTAAATTCATGATTCAATTCATGATTCATGATTCAGTATTCGATTCATGATTCATGATTCAATTCATGATCCATGATTCAATTAATGATTCATGATTCATGATTCAATTCATGATTCAATTCATGATTCATGATTCATGATTTATGATTCAATTCATGATTCATAATTCATGATTCATGATTCAATTCATGATTCAATTCATGATTCATGATTAAATTCATGATTCATAATTCATGATTCATGAATATATTCATGATTCATAATTTATGATTCAATTCATTATTCATGATTCATGATTCATGATTAGATTCATGATTCATTATTTATGATTCAATTCATGATTTATGATTCATGATTCATGATTTATGATTCACGATTCATGATTTATGATTCATGATTCATGATTCATGATTCAATTCATGATTCATGATTCAATTCATGATTCAAAATTCATGACTCATGATTCAATTCATGATTCATGATTCAATTCATGATTCATGATTCATGATTCAATTCATGATTCATGATTCATGATTCGATTCATGATTCGATTCATGATACAATTCATGATTCGATTCATGATTCATGATTCATGATTCGATTCATGATTCATAATTCATGATTCATGATTCAATTCATGATTCATGATTCAATTCATGATTCAATTCATGATTCAATTCATCATTCCTGATTCATGATTCATGATTCATGATTCAATATATGATTCATGATTCAATTCATGATTCATAATTCATGATTCATGATTCAAGATTTATGATTCATGATTCAATTCATGATTCATGATTCTTGATTCAATTCATGATTCATGATTTATGATTCATGATTCATGATTCAATTCATGATTCATGTTTCAATTCATGATTCATGATTCATGATTCGATTCATTAATTATGATTCATGATTCAATTCATGATTCATGATCCATGATTCATGATTCAATTCATGATTCAATTCATGATTCATAATTCATGATTCATTTCATGATTCATGATCCACGATTCATGATTCAATTCATGATTTATGATTCATGATTCAATTCATAATCAATTCATGATTCATGATTCATGATTCAATTCATGATTCATGATTCGATTCATAATTCTTGATTCATGATTCGATTCATGATTCTTAATTCATGAATCATGATTCGAATTATGATTCATGATTCAATTCATGATTCATGATTCATGATTCAAATTATGATTCAATTCATGATTCATGATTCATGATTCATGATTCAATTCATGATTCATAATTCAAGATTCATGAGTCAATTCATGATTCATGGTCCATGATTCAACATTCAATTCATGATTCATGATTCATGATTCAAATTATGATTCAATTCATGATTCATGATTCATGATTCAATTCATGATTCATGATTCGATTCATGATTCATGATTCAATTCATGATTCATGATTTATGATTCATGATTCAATTCATGATTCATGATTCAATTCATGATTCATGATGCGATTCATGATTCTTGATTCATGATTCATGATTCGATTCATGATTCATGATTCATAATTCAATTCATGATTCATGATTCAATTCATGATTCATGAATCATGATTCGATTCATGGTTCATGATTCAATTCATGATTCATGATTCATGATTCAATTCATGATTCAATTCATGATTCATGATTCATGATTCAATTCATGATTCATGATTCAATTCTTGATTCATGATTCATGATTAAATTCATGATTCAATTCATGATTCATGATTCATGATTCAATTCATGATTCACGATTCATGATTCATGATTTATGATTCAATTCATGATTCATGATTCATAATTCAATTCATGATTCATAATTTATGATTCATGATTCAAATTATGATTCATAATTGATGATTCATGATTCAATTCATGATTAATGATTCATGATTCAATTCATGATTCATGATTCAATTCATTAATCAATTCATGATTTAAATTCATGATTCAATTCATGATTCATGATAAGATTCATGATTCATTATTTATGATTCAATTCATGATTTATGATTCATGATTCATGATTTATGATTCATGATTCATGATTTATGATTCATGATTTATGATTCAATTCATGATTCATGATTCAATTCATGATTCAAAATTCATGATTCATGATTCAATTCATGATTCATGATTCATGATTCGATTCATGATTCGATTCATGATTCAATTCATGATTCGATTCATGATTCATGATTCGATTCATGATTCATAATTCATGATTCATGATTCAATTCATGATTCATGATTCAATTCATGATTCAATTCATGATTCATGATTCATGATTCATGATTCATGATTCATGATTCAATATATGATTCATGATTCAATATATGATTCATGATTCATGATTCAATTCATGATTCATAATTCATGATTCATGATTAAATTCATGATTCATGATTCAAGATTTATGATTCATGATTCAATTCATGATTCATGATTCTTGATTCAATTCATGATTCATGATTTATGATTCATGATTCATGATTCGATTCATGATTAATGTTTCAATTCATGATTCATGATTTATGATTCATGATTCGATTCATTAATTATGATTCATGATTCAATTCATGATTCATGATCCATGATTCATGATTCAATTCATGATTCAATTCATGATTCATAAATTATGATTCATTTCGTGATTCATGATCCATGATTCATGATTCAATTCATGATTTATGATTCATGATTCAATTCATAATCAATTCATGATTCATGATTCATGATTCAATTCCTGATTCATGATTCGATTCATAATTCTTGATTCATGATTCGATTCATGATTCATGATTCAATTCATGATTCATGATTTATGATTCATGATTCAATTCATGATTCATGATTCAATTCATGATTCATGATTCGATTCATGATTCTTGATTCATGAATCATGATTCGATTCATGATTCATGATTCAATTCATGATTCATGATTCATGATTCAATTCATGATTCATGAATCATGATTCGATTCATGATTCAATTCATGATTCATGATTCATGATTTGATTCATGATTTATGATTCAATTCATGATTGAATTCATGATTCATGATTCATGATTCAATTTATGATTCATGATTCATGATTCATGATTCAATTCATGATTCATGATTCAATTCATGATTCAATTCATGATTCATGATTCATGATTTATGATTCAATTCATGATTCATGATTCATGATTCATGATTCAATTCATGATTCATAATTCATAATTCAATTCATGATTCATAATTCATGATTCATGATTCAATTCATGATTCATAATTCATGATTCATGATTCAATTCATGATTCATGATTCATTATTCATGATTCAATTCATGATTCATGATTCAATTCATTAATCGATTCATTATTCATGATTCGATTCATGATTCATGATTCATGATTCAATTCATGATCCATGATTCAATCATGATTCATGATTCATGATTCAATTCATGATTCAATTCATGATTCATGATTCATGATTCAATTCATGATTCATAATTCATGATTCATGATTCAATTCATGATTCATAATTCATGATTCATGATTCAATTCATGATTCAATTCATGATTCATGATTCATTATTCATTATTCATGATTCAATTTATGATTCATAATTCATGATTCATGAATATATTCATGATTCATAATTCATGATTCAATTCATTATTCATGATTCATGATTCATGATTAGATTCATGATTCATGAGTTATGATTCAATTCATGATTTATGATTCATGATTCATGATTTATGATTCATGATCCATGATTTATGATTCATGATTCAATTCATGATTCATAATTCATGATTCATGATTCAATTCATGATTCATGATTCAAGATTCATGATTCAATTCATGATTCATGATTCATGATTTGATTCATGATTCATGATTCAATTCATGATTCATGATTCAATTCATAATTCATGATTTGATTCATGATTCATGATTCATGATTCAATTCATGATTCGATTCATGATTCATGATTCAATTCATGATTCATGATTCATGATTCAATTCATGATTCATGATTCATGATTCAATTCATGATTCATGATTCATGATTCAATTCATGATTCGATTCATGATTCAATTCATGATTCAATTTATGATTCATGATTCATGATTCATGATTCAATTCATGATTCATAATTCATGATTCATGATTCAATTCATGATTCATGATTCATGATTCAATTCATGATTCATAATTCATAATTCAATTCATGATTCATAATTCATGATTCATGATTCAATTCATGATTCATAATTCATGATTCATGATTCATTATTCATGATTCAATTCATGATTCATGATTCAATTCATTAATCGATTCATTATTCATGATTCGATTCATGATTCATGATTCATGATTCAATTCATGATTCATAATTCATAATTCAATTCATGATTCATAATTCATGATTCATGATTCAATTCATGATTCATAATTCATGATTCATGATTCAATTCATGATTCATGATTCATTATTCATGATTCAATTCATGATTCATGATTCAATTCATTAATCGATTCATTATTCATGATTCGATTCATGATTCATGATTCATGATTCAATTCATGATCCATGATTCAATCATGATTCATGATTCATGATTCAATTCATGATTCAATTCATGATTCATGATTCATGATTCAATTCATGATTCATAATTCATGATTCATGATTCAATTCATGATTCATAATTCATGATTCATGATTCAATTCATGATTCAATTCATGATTCATGATTCATTATTCATTATTCATGATTCAATTTATGATTCATAATTCATGATTCATGAATATATTCATGATTCATAATTCATGATTCAATTCATTATTCATGATTCATGATTCATGATTAGATTCATGATTCATGAGTTATGATTCAATTCATGATTTATGATTCATGATTCATGATTTATGATTCATGATCCATGATTTATGATTCATGATTCAATTCATGATTCATAATTCATGATTCATGATTCAATTCATGATTCATGATTCATGATTCATGATTCAATTCATGATTCATGATTCATGATTTGATTCATGATTCATGATTCAATTCATGATTCATGATTCAATTCATAATTCATGATTTGATTCATGATTCATGATTCATGATTCAATTCATGATTCGATTCATGATTCATGATTCAATTCATGATTCATGATTCATGATTCAATTCATGATTCATGATTCATGATTCAATTCATGATTCATGATTCATGATTCAATTCATGATTCGATTCATGATTCAATTCATGATTCAATTTATGATTCATGATTCATGATTCATGATTCAATTCATGATTCATAATTCATGATTCATGATTCAATTCATGATTCATAATTCATGATTCATGATTCAATTCATGATTCATGATTCATTATTCATAATTCAATTCATGATTCATGATTCAATTCATTAATCGATCAATGATTCAATTCATGATTCAATTCATGATTCATGATTCATGATTCTATTCATGATTCATGATTCATGATTCAATTCATGATCCATGATTCAATTCATGATTCATGATTCATGATTCAATTCATGATTCATAATTCATAAATCATGATTCAATTCATGATTCATAATTCATGATTCATGATTCAATTCATGATTCATAATTCATGATTCATGAATATATTCATGATTCATAATTCATAATTCAATTCATAATTCATGATTCATGATTCATGATTCGATTCATGATTCATGATTTATGATTTAATTCATGATTTATGATTCATGATTCATGATTAATGGTTCATGATTCATGATTTATTATTCATGATTCATGATTCATGATTCAATTCATGATTCATGATTCAATTCATGTTTAATGATTCATGATTCATTATTCAATTCATGATTCATGATTCAATTCATGATTCATGATTCAATTCATGATTCAATTCATGACTCATGATTCATGATTCATGATTCAATTCATGATTCAATTCATGACTCATGATTCATGATTCATGATTCAATTCATGATTCATGATTCATGATTCATGATTCAATTCATGATTCATAATTCATAATTCAATTCATGATTCATAATTCATGATTCATGATTCAATTCATGATTCATAATTCATGATTCATGATTCAATTCATGATTCATGATTCATTATTCATGATTCAATTCATGATTCATGATTCAATTCATTAATCGATTCATTATTCATGATTCGATTCATGATTCATGATTCATGATTCAATTCATGATCCATAATTCAATCATGATTCATGATTCATGATTCAATTCATGATTCAATTCATGATTCATGATTCATGATTCATGATTCAATTCATGATTCATAATTCATGATTCATGATTCAATTCATGATTCATAATTCATTATTCATGATTCAATTTATGATTCATAATTCATGATTCATGAATATATTCATGATTCATAATTCATGATTCAATTCATTATTCATGATTCATGATTCATGATTAGATTCATGATTCATGATTCATGATTCAATTCATGATTCATAATTCATGATTCATGATTTATGATTCATGATCCATGATTCATGATTCATGATTCAATTCATGATTCATGATTCATGATTTGATTCATGATTCATGATTCAATTTATGATTCATTATTCATGATTCAATTCATAATTCATGATTCGATTCATGATTCATGATTCATGATTCAATTCATGATTCGATTCATGATTCATGATTCAATTCATGATTCATGATTCATGATTCAATTCATGATTCATGATTCATGATTCAATTCATGATTCATGATTCATGATTCAATTCATGATTCGATTCATGATTCAATTCATGATTCAATTTATGATTCATGATTCATGATTCATGATTCAATTCATGATTCATAATTCATGATTCATGATTCAATTCATGATTCATAATTCATGATTCATGATTCAATTCATGATTCATGATTCATTATTCATAATTCAATTCATGATTCATGATTCAATTCATTAATCGATCAATGATTCAATTCATGATTCAATTCATGATTCATGATTCATGATTCTATTCATGATTCATGATTCATGATTCAATTCATGATCCATGATTCAATTCATGATTCATGATTCATGATTCAATTCATGATTCATAATTCATAAATCATGATTCAATTCATGATTCATAATTCATGATTCATGATTCAATTCATGATTCAATTCATGATTCATGATTCATGATTCAATTCATGATTCATAATTCATGATTCATGAATATATTCATGATTCATAATTCATGATTCAATTCATTATTCATGATTCATGATTCATGATTCGATTTATGATTCATGATTTATGATTTAATTCATGATTTATGATTCATGATTCATGATTAATGATTCATGATTCATGATTTATTATTCATGATTCATGATTCATGATTCAATTCATGATTCATGATTTAATTCATGTTTAATGATTCATGATTCATTATTCAATTCATGATTCATGATTCGATTCATGATTCATGATTTAATTCATGATTCATGATTCGATTCATGATTTATGATTCATGATTCATGATTCATGATTCATTTCATGATTCATGATTCGATTCATGATTCATAATTCATGATTCATGATTCAATTCATGATCCATGATTCAATTCATTATTCATGATTCATGACTCAATTCCTGATTCAATTCATGATTCATGATTCATGATTCAATTCATGATTCAATTCATGATTCATGATTCATGATTCATGATTCATGATTCAATTCATGATTCATGATTCATGATTCATGATTCAATTCATGATTCATGATTCATGATTCAAATCATGATTCATAATTCATGATTCAGGATTCAATTCATGATTCAATTCATGATTCATGATTCATGATTCATGATTCATGATTCAATTCATGATTCATAATTCATGATTCATGAATATAGTCATGATTCATAATTCATGATTCAATTCATTATTCATGATTCATGATTCATGATTCATGATTCAATTCATGATTCATAATTCATGATTCATGAATATAGTCATGATTCATAATTCATGATTCAATTCATTATTCATGATTCATGATTCATGATTAGATTCATGATTCATGATTCATGATTCAATTCATGATTCATAATTCATGATTCATGAATATATTCATGATTCATAATTCATGATTCAATTCATTATTCATGATTCATGATTCATGATTAGATTCATGATTCAATATTTTATGATTCAATTCATGATTTATGATTCATGATTCATGATTCATGATTCATGATTCAATTCATGATTCATGATTCAATTCATGTTTAATGATTCATTATTCATGATTCAATTCATGATTCATGATTCATGATTCGATTCATGATTCATGATTTAATTCATGATTCATGATTTAATTCATGATTCATGATTCATGATTCATGATTCAATTCATGATTCATGATTCATGATTTGATTCATGATTCATGATTCAATTCATGATTCATGATTCAATTCATAATTCATGATTCGATTCATGATTCATGATTCATGATTCAATTCATGATTCGATTCATGATTCATGATTCAATTCATGATTCATGATTCATGATTCAATTCATGATTCATGATTCATGATTCAATTCATGATTCATGATTCATGATTCAATTCATGATTCGATTCATGATTCAATTCATGATTCAATTTATGATTCATGATTCATGATTCATGATTCAATTCATGATTCATAATTCATGATTCATGATTCAATTCATGATTCATAATTCATGATTCATGATTCAATTCATGATTCATGATTCATTATTCATAATTCAATTCATGATTCATGATTCAATTCATTAATCGATCAATGATTCAATTCATGATTCAATTCATGATTCAATTCATGATCCATGATTCAATTCATGATTCATGATTCATGATTCAATTCATGATTCATAATTCATAAATCATGATTCAATTCATGATTCATAATTCATGATTCATGATTCAATTCATGATTCAATTCATGATTCATGATTCATGATTCATGATTCACTTCATGATTCATAATTCATGATTCATGAATATATTCATGATTCATAATTCATGATTCAATTCATAATTCATGATTCATGATTCATGATTCGATTCATGATTCATGATTTATGATTTAATTCATGATTTATGATTCATGATTCATGATTAATGATTCATGATTCATGATTTATTATTCATGATTCATGATTCATGATTCAATTCATGATTCATGATTCAATTCATGTTTAATGATTCATGATTCATTATTCAATTCATGATTCATGATTCATGATTCGATTTATGATTCATGATTCATGATTCATGATTCATGATTCAATTCATGATTCATGATTCAATTCATGATTCAATTCATGATTCATGATTCATGATTCATGATTCAATTCATGATTCATGATTCATGATTCATGATTCAATTCATGATTCATAATTCATAATTCAATTCATGATTCATAAGTCATGATTCATGATTCAATTCATGATTCATAATTCATGATTCATGATTCAATTCATGATTCATGATTCATTATTCATGATTCAATTCATGATTCATGATTCAATTCATTAATCGATTCATTATTCATGATTCGATTCATGATTCAATTCATGATCCATGATTCAATCATGATTCATGATTCATGATTCAATTCATGATTCAATTCATGATTCATGATTCATGATTCATGATTCAATTCATGATTCATAATTCATGATTCATGATTCAATTCATGATTCATAATTCATGATTCAATTCATGATTCATAATTCATGATTCATGATTCAATTCATGATTCAATTCATGATTCATGATTCATTATTCATTATTCATGATTCAATTAATGATTCATAATTCATGATTCATGAATATATTCATGATTCATAATTCATGATTCAATTCATTATTCATGATTCATGATTCATGATTAGATTCATGATTCATGATTTATGATTCATTTCATGATTTATGATTCATGATTCATGATTTATGATTCATGATCCATGATTTATGATTCATGATTCAATTTATGATTCATAATTCATGATTCATGATTCAATTCATGATTCATGATTCATGATTCATGATTCAATTCATGATTCATGATTCATGATTTGATTCATGATTCATGATTCAATTCATGATTCATGATTCATGATTCAATTCATAATTCATGATTCGATTCATGATTCATGATTCATGATTCAATTCATGATTCGATTCATGATTCATGATTCAATTCATGATTCATGATTCATGATTCAATTCATGATTCATGATTCATGATTCAATTCATGATTCATGATTCATGATTCAATTCATGATTCGATTCATGATTCAATTCATGATTCAATTTATGATTCATGATTCATGATTCATGATTCAATTCATGATTCATAATTCATGATTCATGATTCAATTCATGATTCATAATTCATGATTCATGATTCAATTCATGATTCATTATTCATAATTCAATTCATGATTCATGATTCAATTCATTAATCGATCAATGATTCAATTCATGATTCAATTCATGATTCATGATTCATGATTCTATTCATGATTCATGATTCATGATTCAATTCATGATCCATGATTCAATTCATGATTCATGATTCATGATTCAATTCATGATTCATAATTCATAAATCATGATTCAATTCATGATTCATAATTCATGATTCATGATTCAATTCATGATTCAATTCATGATTCATGATTTATGATTCATGATTCAATTCATGATTCATAATTCATGATTCATGAATATATTCATGATTCATAATTCATGATTCAATTCATTATTCATGATTCATGATTCATGATTCGATTCATGATTCATGATTTATGATTTAATTCATGATTTATGATTCATGATTCATGATTAATGATTCATGATTCATGATTTATTATTCATGATTCATGATTCATGATTCAATTCATGATTCATGATTTAATTCATGTTTAATGATTCATGATTCATTATTCAATTCATGATTCATGATTCATGATTCGATTCATGATTCATGATTTAATTCATGATTCATGATTCGATTCATGATTTATGATTCATGATTCATGATTCATGATTCATTTCATGATTCATGATTCGATTCATGATTCATAATTCATGATTCATGATTCAATTCATGATCCATGATTCAATTCATTATTCATGATTCATGACTCAATTCCTGATTCAATTCATGATTCATGATTCATGATTCAATTCATGATTCAATTCATGATTCATGATTCATGATTCAATTCATGATTCATGATTCATGATTTATGATTCAATTCATGATTCATGATTCGATTCATGATTCATTATTCAATTCATGAGCCATGATTCAATTCTTGATTCATGATTCATGATTCAATTCATGATTCAATTCATGATTCATGATTCATGATTCAATTCATGATTCATGATTCATGATTCAATTCATGATTCATAATTCATGATTCAGGATTCAATTCATGATTCATGATTCATGATTCATGATTCATGATTCAATTCATGATTCATAATTCATGATTCATGAATATATTCATGATTCAGAATTCATGATTCAATTCATTATTCATGATTCATGATTCATGATTAGATTCATGATTCATGATTCATGATTCAATTCATGATTCATAATTCATGATTCATGAATATATTCATGATTCATAATTCATGATTCAATTCATTATTCATGATTCATGATTCATGATTAGATTCATGATTCAATATTTTATGATTCAATTCATGATTTATGATTCATGAGTCATGATTCATGATTCATGATTCAATTCATGATTCATGATTCAATTCATGTTTAATGATTCATTATTCATGATTCAATTCATGATTCATGATTCATGATTCGATTCATGATTCATGATTTAATTCATGATTCATGATTCGATTCATGATTTATGATTTATGATTCAATTCATGATTCATGATTCATGATTCATGATTCAATTCATGATTCATGATTCAATTCATGATCCGATTCATGATTCAATTCATGATTCGATTCATGATTCATGATTCATGATTCGATTCATGATTCATAATTCATGATTCATGATTCAATTCATGATTCATGATTCAATTCATGATTCATGATTCATGATTCAATTCATGATTCATGATTCATGATTCAATTCATGATTCAATTCATGATTCATGATTCATGATTCATGATTCAATATATGATTCATGATTCATTATTCAATTCATAATTCATAATTCATGATTCATGATTCAATTCATGATTCAATTCATGATTCATGATTCAATATATGATTCATGATTCATGATTCATGATTCATAATTCATGATTCATAATTAATGATTCATGATTCATGATTCAAGATTCATGATTCATGATTTATGATTCATGATTCAATTCATGATTCATGATTCTTGATTCAATTCATGATTCATGATTCATGATTCAATTCATGATTCATGATTCCTGATTCATGATTCAATTCATGATTCATGATTCATGATTCATGATTCGATTCATGATTCATGATTCATGATTTAATTCATGATTCATAATTCATGATTCATGATTCAATTCATGATTCATGATTCAATTCATGATTCAATTCATGATTCATGATTCATGATTCAATTCATGATTCATGATTCGATTCATAATTATTGATTCATGATTCGATTCATGATTCATGATTCTATTCATGATTCATGATTTATGATTCATGATTCAATTCATGATTCATGATTCATGATTCATGATTCAATTCATGATTCATGATTCGATTCATGATTCTTGATTCATTATTCATGATTCGATTCATGATTCATGATTCAATTCATGATTCATGATTCATGATTCAATTCATGCTTCATGAATCATGATTCAATTCATGATTCATGATTCATGATTCATGATTCGATTCATGATTCATGATTCATGATTCAATTCATGATTCAATTCAAAATTCATGATTCATGATTCAATTTATGATTCATGATTCATGATTCATAATTCATGATTCAATTCATGATTCATGATTCATGATTCAATTCATGATCCATGATTCAATTCATGATTCATGATTCATGATTCAATTCATGATTCAATTTATGATTCATGATTCATGATTCAATTCATGATTCATGATTCAATTCATGATTCATAATTCATGATTCATGATTCAATTCATGATTCATAATTCATGATTCATGATTCAATTCATGATTCAATTCATGATTCATGATTCATGATTCATGATTCATGATTCAATTCATGAATCATAATTCATGATTCATGAATATATTCATGATTCATAATTCATGATTCAATTCATTATTCATGACTCATGATTCATGATTAGATTCATGATTCATGATTTATGATTCAATTCATGATTTATGATTCATGATTAATGATTCATGATTTATTATTCATGATTCGATTCATGATTCATGAATTAATTCATGATTCATGATTCGATTCATGATTCATAATTCATGATTCATGATTCAATTCATGATTCATGATTCGATTCATGATTCATGATTCATGATTCAATTCATGATTCGATTCATGATTCATGATTCAATTCATGATTCATGATTCATGATTCAATTCATGATTCATGATTTATGATTTAATTCATGATTCATGATTCATAATTCAATTCATGATTCATAATTCATGATTCATGATTCAATTCATGATTCAATTCATGATCCATGATTCAATTCATGATTCATGATTCATGATTCAATTCATGATTCACTTCATGATTCATGATTCATGATTCAATTCATGATTCATAATTCATAAATCATGATTCAATTCATGATTCATAATTCATGATTCATGATTCAATTCATGATTCAATTCATGAATCATGATTCATGATTCATGATTCATGATTCAATTCATGATTCATAATTCATGATTCATGAATATATTCATGATTCATAATTCATGATTCAATTCATTATTCATGATTCATGATTCGATTCATGATTCATGATTTATGATTCAATTCATGATTTATGATTCATGATTCATGATTAATGATTCATGATTCATGATTTATTATTCATGATTCATGATTCATGATTCAATTCATGATTCATGATTCAATTCATGTTTAATGATTCATGATTCATTATTCAATTCATGATTCATGATTCGATTCATGATTCATGATTTAATTCATGATTCATGATTCGATTCATGATTTATGATTCATGATTCATGATTCATGATTCATTTCATGATTCATGATTCGATTCATGATTCATAATTCATGATTCATGATTCAATTCATGATCCATGATTCAATTCATTATTCATGATTCATGACTCAATTCCTGATTCAATTCATGATTCATGATTTATGATTCAATTCATGATTCAATTCATGATTCATGATTCATGATTCATGATTCATGATTCAATTCATGATTCATGATTCATGTTTTATGATTCAATTCATGATTCATGATTCATGATTCGATTCATGATTCATGATTCAATTCATGAGCCATAATTCAATTCTTGATTCATGATTCATGATTCAATTCATGATTCAATTCATGATTCATGATTCATGATTCATGATTCAATTCATGACTCATGATTCATGATTCAATTCATGATTCAGAATTCATGATTCAGGATTCAATTCATGATTCAATTCATGATTCATGATTCATGATTCAATTCATGATTCATAATTGGTGATTCATGAATATATTCATGATTCATAATTCATGATTCAATTCATAATTCATGATTCATGATTCATGATTAGATTCATGATTCATGATTTATGATTCAATTCATGATTCATGATTCAATTCATGTTTAATGATTCATTATTCATGATTCAATTCATGATTCATGATTCATGATTCGATTCATGATTCATGATTTAATTCATGATTTATGATTCGATTCACGATTTATGATTCATGATTCAATTCATGATTCATGATTCATGATTCATGATTCAATTCATGATTCATGATTCAATTCATGATTCGATTCATCATTCAATTCATGATTCGATTCATGATTCATGATTCATGATTCAATTCATGATTCGATTCATGATTCATGATTCAATTCATGATTCATGATTCATGATTCAATTCATGATTCATGATTCATGATTCAATTCTTGATTCATGATTCATGATTCAATTCATGATTCGATTCATGATTCAATTCATGATTCAATTTATGATTCATGATTCATGATTCATGATTCAATTCATGATTCATAATTCATGATTCATGATTCAATTCATGATTCATAATTCATGATTCATGATTCAATTCATGATTCATGATTCATTATTCATAATTCAATTCATGATTCATGATTCAATTCATTAATCGATCAATGATTCAATTCATGATTCAATTCATGATTCATGATTCATGATTCTATTCATGATTCATGATTCATGATTCAATTCATGATCCATGATTCAATTCATGATTCATGATTCATGATTCAATTCATGATTCATAATTCATAAATCATGATTCAATTCATGATTCATAATTCATGATTCATGATTCAATTCATGATTCAATTCATGATTCATGATTCATGATTCATGATTCAATTCATGATTCATAATTCATGATTCATGAATATATTCATGATTCATAATTCATGATTCAATTCATTATTCATGATTCATGATTCATGATTCGATTCATGATTCATGATTTATGATTTAATTCATGATTTATGATTCATGATTCATGATTAATGATTCATGATTCATGATTTATTATTCATGATTCATGATTCAATTCATGATTCATGATTCAATTCATGTTTAATGATTCATGATTCATTATTCAATTCATGATTCATGATTCATGATTCGATTCATGATTCATGATTTAATTCATGATTCATAATTCATGATTCATGAATATATTCATGATTCATAATTCATGATTCAATTCATTATTCATGATTCGATTCATTATTCATGATTCGATTCATGATTCATGATTCATGATTCATGATTCAATTCATGATTCATGATTCATGATTCATGATTCAATTCATGATTCATGATTCATGATTCAATTCATGATTCATGATTCATGATTCAATTCATGATTCATGATTCGATTCATAATTATTGATTCATGATTCGATTCATGATTCATGATTCTATTCATGATTCATGATTTATGATTCATGATTCAATTCATGATTCATGATTCATGATTCAATTCATGATTCATGATTCGATTCATGATTCTTGATTCATGATTCATTAATTCGATTCATGATTCATGATTCAATTCATGATTCATGATTCATGATTCAATTCATGCTTCATGAATCATGATTCAATTCATGATTCATGATTCAATTCATGATTCATGATTCATGATTCGATTCATGATTCATGATTCAATTCATGATTCATGATTCAATTCATGATTCAATTCAAAATTCATGATTCATGATTCAATTTATGATTCATGATTCATGATTCATAATTCATGATTCAATTCATGATTCATGATTCATGATTCAATTCATGATTCAATTTATGATTCATGATTCATGATTCATGATTCATGATTCAATTCATGATTCATGATTCATGATTCATGATTCATGATTCAATTCATGAATCATAATTCATGATTCATGAATATATTCATGATTCATAATTCATGATTCAATTCATTATTCATGACTCATGATTCATGATTAGATTCATGATTCATGATTTATGATTCAATTCATGATTTATGATTCATGATTCATGATTAATGATTCATGATTTATTATTCATGATTCGATTCATGATTCATGATTTAATTCATGATTCATGATTCGATTCATGATTCATAATTCATGATTCATGATTCAATTCATGATTCATGATTCGATTCATGATTCATGATTCATGATTCAAGTCATGATTCGATTCATGATTCATGACTCAATTCATGATTCATGATTCATGATTCAATTCATGATTCATGATTTATGATTCAATTCATGATTCATGATTCATAATTCAATTCATGATTCATAATTCATGATTCATGATTCAATTCATGATTCAATTCATGATCCATGATTCAATTCATGATTCATGATTCATGATTCAATTCATGATTCAATTCATGATTCATGATTCATGATTCAATTCATGATTCATAATTCATAAATCATGATTCAATTCATGATTCATAATTCATGATTCATGATTCAATTCATGATTCAATTCATGAATCATGATTCATGATTCATGATTCATGATTCAATTCATGATTCATAATTCATGATTCATGAATATATTCATGATTCATAATTCATGATTCAATTCATTATTCATGATTCATGATTCGATTCATGATTCATGATTTATGATTCAATTCATGATTTATGATTCATAATTCATGATTAATGATTCATGATTCATGATTTATTATTCATGATTCATGATTCATTATTCAATTCATGATTCATGATTCAATTCATGTTTAATGATTCATGATTCAATTCATGATTCATGATCCATGATTCATGATTCATGATCCATGATTCATGATTCAATTCATGATTCATGATTCAATTCATGATTCAATTCATGATTCATAATTCATGATTCAATTCATGATTCATGATTCGATTCATAATTATTGATTCATGATTCGATTCATGATTCATGATTCTATTCATGATTCATGATTTATGATTCATGATTCAATTCATGATTCATGATTCATGATTCAATTCATGATTCATGATTCGATTCATGATTCTTGATTCATGATTCATGATTCGATTCATGATTCATGATTCAATTCATGATTCATGATTCATGATTCAATTCATGCTTCATGAATCATGATTCAATTCATGATTCATGATTCAATTCATGATTCATGATTCATGATTCGATTCATGATTCATGATTCAATTCATGATTCATGATTCAATTCATGATTCAATTCAAAATTCATGATTCATGATTCAATTTATGATTCATGATTCATGATTCATAATTCATGATTCAATTCATGATTCATGATTCATGATTCAATTCATGATTCAATTTATGATTCATGATTCATGATTCATGATTCAATTCATGATTCATGATTCAATTCATGATTCATAATTCATGATTCATGATTCAATTCATGATTCATAATTCATGATTCATGATTCAATTCATGATTCAATTCATGATTCATGATTCATGATTCATGATTCATGATTCAAATCATGATTCATGATTCATGATTCATGATTCATGATTCAAATCATGAATCATAATTCATGATTCATGAATATATTCATGATTCATAATTCATGATTCAATTCATTATTCATGACTCATGATTCATGATTAGATTCATGATTCATGATTTATGATTCAATTCATGATTTATGATTCATGATTCATGATTAATGATTCATGATTTATTATTCATGATTCGATTCATGATTCATGATTTAATTCATGATTCATGATTCGATTCATGATTCATAATTCATGATTCATGATTCAATTCATGATTCATGATTCGATTCATGATTCATGATTCATGATTCAATTCATGATTCGATTCATGATTCATGATTCAATTCATGATTCATGATTCAATTCATGATTCATGATTTATGATTCAATTCATGATTCATGATTCATAATTCAATTCATGATTCATAATTCATGATTCATGATTCAATTCATGATTCAATTCATGATCCATGATTCAATTCATGATTCATGATTCATGATTCAATTCATGATTCAATTCATGATTCATGATTCATGATTCAATTCATGATTCATAATTCATAAATCATGATTCAATTCATGATTCATAATTCATGATTCATGATTCAATTCATGATTCAATTCATGAATCATGATTCATGATTCATGATTCATGATTCAATTCATGATTCATAATTCATGATTCATGAATATATTCATGATTCATAATTCATGATTCAATTCATTATTCATGATTCATGATTCGATTCATGATTCATGATTTATGATTCAATTCATGATTTATGATTCATAATTCATGATTAATGATTCATGATTCATGATTTATTATTCATGATTCATGATTCATGATTCAATTCATGATTCATGATTCAATTCATGTTTAATGATTCATGATTCATTATTCAATTCATGATTCATGATTCGATTCATGATTCATGATTTAATTCATGATTCATGATTCGATTCATGATTTATGATTCATGATTCATGATTCATGATTCATTTCATGATTCATGATTCGATTCATGATCCATGATTCAATTCATTATTCATGATTCATGACTCAATTCCTGATTCAATTCATGATTCATGATTTATGATTCAATTCATGATTCAATTCATGATTCATGATTCATGATTCATGATTCAATTCATGATTCATGATTCATGTTTTATGATTCAATTCATGATTCATGATTCATGATTCGATTCATGATTCATGATTCAATTCATGAGCCATAATTCAATTCTTGATTCATGATTCATGATTCAATTCATGATTCAATTCATGATTCATGATTCATGATTCATGATTCAATTCATGACTCATGATTCATGATTCAATTCATGATTCATAATTCATGATTCAGGATTCAATTCATGATTCAATTCATGATTCATGATTCATGATTCATGATTCATGATTCATGATTCAATTCATGATTCATAATTCATGATTCATGAATATATTCATGATTCATAATTCATGATTCAATTCATTATTCATGATTCATGATCCATGATTAGATTCATGATTCATGATTTATGATTCAATTCATGATTCATGATTAAATTCATGTTTAATGATTCATTATTCATGATTCAATTCATGATTCATGATTCATGATTCGATTCATGATTCATGATTTAATTCATGATTTATGATTCGATTCATGATTTATGATTCATGATTCAATTCATGATTCATGATTCATGATTCATGATTCAATTCATGATTCATGATTCAATTCATGATTCGATTCATGATTCAATTCATGATTCGATTCATGATTCATGATTCATGATTCGATTCATGATTCGATTCATGATTCATGATTCAATTCATGATTCATGATTCATGATTCAATTCATGATTCATGATTCATGATTCAATTCATGATTCATGATTCATGATTCAATTCATGATTCGATTCATGATTCAATTCATGATTCAATTTATGATTCATGATTCATGATTCATGATTCAATTCATGATTCATAATTCATGATTCATGATTCAATTCATGATTCATAATTAATGATTCATGATTCAATTCATGATTCATGATTCATTATTCATAATTCAATTCATGATTCATGATTCAATTCATTAATCGATCAATGATTCAATTCATAATTCAATTCATGATTCATGATTCATGATTCTATTCATGATTCATGATTCATGATTCAATTCATGATCCATGATTCAATTCATGATTCATGATTCATGATTCAATTCATGATTCATAATTCATAAATCATGATTCAATTCATGATTCATAATTCATGATTCATGATTCAATTCATGATTCAATTCATGATTCATGATTCATGATTCATGATTCAATTCATGATTCATGATTCAATTCATGATCCATGATTCAATTCATGATTCATGATTCATGATTCAATTCATGATTCATAATTTATAAATCATGATTCAATTCATGATTCATAATTCATGATTCATGATTCAATTCATGATTCAATTCATGATTCATGATTCATGATTCATGATTCAATTCATGATTCATAATTCATGATTCATGAATATATTCATGATTCATAATTCATGATTCAATTCATTATTCATGATTCATGATTCATGATTCGATTCATGATTCATGATTTATGATTTAATTCATGATTTATGATTCATGATTCATGATTAATGATTCATGATTCATGATTTATTATTCATGATTCATGATTCATGATTCAATTCATGATTCATGATTCAATTCATGTTTAATGATTCATGATTCATTATTCAATTCATGATTCATGATTCATGATTCGATTCATGATTCATGATTTAATTCATGATTCATAATTCATGATTCATGAATATATTCATGATTCATAATTCATGATTCAATTCATTATTCATGATTCGATTCATTATTCATGATTCGATTCATGATTCATGATTCATGATTCATGATTCAATTCATGATTCATGATTCATGATTCATGATTCAATTCATGATTCATGATTCAATTTATGATTCATGATTCATGATTCAATTCATGATTCAATTCATGATTCATGATTCAATTTATGATTCATGATTCATGATTCATGATTCATGATTCAATTCATGATTCATGATTCATGATTCAATTCATGATTCAATTCATATTTCATGATTTATGATTCATGATTTATGATTCAATTCATGATTCATAATTCAATTCATGATTCATAATTGATGATTCATGATTCAATTCATGATTCATAATTGATGATTCATGATTCAATTCATGATTCATGATTCATGATTCAATTCATGATTCATGATTCAATTCATTAATCGATTCATGATTCAATTCATGATTCAATTCATGATTCATGATTCATGTTTCATGATTCGATTCATGATTCATGATTCATGATTCAATTCATGATTCAATTCATGATTCAAGATTCATGATTCATGATTCAATTCATGATTCATAATTCATGATTCATGATTTAATTCATGATTCATGATTCAATTCATAATTCATGATTCATGATTCAATTCATGATTCATAATTCATGATTCATGAATATATTCATGAATCATAATTCATGATTCAATTCATTATTCATGATTCATGATTCATGATCAGATTCATGATTCATGATTTAATTCATGATTCATAATTCATGATTCATGATTCAATTCATGATTCATGATTCATGATTCAATTCATGATTCATGATTCGATTCATGATTTGATTCATGATTCAATTCATGATTCAATTCATGATTCATGATTCATGATTCGATTCATAATTCATAATTCATGATTCAATTCATGATTCATGATTCATGATTCATGATTCATGATTCATGATTCATGATTCATGATTCAATATATGATTCATGATTCATGATTCATGATTCAATTCATGATTCATAATTCATGATTCATGATTCAATCCATGATTCATGATTCATGACTCATGATTCAATTCATGATTCATGATTCATGATTCAATTAATGATTCAATTCATGATTCATGATTCGATTTATAATTCTTGATTCATGATTCGATTCATGATTCATGATTCATGTTTCAATTCATGATTCATGATTCGATTCATGATTCTTGATTCATGATTCATGATTCAATTTATGATTCATGATTCGATTCATGATTCATGATTCAATTCATAATTCATGATTCGATTCATAATTCATGATTCATGATTCGATTCATGATTCATGATTCAATTCATGATTTATGATTCATGATTCAATTCATGATTCTTGATTCATGTTTCAATTCATGATTCAATTCATGATTCATGATTCAATTCATGATTCATGATTCGATTCATGATTCATAATTCATAATTCATGATTTAATTCATGATTCATGATTCAATTCATGATTCATGATTCATGATTCATGATTCATGATTCAATATATGATTCATGATTCATAATTTAATTCATGATTCATAATTCATGATTCATGATTCAATTCATGATTCATGATTCATGATTCAATTCATGATTCATAATTCATGATTCATGATTCAATTCATGATTCATGATTCATGATTCAATTCATGATTCATGATTCGATTCATGATTTGATTCATGATTCAATTCATGATTCAATTCATGATTCATGATTCATGATTCGATTCATAATTCATAATTCATGATTCATGATTCAATTCATGATTCATGATTCATGATTCATGATTCAATATATGATTCATGATTCAATATATGATTCATGATTCATGATTCAATTCATGATTCATAATTCATGATTCATGATTCAATTCATGATTCATGATTCATGACTCATGATTCAATTCATGATTCATGATTCATGATTCAATTAATGATTCAATTCATGATTAATGATTCGATTTATAATTCTTGATTCATGATTCGATTCATGATTCATGATTCATGTTTCAATTCATGATTCATGATTTATGATTCATGATTCATATCATGATTCATGATTCATGGTTCATGATTCAATTCATGATTTATGATTCGATTCATGATTCTTGATTCATGATTCATGATTCAATTTATGATTCATGATTCATGATTCGATTCATGATTCATGATTCAATTCATAATTCATGATTCGATTCATAATTCATGATTCATGATTCGATTCATGATTCATGATTCAATTCATGATTTATGATTCATGATTCAATTCATGATTCTTGATTCATGATTCAATTCATGATTCAATTCATGATTCATGATTCAATTCATGATTCATGATTCGATTCATGATTCATAATTCATAATTCATGATTCAATTCATGATTCATGATTCAATTCATGATTCATGATTCATGATTCATGATTCATGATTCATGATTCAATATATGATTCATGATTCATAATTCAATTCATGATTCATAATTCATGATTCATGATTCAATTCATGATTCAATTCATGATTCATTATTCATGATTCAATTCATGATTCATGATTCGATTTATAATTCTTGATTCATGATTCGATTCATGATTCATGATTCATGTTTCAATTCATGATTCATGATTTATGATTCATGATTCATATCATGATTCATGATTCATGATTTATGATTCGATTCATGATTCATGATTTATGATTCAATTCATGATTCCTGATTCGATTCATAATTCTTGATTCATGATTCGATTCATGATTCATGATTCATGATTCAATTCATGATTCATGATTTATGATTCATGATTCAATTCATGATTCAATTCATTAATCGATTCATGATTCAATTCATAATTCAATTCATGATTTATGATTTATGATTCGATTCATGATTCATGATTCATGATTCAATTCATGATCCATGATTCAATTCATGATTCATGATTAATGATTCAATTCATGATTCAATTCATGATTCATGATTCATGATTCATTATTCAATTCATGATTCATAATTCATGATTCATGATTCAATTCATGATTCATAATTCATGATTCATGATTCAATTCATGATTCAATTCATGAATCATGATTCATGATTCATGATTCATGATTCAATTCATGATTCATAATTTATGATTCATGAATATATTCATGATTCATAATTCATGATTCAATTCATTATTCATGATTCATAATTAGATTCTTGATTCATGAATTATGATTCAATTCATGATTCATGATTTATTTCATGATTCATGATTTGATTCACGATTCATGATTCATGATTCTCTTCATGATTCATGATTCATGATTTATGATTCAATTCATGATTCATGATTCAATTCATGATTCGATTCATGATTCAATTCATGATTCGATTCATGATTCGATTCATGATTCATAATTCATGATTCATTATTCAATATATGATTCATGATTCATGATTCAAATTATGATTCATAATTCATGATTCATGATTCAATTCATGATTCATGATTCAAGATTCATGATTCATGATTCAATTCATGATTCATGATTCTTGATTCAATTCATGATTCATGATTCATGATTCATGATTCGATTCATGATTCCTGATTCATGATTCAATTCATGATTCATGATTCAATTCATGATTCATAATTCATGATTCATGATTCAATTCATGATTCACGATCCATGATTCATGATTCAATTCATGATTCATGATTCATGATTCATGATTCAATTCATGATTCATGATTCATGATTTATGATTAAATTCATGATTTATGATTCATAATTCAATTCATGATTCATAATTCATGATTCATGATTCAATTCATGATTCATAATTCATGATTCATGATTCAATTCATGATTCATGATTCATTATTCATGATTCAATTCATGATTCATGATTCAATTCATTAATCGATTCATGATTCAATTCATGATTCAATTCATGATTCATGATTCATGATTCGATTCATGATCCATGCTTCAATTCATGATTCATGATTCATGATTCAATTCATGATTCAATTCATGATTCATGATTAATGATTCAATTCATGATTCATGATTCAATTCATGATTCATAATTCATGATTCATGATTCAATTCATGATTCATGATTCATGATTCAATTCATGATTCAATTCATGATTCATAATTCATGATTCATGATTCAATTCATGATTCATGATTCATGATTTATGATTCAATTCATGATTTATGATTCATGATTTATGATTCAATTCATGATTCATGATTCATAATTCAATTCATGATTCATAATTCATGATTCATGATTCATAATTCAATTCATGATTCATAATTCATGATTCATGATTCAATTCATGATTCATAATTCATGATTCATGAATATATTGATGATTCATAATTCATGATTCAATTCATTATTCATGATTCAATTCATGATTCGATTCATGATTCAATTCATAATTCGATTCATGATTCAGGATTCATGATTCGATTCATGATTCATGATTCATGATTCATGATTCAATTCATGATTCATGATTCAATTCATTATTCATGATTTATGATTCGATTCATGATTCATGATTCAATTCATGATTCAATTCATGATTCATGATTCATGATTCAATTTATGATTCATGATTCATGATTCATGATTCAATTTATGATTCATGATTCATGATTCATGATTCAATTCATGATTCATGATTCATGATTCAATTCATGATTCAATTCATGATTCATGATTCATGATTCATGATTCAATTCATGATTCATGATTCATGATTTATGATTCAATTCATGATTCATGATTCATAATTCAATTCATGATTAATAATTCATGATTCATGATTCAATTCATGATTCATAATTCATGATTCATGATTCAATTCATGATTCATGATTCATTATTCATGATTCAATTCATGATTCATGATTCAATTCATTAATCGATTCATGATTCAATTCATGATTCAATATATGATTCATGAATCATGATTCGATTCATGATCCATGATTCAATTCATGATTCAATTCATGATTCATGATTCATGATTCAATTCATGATTCATAATTCATGATTCATGATTCAATTCATGATTCATAATTCATGATTCATGATTCAATTCATGATTCATGATTCATTATTCATGATTCAATTCATGATTCATGATTCAATTCATTAATCGATTCATGATTCAATTCATGATTCAATTCATGATTCATGATTCATGATTCGATTCATGATCCATGCTTCAATTCATGATTCATGATTCATGATTCAATTCATGATTCAATTCATGATTCATGATTAATGATTCAATTCATGATTCATGATTCAATTCATGATTCATAATTCATGATTCATGATTCAATTCATGATTCAATTCATGATTCATGATTCATGATTCAATTCATGATTCAATTCATGATTCATAATTCATGATTCAATTCATGATTCATAATTCATGATTCATGATTCAATTCATGATTCATGATTCATGATTTATGATTCAATTCATGATTCATGATTCATGATTTATGATTCAATTCATGATTCATGATTCATAATTCAATTCATGATTCATAATTCATGATTCATGATTCATAATTCAATTCATGATTCATAATTCATGATTCATGATTCAATTCATGATTCATAATTCATGATTCATGAATATATTGATGATTCATAATTCATGATTCAATTCATTATTCATGATTCAATTCATGATTCGATTCATGATTCAATTCATAATTCGATTCATGATTCAGGATTCATGATTCGATTCATGATTCATGATTCATGATTCATGATTCAATTCATGATTCATGATTCAATTCATTATTCATGATTTATGATTCGATTCATGATTCATGATTCAATTCATGATTCAATTCATGATTCATGATTCATGATTCAATTTATGATTCATGATTCATGATTCATGATTCATGATTCAATTTATGATTCATGATTCATGATTCATGATTCAATTCATGATTCATGATTCATGATTCAATTCATGATTCAATTCATGATTCATGATTCATGATTCATGATTCAATTCATGATTCATGATTCATGATTTATGATTCAATTCATGATTCATAATTCAATTCATGATTAATAATTCATGATTCATGATTCAATTCATGATTCATAATTCATGATTCATGATTCAATTCATGATTCATGATTCATTATTCATGATTCAATTCATGATTCATGATTCAATTCATTAATCGATTCATGATTCAATTCATGATTCAATATATGATTCATGAATCATGATTCGATTCATGATCCATGATTCAATTCATGATTCAATTCATGATTCATGATTCATGATTCAATTCATGATTCATAATTCATGATTCATGATTCAATTCATGATTCATAATTCATGATTCATGATTCAATTCATGATTCAATTCATGATTCATGATTCATGATTCATGATTCAATTCATGATTCATAATTCATGATTCATGAATATATTCATGATTCATAATTCATGATTCATAAATATATTCATGATTCATAATTCATGATTCAATTCATTATTCATGATTCATGATTCATGATTTATGAATCAATTCATGATTTATGATTCATGATTCATGATTAATGATTCATGATTTATTATTCATGATTCATGATTCATGATTCAATTCATGATTCATGATTCAATTCATGTTTAATGATTCATGATTCATGATTCAATTCATGATTCATGATTCATGATTCGATTCATGATTCAAGATTAATGATTCATGATTTATTATTCATGATTCATGATTCAATTCATGATTCATGATTCAATGCATGTTTAATGATTCATGATTCATGATTCAATTCATGATTCAATTTATGATTCATGATTCATGATTCATGATTCATGATTCATGATTCATGATTCAATTTATGATTCATGATTCATGATTCATGATTCAATTCATGATTCATGATTCATGATTCAATTCATGATTCAATTCATGATTCATGATTCATGATTCATTATTCAATTCATGATTCATGATTCATGATTTATGATTCAATTCATGATTCATGATTCATAATTCAATTCATGATTAATAATTCATGATTCATGATTCAATTCATGATTCATAATTCATGATTCATGATTCAATTCATGATTCATGATTCATTATTCATGATTCAATTCATGATTCATGATTCAATTCATTAATCGATTCATGATTCAATTCATGATTCAATTCATGATTCATGAATCATGATTCGATTCATGATCCATGATTCAATTCATGATTCAATTCATGATTCATGATTCATGATTCAATTCATGATTCATAATTCATGATTCATGATTCAATTCATGATTCATAATTCATGATTCATGATTCAATTCATGATTCAATTCATGATTCATGATTCATGATTCATGATTCAATTCATGATTCATAATTCATGATTCATGAATATATTCATGATTCATAATTCATGATTCAATTCATTATTCATGATTCATGATTCATGATTAGATTCATGATTCATGATTTATGAATCAATTCATGATTTATGATTCATGATTCATGATTAATGATTCATGATTTATTATTCATGATTCATGATTCATGATGCAATTCATGATTCATGATTCAATTCATGTTTAATGATTCATGATTCATGATTCAATTCATGATTCATGATTCATGATTCGATTCATGATTCATGATTAATGATTCATGATTTATTATTCATGATTCATGATTCATGATTCAATTCATGATTCATGATTCAATTCATGTTTAATGATTCATGATTCATGATTCAATTCATGATTCATGATTCATGATTCGATTCATGATTCATGATTTAATTCATGATTCATGATTCGATTCATGATTTATGATTCATGATTCAATTCATGATTCATGATTCAATTCATGATTTATGATTCATGATTCAATTCATGATTCATGATTCAATTCATGATTCGATTCATGATTCAATTCATGATTCGATTCATGATTCATGATTCATGATTCGATTCATGATTCATAATTCATGATTCATGATTCAATTCATGATTCATGATTCAATTCATGATTCATGATTCATGATTTAATTCATGATTCAATTCATGATTCATGATTCATGATTTATGATTCATGATTCAATATATGATTCATGATTCATTATTCAATTCATGATTCATAATTCATGATTCATGATTCAATTCATGATTCATGATTCAAGATTCATGATTCATGATTCATGATTCAATTCATGATTCAATTCATGATTAATGATTCATGATTCAATTCATGATTCATAATTCATGATTCATAATTCAATTCATGATTCATGATTCAAGATTCATGATTCATGATTCAATTCATGATTCATGATTCTTGATTCAATTCATGATTCATGATTCATGATTTATGATTCAATTCATGATTTATGATTCTTGATTCATGATTCAATTCATGATTCATGATTCATGATTCATGATTCGATTCATGAATCATGATTCATGATTCAATTCATGATTCATAATTCATGATTCATGATTCAATTCATGATTCGATTCATGATTCATGATTCATGATTCAATTCATGATTCATGATTTATGATTCATGATTCAATTCATGATTCATGATTCATGATTCAATTCATGATTCATGATTCGATTCATGATTCTTGATTCATGATTCATGATTCGATTCATGATTCATGATTCATGATTCAATTCATGATTCACGATTCATGATTCAATTCATGATTCGATTCATGATTCATGATTCATGATTCGATTCATGATTCATGATTTAATTCATGATTCATGATTCGATTCATGATTTATGATTCATGATTCAATTCATGATTCATGATTCATGATTCATGATTTAATTCATGATTCATGATTAAATTCATGATTCGATTCATGATTCAATTCATGATTCGATTCATGATTCATGATTCATGATTCGATTCATGATTCATAATTCATGATTCATGATTCAATTCATGATTCATGATTCAATTCATGATTCATGATTCATGATTCAATTAATGATTCATGATTCATGATTCATGATTCAATTCATGATTCATAATTCATGATTCATGAATATATTCATGATTCATAATTCATGATTCAATTCATTATTCATGATTCATGATTCATGATTAGATTCATGATTCATGATTTATGAATCAATTCATGATTTATGATTCATGATTCATGATTAATGATTCATGATTTATTATTCATGATTCATGATTCATGATTCATGATTCAATTCATGTTTAATGATTCATGATTCATGATTCAATTCATGATTCATGATTCATGATTCGATTCATGATTCATGATTAATGATTCATGATTTATTATTCATGATTCATGATTCATGATTCAATTCATGATTCATGATTCAATTCATGTTTAATGATTCATGATTCATGATTCAATTCATGATTCATGATTCATGATTCGATTCATGATTCATGATTTAATTCATGATTCATGATTCGATTCATGATTTATGATTCATGATTCAATTCATGATTCATGATTCAATTCATGATTTATGATTCATGATTCAATTCATGATTCATGATTCAATTCATGATTCGATTCATGATTCATGATTCATGATTCGATTCATGATTCATAATTCATGATTCATGATTCAATTCATGATTCATGATTCAATTCATGATTCATTATTCATGATTTAATTCATGATTCAATTCATGATTCATGATTCATGATTCATGATTCAATATATGATTCATGATTCATTATTCAATTCATGATTCATAATTCATGATTCATGATTCAATTCATGATTCATGATTCAAGATTCATGATTCATGATTCATGATTCAATTCATGATTCAATTCATGATTAATGATTCATGATTCAATTCATGATTCATAATTCATGATTCATAATTCAATTCATGATTCATGATTCAAGATTCATGATTCATGATTCAATTCATGATTCATGATTCTTGATTCAATTCATGATTCATGATTTATGATTCAATTCATGATTTATGATTCATGATTCATGATTCATGATTCGATTCATGAATCATGATTCATGATTCAATTCATGATTCATAATTCATGATTCATGATTCAATTCATGATTCGATTCATGATTCATGATTCATGATTCAATTCATGATTCATGATTTATGATTCATGATTCAATTCATGATTCATGATTCATGATTCATGATTCAATTCATGATTCATGATTCGATTCATGATTCTTGATTCATGATTCATGATTCGATTCATGATTCATGATTCATGATTCAATTCATGATTCACGATTCATGATTCAATTCATGATTCGATTCTTGATTCATGATTCATGATTCGATTCATGATTCATGATTTAATTCATGATTCATGATTCGATTCATGATTTATGATTCATGATTCAATTCATGATTCATGATTCATGATTCATGATTCAATTCATGATTCATGATTAAATTCATGATTCGATTCATGATTCAATTCATGATTCGATTCATGATTCATGATTCATGATTCGATTCATGATTCATAATTCATGATTCATGATTCAATTCATGATTCATGATTCAATTCATGATTCATCATTCATGATTCAATTCATGATTCAATTCATGATTCAAGATTCATGATTCAATTCATGATTCAATTCATGATTCATGATTCATGATTCAATATATGATTCAATTCATGATTCATGATTCATGATTCAATTCATGATTCATAATTCATGATTCATGATTCAAGATTCATAATTCATGATTCATGATTCAATTCATGATTCAATTCCTGATTCATGATTCATGATTCAATTCATGATTCATAATTCATGATTCATGATTCAATTCATGATTCATGATTCAAGATTCATGATTCATGATTCAAGATTCATGATTCAATTCATGATTCATGATTCTTGATTCAATTCATGATTCATGATTCATGATTCATGATTCATGATTCAATTCATGATTCATGATTCTTGATTCATGATTCAATTCATGATTCATGATTCATGATTCATAATTCGATTCATGATTCATGATTCAAATCATGATTCATAATTCATGATTCATAATTCAATTCATGATTCATGATCCATGATTCATGATTCAATTCATGATTCATGATTAAATTCATTATTCATGATTCGATTCATAATTCTTGATTCATGATTCGATTCATGATTCATGATTCATGATTCAATTCATGATTCATGATTTATGATTAATGATTCAATTCATGATTCATGATTCATGAATCAATTTATGATTCACGATTCATGATTCAATTCATGATTCGATTCATGATTCATGATTCATGATTCGATTCATGATTCATAATTCATGATTCATGATTCAATTCTTGATTCATGATTCAATTCATGATTCATGATTCATGATTCAATTCATAATTCATGATTCATGATTCAATTCATGATTCATAATTCATGATTCATGAATATATTCATGATTCATAATTCATGATTCAATTCATTATTCATGATTCATGAATCATGATCAGATTCATGATTCATGATTCAATTCATGATTCATAATTCATGATTCATGATTCAATTCATGATTCATGATTCATGATTCAATTCATGATTCATGATTCGATTCATGATTCAATTCATGATTCAATTCATGATTCAATTCATGATTCATGATTCATGATTCGATTCATGATTCATAATTCATGATTCATGATTCAATTCATGATTCATGATTCATGATTCAATTCATGATTCATGATTCATGATTCATGATTCATGATTCAATATATGATTCATGATTCAATATATGATTCATGATTCATGATTCAATTCATGATTCATAATTCATGATTCATGATTCAATTCATGATTCATGATTCGATTCATGATTCAATTCATGATTCAATTCATGATTCAATTCATGATTCATGATTCATGATTCGATTCATGATTCATAATTCATGATTCATGATTCGATTCATGATTTATGATTCATGATTCAATTCATGATTCATGATTCAATTCATGATTTATGATTCATGATTCAATTCATGATTCATGATTCAATTCATGATTCGATTCATGATTCATGATTCATGATTCGATTCATGATTCATAATTCATGATTCATGATTCAATTCATGATTCATGATTCAATTCATGATTCATGATTCATGATTTAATTCATGATTCAATTCATGATTCATGATTCATGATTCATGATTCATGATTCAATATATGATTCATGATTCATTATTCAATTCATGATTCATAATTCATGATTCATGATTCAATTTATGATTCATGATTCAAGATTCATGATTCATGATTCATGATTCAATTCATGATTCAATTCATGATTAATGATTCATGATTCAATTCATGATTCATAATTCATGATTCATAATTCAATTCATGATTCATGATTCAAGATTCATGATTCATGATTCAATTCATGATTCATGATTCTTGATTTAATTCATGATTCATGATTTATGATTCAATTCATGATTTATGATTCTTGATTCATGATTCAATTCATGATTCATGATTCATGATTCATGATTCGATTCATGAATCATGATTCATGATTCAATTCATGATTCATAATTCATGATTCATGATTCAATTCATGATTCGATTCATGATTCATGATTCATGATTCAATTCATGATTCATGATTTATGATTCATGATTCAATTCATGATTCATGATTCATGATTCATGATTCAATTCATGATTCATGATTCGATTCATGATTCTTGATTCATGATTCATGATTCGATTCATGATTTATGATTCATGATTCAATTCATGATTCACGATTCATGATTCAATTCATGATTCGATTCTTGATTCATGATTCATGATTCGATTCATGATTCATGATTTAATTCATGATTCATGATTCGATTCATGATTTATGATTCATGATTCAATTCATGATTCATGATTCATGATTCATGATTCAATTCATGATTCATGATTAAATTCATGATTCAATTCATGATTCAATTCATGATTCGATTCATGATTCATGATTCATGATTCGATTCATGATTCATAATTCATGATTCATGATTCAATTCATGATTCATGATTCAATTCATGATTCATGATTCATGATTCAATTCATGATTCAATTCATGATTCAAGATTCATGATTCAATTCATGATTCAATTCATGATTCATGATTCATGATTCAATATATGATTCAATTCATGATTCATGATTCATGATTCAATTCATGATTCATAATTCATGATTCATGATTCAAGATTCATAATTCATGATTCATGATTCAAGATTCATAATTCATGATTCATGATTCAAGATTCATAATTCATGATTCATGATTCAAGATTCATAATTCATGATTCATGATTCAATTCATGATTCAATTCCTGATTCATGATTCATGATTCAATTCATGATTCATAATTCATGATTCATGATTCAATTCATGATTCATGATTCAAGATTCATGATTCATGATTCAAGATTCATGATTCAATTCATGATTCATGATTCTTGATTCAATTCATGATTCATGATTCAATTCATGATTCATGATTCATGATTCATAATTCGATTCATGATTCATGATTCAAATCATGATTCATAATTCATGATTCATAATTCAATTCATGATTCATGATCCATGATTCATGATTCAATTCATGATTCATGATTCATGATTAAATTCATTATTCATGATTCGATTCATAATTCTTGATTCATGATTCGATTCATGATTCATGATTCATGATTCAATTCATGATTCATGATTTATGATTAATGATTCAATTCATGATTCATGATTCATGAATCAATTTATGATTCACGATTCATGATTCAATTCATGATTCGATTCATGATTCATGATTCATGATTCGATTCATGATTCATAATTCATGATTCATGATTCAATTCTTGATTCATGATTCAATTCATGATTCATGATTCATGATTCATGATTTAATTCATGATTCATGATTCATGATTCATGATTCAATTCATAATTCATGATTCATGATTCAATTCATGATTCATAATTCATGATTCATGAATATATTCATGATTCATAATTCATGATTCAATTCATTATTCATGATTCATGATTCATGATTCAATTCATGATTCATGATTCATGATTCAATTCATGATTCATGATTCGATTCATGATTCAATTCATGATTCAATTCATGATTCAATTCATGATTCATGATTCATGATTCGATTCATGATTCATAATTCATGATTCATGATTCAATTCATGATTCATGATTCATGATTCAATTCATGATTCATGATTCATGATTCATGATTCATGATTCAATATATGATTCATGATTCAATATATGATTCATGATTCATGATTCAATTCATGATTCATAATTCATGATTCATGATTCAATTCATGATTCATGATTCATGATTCATGATTCAATTCATGATTCATGATTCAATTCATGATTCATGATTCATGATGCAATTAATGATTCAATTCATGATTCAATTCATGATTCGATTTATAATTCTTGATTCATGATTCATGATTCAATTCATGATTCATAATTCATGATTCATGAATATATTCATGATTCATAATTCATGATTTAATTCATTATTCATGATTCAATTCATGATTTGATTCATGATTCAATTCATGATTCGATTCATGATTCATGATTCATGATTCAATTCATGATTCATGATTCAATTCATGATTCATGATTCATGATTCAATTCCTGATTCAATTCATGATTCATGATTCATGATTCAATATAAGATTCATGATTCAAGATTCATGATTCATGATTCATGATTCAATTCATGATTCATGATTCATTATTCATAATTCAATTCATGATTCATGATTCAATTCATTAATCGATCAATGATTCAATTCATAATTCAATTCATGATTCATGATTCATGATTCTATTCATGATTCATGATTCATGATTCAATTCATGATCCATGATTCAATTCATGATTCATGATTCATGATTCAATTCATGATTCATAATTCATAAATCATGATTCAATTCATGATTCATAATTCATGATTCATGATTCAATTCATGATTCAATTCATGATTCATGATTCATGATTCATGATTCAATTCATGATTCATGATTCAATTCATGATCCATGATTCAATTCATGATTCATGATTCATGATTCAATTCATGATTCATAATTCATAAATCATGATTCAATTCATGATTCATAATTCATGATTCATGATTCAATTCATGATTCAATTCATGATTCATGATTCATGATTCATGATTCAATTCATGATTCATAATTCATGAATATATTCATGATTCATAATTCATGATTCAATTCATTATTCATGATTCATGATTCATGATTCGATTCATGATTCATGATTTATGATTTAATTCATGATTTATGATTCATGATTCATGATTAATGATTCATGATTTATTATTCATGATTCATGATTCATGATTCAATTCATGATTCATGATTCAATTCATGTTTAATGATTCATGATTCATTATTCAATTCATGATTCATGATTCATGATTCGATTCATGATTCATGATTTAATTCATGATTCATAATTCATGATTCATGAATATATTCATGATTCATGATTCATGATTCAATTCATTATTCATGATTCGATTCATTATTCATGATTCGATTCATGATTCATGATTCATGATTCATGATTCAATTCATGATTCATGATTCATGATTCATGATTCAATTCATGATTCATGATTCATGATTCAATTTATGATTCATGATTCATGATTCAATTCATGATTCAATTCATGATTCATGATTCAATTTATGATTCATGATTCATGATTCATGATTCATGATTCAATTCATGATTCATGATTCATGATTCAATTCATGATTCAATTCATATTTCATGATTTATGATTCATGATTTATGATTCAATTCATGATTCATAATTCAATTCATGATTCATAATTGATGATTCATGATTCAATTCATGATTCATAATTGATGATTCATGATTCAATTCATGATTCATGATTCAATTCATGATTCATGATTCAATTCATTAATCGATTCATGATTCAATTCATGATTCAATTCATGATTCATGATTCATGTTTCATGATTCGATTCATGATTCATGATTCATGATTCAATTCATGATTCAATTCATGATTCAAGATTCATGATTCATGATTCAATTCATGATTCATAATTCATGATTCATGATTTAATTCATGATTCATGATTCAATTCACAATTCATGATTCATGATTCAAATCATGATTCATAATTCATGATTCATGAATATATTCATGAATCATAATTCATGATTCAATTCATTATTCATGATTCATGATTCATGATCAGATTCATGATTCATGATTTAATTCATGATTCATAATTCATGATTCATGATTCAATTCATGATTCATGATTCATGATTCAATTCATGATTCATGATTCGATTCATGATTTGATTCATGATTCAATTCATGATTCAATTCATGATTCATGATTCATGATTCGATTCATAATTCATAATTCATGATTCAATTCATGATTCATGATTCATGATTCATGATTCATGATTCATGATTCATGATTCATGATTCATGATTCATGATTCAATATATGATTCATGATTCATGATTCAATTTATGATTCATAATTCATGATTCATGATTCAATCCATGATTCATGATTCATGACTCATGATTCAATTCATGATTCATGATTCATGATTCAATTAATGATTCAATTCATGATTCATGATTCGATTTATAATTCTTGATTCATGATTCGATTCATGATTCATGATTCATGTTTCAATTCATGATTCATGATTCGATTCATGATTCTTGATTCATGATTCATGATTCAATTTATGATTCATGATTCGATTCATGATTCATGATTCAATTCATAATTCATGATTCGATTCATAATTCATGATTCATGATTCGATTCATGATTCATGATTCAATTCATGATTTATGATTCATGATTCAATTCATGATTCTTGATTCATGATTCAATTCATGATTCAATTCATGATTCATGATTCAATTCATGATTCATGATTCGATTCATGATTCATAATTCATAATTCATGATTTAATTCATGATTCATGATTCAATTCATGATTCATGATTCATGATTCATGATTCATGATTCAATATATGATTCATGATTCATAATTTAATTCATGATTCATAATTCATGATTCATGATTCAATTCATGATTCATGATTCATGATTCATGATTCAATTCATGATTCATAATTCATGATTCATGATTCAATTCATGATTCATGATTCATGATTCAATTCATGATTCATGATTCGATTCATGATTTGATTCATGATTCAATTCATGATTCAATTCATAATTCATAATTCATGATTCATGATTCAATTCATGATTCATGATTCATGATTCATGATTCATGATTCAATATATGATTCATGATTCAATATATGATTCATGATTCATGATTCAATTCATGATTCATAATTCATGATTCATGATTCAATTCATGATTCATGATTCATGACTCATGATTCAATTCATGATTCATGATTCATGATTCAATTAATGATTCAATTCATGATTAATGATTCGATTTATAATTCTTGATTCATGATTCGATTCATGATTCATGATTCATGTTTCAATTCATGATTCATGATTTATGATTCATGATTCATATCATGATTCATGATTCATGATTCATGATTCAATTCATGATTTATGATTCGATTCATGATTCTTGATTCATGATTCATGATTCAATTTATGATTCATGATTCATGATTCGATTCATGATTCATGATTCAATTCATAATTCATGATTCGATTCATAATTCATGATTCATGATTCGATTCATGATTCATGATTCAATTCATGATTTATGATTCATGATTCAATTCATGATTCTTGATTCATGATTCAATTCATGATTCAATTCATGATTCATGATTCAATTCATGATTCATGATTCGATTCATGATTCATAATTCATAATTCATGATTCAATTCATGATTCATGATTCAATTCATGATTCATGATTCATGATTCATGATTCATGATTCATGATTCAATATATGATTCATGATTCATAATTCAATTCATGATTCATAATTCATGATTCATGATTCAATTCATGATTCAATTCATGATTCATTATTCATGATTCAATTCATGATTCATGATTCGATTTATAATTCTTGATTCATGATTCGATTCATGATTCATGATTCATGTTTCAATTCATGATTCATGATTTATGATTCATGATTCATATCATGATTCATGATTCATGATTTATGATTCGATTCATGATTCATGATTTATGATTCAATTCATGATTCCTGATTCGATTCATAATTCTTGATTCATGATTCGATTCATGATTCATGATTCAATTCATGATTCATGATTTATGATTCATGATTCAATTCATGATTCAATTCATTAATCGATTCATGATTCAATTCATAATTCAATTCATGATTTATGATTTATGATTCGATTCATGATTCATGATTCATGATTCAATTCATGATCCATGATTCAATTCATGATTCATGATTAATGATTCAATTCATGATTCAATTCATGATTCATGATTCAATTCATGATTCATGATTCAATTCATGATTCAATTCATGAATCATGATTCATGATTCATGATTCATGATTCAATTCATGATTCATAATTTATGATTCATGAATATATTCATGATTCATAATTCATGATTCAATTCATTATTCATGATTCATAATTAGATTCTTGATTCATGAATTATGATTCAATTCATGATTCATGATTTATTTCATGATTCATGATTTGATTCACGATTCATGATTCATGATTCTCTTCATGATTCATGATTCATGATTCATGATTCAATTCATGATTCATGATTCAATTCATGATTCGATTCATGATTCAATTCATGATTCGATTCATGATTCGATTCATGATTCATAATTCATGATTCATTATTCAATATATGATTCATGATTCATGATTCAAATTATGATTCATAATTCATGATTCATGATTCAATTCATGATTCATGATTCAAGATTCATGATTCATGATTCAATTCATGATTCATGATTCTTGATTCAATTCATGATTCATGATTCATGATTCATGATTCATGATTCATGATTCGATTCATGATTCCTGATTCATGATTCAATTCATGATTCATGATTCGATTCATGATTCATGATTCATGATTCAATTCATGATTCATAATTCATGATTCATGATTCAATTCATGATTCACGATCCATGATTCATGATTCAATTCATGATTCATGATTCATGATTCATGATTCAATTCATGATTCATGATTCATGATTTATGATTAAATTCATGATTTATGATTCATAATTCAATTCATGATTCATAATTCATGATTCATGATTCAATTCATGATTCATAATTCATGATTCATGATTCAATTCATGATTCATGATTCATTATTCATGATTCAATTCATGATTCATGATTCAATTCATTAATCGATTCATGATTCAATTCATGATTCAATTCATGATTCATGATTCATGATTCGATTCATGATCCATGCTTCAATTCATGATTCATGATTCATGATTCAATTCATGATTCAATTCATGATTCATGATTAATGATTCAATTCATGATTCATGATTCAATTCATGATTCATAATTCATGATTCATGATTCAATTCATGATTCAATTCATGATTCATGATTCATGATTCAATTCATGATTCAATTCATGATTCATAATTCATGATTCATGATTCAATTCATGATTCATGATTCATGATTTATGATTCAATTCATGATTCATGATTCATGATTTATGATTCAATTCATGATTCATGATTCATAATTCAATTCATGATTCATAATTCATGATTCATGATTCAATTCATGATTCATAATTCATGATTCATGAATATATTGATGATTCATAATTCATGATTCAATTCATTATTCATGATTCAATTCATGATTCGATTCATGATTCAATTCATAATTCGATTCATGATTCAGGATTCATGATTCGATTCATGATTCATGATTCATGATTCATGATTCAATTCATGATTCATGATTCAATTCATTATTCATGATTTATGATTCGATTCATGATTCATGATTCAATTCATGATTCAATTCATGATTCATGATTCATGATTCAATTTATGATTCATGATTCATGATTCATGATTCATGATTCAATTTATGATTCATGATTCATGATTCATGATTCAATTCATGATTCATGATTCATGATTCAATTCATGATTCAATTCATGATTCATGATTCATGATTCATGATTCAATTCATGATTCATGATTCATGATTTATGATTCAATTCATGATTCATGATTCATAATTCAATTCATGATTAATAATTCATGATTCATGATTCAATTCATGATTCATAATTCATGATTCATGATTCAATTCATGATTCATGATTCATTATTCATGATTCAATTCATGATTCATGATTCAATTCATTAATCGATTCATGATTCAATTCATGATTCAATATATGATTCATGAATCATGATTCGATTCATGATCCATGATTCAATTCATGATTCAATTCATGATTCATGATTCATGATTCAATTCATGATTCATAATTCATGATTCATGATTCAATTCATGATTCATAATTCATGATTCATGATTCAATTCATGATTCAATTCATGATTCATGATTCATGATTCATGATTCAATTCATGATTCATAATTCATGATTCATGAATATATTCATGATTCATAATTCATGATTCATAAATATATTCATGATTCATAATTCATGATTCAATTCATTATTCATGATTCATGATTAATGATTTATGAATCAATTCATGATTTATGATTCATGATTCATGATTAATGATTCATGATTTATTATTCATGATTCATGATTCATGATTCAATTCATGATTCATGATTCAATTCATGTTTAATGATTCATGATTCATGATTCAATTCATGATTCATGATTCATGATTCGATTCATGATTCAAGATTAATGATTCATGATTTATTATTCATGATTCATGATTCATGATTCAATTCATGATTTATGATTCAATGCATGTTTAATGATTCATGATTCATGATTCAATTCATGATTCAATTTATGATTCATGATTCATGATTCATGATTCATGATTCATGATTCAATTTATGATTCATGATTCATGATTCATGATTCAATTCATGATTCATGATTCATGATTCAATTCATGATTCAATTCATGATTCATGATTCATGATTCATTATTCAATTCATGATTCATGATTCATGATTTATGATTCAATTCATGATTCATGATTCATAATTCAATTCATGATTAATAATTCATGATTCATGATTCAATTCATGATTCATAATTCATGATTCATGATTCAATTCATGATTCATGATTCATTATTCATGATTCAATTCATGATTCATGATTCAATTCATTAATCGATTCATGATTCAATTCATGATTCAATTCATGATTCATGAATCATGATTCGATTCATGATCCATGATTCAATTCATGATTCAATTCATGATTCATGATTCATGATTCAATTCATGATTCATAATTCATGATTCATGATTCAATTCATGATTCATAATTCATGATTCATGATTCAATTCATGATTCATGATTCATGATTCATGATTCAATTCATGATTCATAATTCATGATTCATGAATATATTCATGATTCATAATTCATGATTCAATTCATTATTCATGATTCATGATTCATGATTAGATTCATGATTCATGATTTATGAATCAATTCATGATTTATGATTCATGATTCATGATTAATGATTCATGATTTATTATTCATGATTCATGATTCATGATGCAATTCATGATTCATGATTCAATTCATGTTTAATGATTCATGATTCATGATTCAATTCATGATTCATGATTCATGATTCGATTCATGATTCATGATTAATGATTCATGATTTATTATTCATGATTCATGATTCATGATTCAATTCATGATTCATGATTCAATTCATGTTTAATGATTCATGATTCATGATTCAATTCATGATTCATGATTCATGATTCGATTCATGATTCATGATTTAATTCATGATTCATGATTCGATTCATGATTTATGATTCATGATTCAATTCATGATTCATGATTCAATTCATGATTTATGATTCATGATTCAATTCATGATTCATGATTCAATTCATGATTCGATTCATGATTCAATTCATGATTCGATTCATGATTCATGATTCATGATTCGATTCATGATTCATAATTCATGATTCATGATTCAATTCATGATTCATGATTCAATTCATGATTCATGATTCATGATTTAATTCATGATTCAATTCATGATTCATGATTCATGATTCATGATTCATGATTCAATATATGATTCATGATTCATTATTCAATTCATGATTCATAATTCATGATTCATGATTCAATTCATGATTCATGATTCAAGATTCATGATTCATGATTCATGATTCAATTCATGATTCAATTCATGATTAATGATTCATGATTCAATTCATGATTCATAATTCATGATTCATAATTCAATTCATGATTCATGATTCAAGATTCATGATTCATGATTCAATTCATGATTCATGATTCTTGATTCAATTCATGATTCAATTCATGATTAATGATTCATGATTCAATTCATGATTCATAATTCACGATTCATAATTCAATTCATGATTCATGATTCAAGATTCATGATTCATGATTCAATTCATGATTCATGATTCTTGATTCAATTCATGATTCATGATTCATGATTTATGATTCAATTCATGTTTTATGATTCTTGATTCATGATTCAATTCATGATTCATGATTCATGATTCATGATTCGATTCATGAATCATGATTCATGATTCAATTCATGATTCATAATTCATGATTCATGATTCAATTCATGATTCGATTCATGATTCATGATTCATGATTCAATTCATGATTCATGATTTATGATTCATGATTCAATTCATGATTCATGATTCATGATTCATGATTCAATTCATGATTCATGATTCGATTCATGATTCTTGATTCATGATTCATGATTCAATTCATGATTCGATTCATGATTCATGATTCATGATTCGATTCATGATTCGATTCATGATTCATGATTCATGATTCGATTCATGATTCATGATTTAATTCATGATTCATGATTCGATTCATGATTTATGATTCATGATTCAATTCATGATTCATGATTCGATTCATGATTTAATTCATGATTCATGATTAAATTCATGATTCGATTCATGATTCAATTCATGATTCGATTCATGATTCATGATTCATGATTCGATTCATGATTCATAATTCATGATTCATGATTCAATTCATGATTCATGATTCAATTCATGATTCATGATTCATGATTCAATTAATGATTCATGATTCATGATTCATGATTCAATTCATGATTCATAATTCATGATTCATGAATATATTCATGATTCATAATTCATGATTCAATTCATTATTCATGATTCATGATTCATGATTAGATTCATGATTCATGATTTATGAATCATTTCATGATTTATGATTCATGATTCATGATTAATGATTCATGATTTATTATTCATGATTCATGATTCATGATTCATGATTCAATTCATGATTCATGATTCATGATTCGATTCATGATTCATGATTAATGATTCATGATTTATTATTCATGATTCATGATTCATGATTCAATTCATGATTCATGATTCAATTCATGTTTAATGATTCATGATTCATGATTCAATTCATGATTCATGATTCATGATTCGATTCATGATTCATGATTTAATTCATGATTCATGATTCGATTCATGATTTATGATTCATGATTCAATTCATGATTCATGATTCAATTCATGATTTATGATTCATGATTCAATTCATGATTCATGATTCAATTCATGATTCGATTCATGATTCATGATTCATGATTCGATTCATGATTCATAATTCATGATTCATGATTCAATTCATGATTCATGATTCAATTCATGATTCATGATTCATGATTTAATTCATGATTCAATTCATGATTCATGATTCATGATTCATGATTCATGATTCAATATATGATTCATGATTCATTATTCAATTCATGATTCATAATTCATGATTCATGATTCAATTCATGATTCATGATTCAAGATTCATGATTCATGATTCAATTCATGATTCAATTCATGATTAATGATTCATGATTCAATTCATGATTCATAATTCATGATTCATAATTCAATTCATGATTCATGATTCAAGATTCATGATTCATGATTCAATTCATGATTCATGATTCTTGATTCAATTCATGATTCATGATTTATGATTCAATTCATGATTTATGATTCTTGATTCATGATTCAATTCATGATTCATAATTCATGATTCATGATTCAATTCATGATTCGATTCATGATTCATGATTCATGATTCAATTCATGATTCATGATTTATGATTCATGATTCAATTCATGAATTATGATTCATGATTCATGATTCAATTCATGATTCATGATTCGATTCATGATTCTTGATTCATGATTCATGATTCGATTCATGATTCATGATTCATGATTCAATTCATGATTCACGATTCATGATTCAATTCATGATTCGATTCTTGATTCATGATTCATGATTCGATTCATGATTCATGATTTAATTCATGATTCATGATTCGATTCATGATTTATGATTCATGATTCAATTCATGATTCATGATTCATGATTCATGATTCAATTCATGATTCATGATTAAATTCATGATTCGATTCATGATTCAATTCATGATTCGATTCATGATTCATGATTCATGATTCGATTCATGATTCATAATTCATGATTCATGATTCAATTCATGATTCATGATTCAATTCATGATTCATGATTCATGATTCAATTCATGATTCAATTCATGATTCAAGATTCATGATTCAATTCATGATTCAATTCATGATTCATGATTCATGATTCAATATATGATTCAATTCATGATTCATGATTCATGATTCAATTCATGATTCATAATTCATGATTCATGATTCAAGATTCATAATTCATGATTAATGATTCAATTCATGATTCAATTCCTGATTCATGATTCATGATTCAATTCATGATTCATAATTCATGATTCATGATTCAATTCATGATTCATGATTCAAGATTCATGATTCATGATTCAAGATTCATGATTCAATTCATGATTCATGATTCTTGATTCAATTCATGATTCATGATTCATGATTCATGATTCATGATTCAATTCATGATTCATGATTCTTGATTCATGATTCAATTCATGATTCATGATTCATGATTCATAATTCGATTCATGATTCATGATTCAAATCATGATTCATAATTCATGATTCATAATTCAATTCATGATTCATGATCCATGATTCATGATTCAATTCATGATTCATGATTCATGATTAAATTCATTTTTCATGATTCGATTCATAATTCTTGATTCATGATTCGATTCATGATTCATGATTCATGATTCAATTCATGATTCATGATTTATGATTAATGATTCAATTCATGATTCATGATTCATGAATCAATTTATGATTCACGATTCATGATTCAATTCATGATTCGATTCATGATTCATGATTCATGATTCGATTCATGATTCATAATTCATGATTCATGATTCAATTCTTGATTCATGATTCAATTCATGATTCATGATTCATGATTCAATTCATAATTCATGATTCATGATTCAATTCATGATTCATAATTCATGATTCATGAATATATTCATGATTCATAATTCATGATTCAATTCATTATTCATGATTCATGAATCATGATCAGATTCATGATTCATGATTCAATTCATGATTCATAATTCATGATTCATGATTCAATTCATGATTCATGATTCATGATTCAATTCATGATTCATGATTCGATTCATGATTCAATTCATGATTCGATTCATGATTCAATTCATGATTCATGATTCATGATTCGATTCATGATTCATAATTCATGATTCATGATTCAATTCATGATTCATGATTCATGATTCAATTCATGATTCATGATTCATGATTCATGATTCATGATTCAATATATGATTCATGATTCAATATATGATTCATGATTCATGATTCAATTCATGATTCATAATTCATGATTCATGATTCAATTCATGATTCATGATTCATGATTCATGATTCAATTCATGATTCATGATTCATGATTCATGATTCAATTCATGATTCATGATTCATGATGCAATTAATGATTCAATTCATGATTCAATTCATGATTCGATTTATAATTCTTGATTCATGATTCATGATTCAATTCATGATTCATAATTCATGATTCATGAATATATTCATGATTCATAATTCATGATTCAATTCATTATTCATGATTCAATTCATGATTTGATTCATGATTAAATTCATGATTCGATTCATGATTCATGATTCATGATTCAATTCATGATTCATGATTCAATTCATGATTCATGATTCATGATTCAATTCCTGATTCAATTCATGATTCATGATTCATGATTCATGATTCAATATAAGATTCATGATTCAAGATTCATGATTCATGATTCATGATTCAATTCATGATTCATGATTCATGATTCGATTCATGATTCATGATTCAATTCATGATTCAATTCATGATTCAATTCATGATTCATGATTCAATTTATGATTCATGATTCATGATTCATGATTCAATTCATGATTCATGATTCAATTCATGATTCAATTCATGATTCATGATTCATGATTCAATTCATGATTCATGATTCATGATTTATGATTAAATTCATGATTTATGATTCATAATTCAATTCATGATTCATAATTCATGATTCATGATTCAATTCATGATTCATAATTCATGATTCATGATTCAATTCATGATTCATGATTCATTATTCATGATTCAATTCATGATTCATGATTCAATTCATTAATCGATTCATGATTCAATTCATCATTCAATTCATGATTCATGATTCATTATTCGATTCATGATCCATGATTCAATTCATGATTCATGATTCATTATTCAATTCATGATTCAATTCATGATTCATGATTAATGATTCAATTCATGATTCATGATTCAATTCATGATTCATAAATTATGATTCATGATTCAATTCATGATTCAATTCATGATTCATGATTCATGATTCATGATTCAATTCATGATTCAATTCATGATTCATGATTCATGATTCAATTCATGATTCAATTCATGATTCATGATTCATGATTCATGATTCAATTCATGATTTATGATTCATGATTTATGATTCAATTCATGATTCATGATTCATAATTCAATTCATGATTCATGATTCAATTCTTGATTCATGATTCAAGTCATGATTCATGATTCATGATTCAATTCATGATTCATAATTCATGATTCATGAATATATTCATGATTCATAATTCATGATTCAATTCATTATTCATGATTCATGAATCATGATCAGATTCATGATTCATGATTCAATTCATGATTCATAATTCATGATTCATGATTCAATTCATGATTCATGATTCATGATTCAATTCATGATTCATGATTCGATTCATGATTCGATTCATGATTCAATTCATGATTCAATTCATGATTCATGATTCATGATTCGATTCATGATTCATAATTCATGATTCATGATTCAATTCATGATTCATGATTCAATTCATGATTCATGATTCATGATTCAATTCATGATTCATGATTCATGATTCAATTCATGATTCATGATTCATGATTCAATATATGATTCATGATTCAATATATGATTCATGATTCATGATTCAATTCATGATTCATAATTCATGATTCATGATTCAATTCATGATTCATGATTCATGATTCATGATTCAATTCATGATTCATGATTCATGATTCATGATTCAATTCATGATTCATGATTCATGATGCAATTAATGATTCAATTCATGATTCATGATTCAATTCATGATTCGATTTATAATTCTTGATTCATGATTCATGATTCAATTCATGATTCATAATTTATGATTCATGAATATATTCATGATTCATAATTCATGATTCAATTCATTATTCATGATTCAATTCATGATTTGATTCATGATTCAATTCATGATTCGATTCATGATTCATGATTCATGATTCAATTCATGATTCATGATTCAATTCATGATTCATGATTCATGATTCAATTCCTGATTCAATTCATGATTCATGATTCATGATTCATGATTCAATATAAGATTCATGATTCATGATTCAATTCATGATTCATGATTCGATTCATGATTCATGATTCAATTCATGATTCAATTCATGATTCAATTCATGATTCATGATTCAATTTATGATTCATGATTCATGATTCAATTCATGATTCATGATTCAATTCATGATTCATGATTCATGATTCATGATTCATGATTCAATATATGATTCATGATTCAATATATGATTCATGATTCATGATTCAATTCATGATTCATAATTCATGATTCATGATTCAATTCATGATTCATGATTCATGATTCATGATTCAATTCATGATTCATGATTCATGATTCATGATTCAATTCATGATTCATGATTCATGATGCAATTAATGATTCAATTCATGATTCATGATTCAATTCATGATTCGATTTATAATTCTTGATTCATGATTCATGATTCAATTCATGATTCATAATTCATGATTCATGAATATATTCATGATTCATAATTCATGATTCAATTCATTATTCATGATTCAATTCATGATTTGATTCATGATTCAATTCATGATTCGATTCATGATTCATGATTCATGATTCAATTCATGATTCATGATTCAATTCATGATTCATGATTCATGATTCAATTCCTGATTCAATTCATGATTCATGATTCATGATTCAATATAAGATTCATGATTCATGATTCAATTCATGATTCATGATTCAAGATTCATGATTCATGATTCATGATTCAATTCATGATTCATGATTCGATTCATGATTCATGATTCAATTCATGATTCAATTCATGATTCAATTCATGATTCATGATTCAATTTATGATTCATGATTCATGATTCATGATTCAATTCATGATTCATGATTCATGATTCAATTCATGATTCAATTCATGATTCATGATTCATGATTCAATTCATGATTCATGATTCATGATTTATGATTAAATTCATGATTTATGATTCATAATTCAATTCATGATTCATAATTCATGATTCATGATTCAATTCATGATTCATAATTCATGATTCATGATTCATTATTCATGATTCAATTCATGATTCATGATTCAATTCATTAATCGATTCATGATTCAATTCATCATTCAATTCATGATTCATGATTCATGATTCGATTCATGATCCATGATTCAATTCATGATTCATGATTCATGATTCAATTCATGATTCAATTCATGATTCATGATTAATGATTCAATTCATGATTCATGATTCAATTCATGATTCATAAATTATGATTCATCATTCAATTCATGATTCAATTCATGATTCATGATTCATGATTCATGATTCAATTCATGATTCATGATTCATGATTCAATTCATGATTCAATTCATGATTCATGATTCATGATTCATGATTCAATTCATGATTTATGATTCATGATTTATGATTCAATTCATGATTCATGATTCATAATTCAATTCATGATTCATGATTCAATTCTTGATTCATGATTCAATTCATGATTCATGATTCATGATTCAATTCATAATTCATGATTCATGATTCAATTCATGATTCATAATTCATGATTCATGAATATATTCATGATTCATAATTCATGATTCGATTCATTATTCATGATTCATGAATCATGATCAGATTCATGATTCATGATTCAATTCATGATTCATAATTCATGATTCATGATTCAATTCATGATTCATGATTCAATTCATGATTCATGATTCAATTCATGATTCATGATTCGATTCATGATTCGATTCATGATTCAATTCATGATTCAATTCATGATTCATGATTCATGATTCGATTCATGATTCATAATTCATGATTCAATTCATGATTCATGATTCAATTCATGATTCATGATTCATGATTCAATTCATGATTCATGATTCATGATTCAATATATGATTCATGATTCAATATATGATTCATGATTCATGATTCAATTCATGATTCATAATTCATGATTCATGATTCAATTCATGATTCATGATTCATGATTCATGATTCAATTCATGATTCATGATTCATGATTCATGATTCAATTCATGATTCATGATTCATGATGCAATTAATGATTCAATTCATGATTCATGATTCAATTCATGATTCGATTTATAATTCTTGATTCATGATTCATGATTCAATTCATGATTCATAATTCATGATTCATGAATATATTCATGATTCATAATTCATGATTCAATTCATTATTCATGATTCAATTCATGATTCGATTCATGATTCAATTCATGATTCGATTCATGATTCATGATTCATGATTCAATTCCTGATTCAATTCATGATTCATGATTCAATATAAGATTCATGATTCATGATTCAATTCATGATTCATGATTCATGATTCGATTCATGATTCATGATTCAATTCATGATTCAATTCATGATTCAATTCATGATTCATGATTCAATTTATGATTCATGATTCATGATTCATGATTTAATTCCTGATTCATGATTCATGATTCAATTCATGATTCAATTCATGATTCATGATTCAATTCATGATTCATAATTCATGATTCATGATTCAATTCATGATTCATGATTCATTATTCATGATTCAATTCATGATTCATGATTCAATTCATGATTCAATTCATGATTCATGATTCATGATTCGATTCATGATCCATGATTCAATTCATGATTCATGATTCATGATTCAATTCATGATTCAATTCATGATTCATGATTAATGATTCAATTCATGATTCATGATTCAATTCATGATGCATAATTCATGATTCATGATTCAATTCATGATTCAATTCATGATTCATGATTCATGATTCATGATTCAATTCATGATTCAATTCATGATTCATGATTCATGATTCAATTCATGATTCAATTCATGATTCATGATTCATGATTCATGATTCAATTCATGATTCATGATTCATGATTTATGATTCAATTCATGATTCATAATTCAATTCATGATTCATGATTCATGATTCAATTCATGATTCATAATTCATGATTCATGATTCAATTCATGATTCATGATTCATTATTTATGATTCAATTCATGATTCATGATTCAATTCATGATTCAAATCATGATTCATGATTCATGATTCAATTCATGATTCATAATTCATGATTCATGAATATATTGATGATTCATAATTCATGATTCAATTCATTATTCATGATTCAATTCATGATTCGATTCATGATTCAATTCATAATTCGATTCATGATTCATGATTCATGATTCGATTCATGATTCATGATTCATGATTCAATTCATGATTCATGATTCAATTCATTATTCATGATTTATGATTCGATTCATGATTCATGATTCAATTCATGATTCATTATTCAATTTATGATTCATGATTCATGATTCATGATTCAATTTATGATTCATGATTCATGATTCATGATTCATGATTCAATTCATGATTCATGATTCATGATTCAATTAATCATTCAATTCATGATTCCTGATTCATGATTCATGATTCAATTCATGATTCATGATTCATGATTTATGATTCAATTCATGATTCATGATTCATAATTCAATTCATGATTAATAATTCATGATTCATGATTCAATTCATGATTCATAATTCAATTCATGATTAATAATTCATGATTCATGATTCAATTCATGATTCATAATTCATGATTCATGATTCAATTTATGATTCATGATTCATTATTCATGATTCAATTCATGATTCATGATTCAATTCATTAATCGATTCATGATTCAATTCATGATTCATGAATCATGATTCGATTCATGATCCATGATTCAATTCATGATTCAATTCATGATTCATGATTCATGATTCAATTCATGATTCATAATTCATGATTCATGATTCAATTCATGATTCATAATTCATGATTCATGATTCAATTCATGATTCAATTCATGATTCATGATTCATGATTCAATTCATGATTCATAATTCATGATTCATGAATATATTCATGATTCATAATTCATGATTCATGAATATATTCATGATTCATAATTCATGATTCAATTCATTATTCATGATTCATGATTCATGATTAGATTCATGATTCATGATTTATGAATCAATTCATGATTTATGATTCATGATTCATGATTAATGATTCAATTCATGATTCATGATTCAATTCATGTTTAATGATTCATGAATCATGATTCAATTCATGATTCATGATTCGATTCATGATTCATGATTAATGATTCATGATTTATTATTCATGATTCATGATTCATGATTCAATTCATGATTCATGATTCAATTCATGTTTTCAATGATTCATGATTCATGATTCAATTCATGATTCAATTCATGATTCATGATTCATGATTCATGATTCATGATTCAATTTATGATTCATGATTCATGATTCATGATTCATGATTCAATTCATGATTCATGATTCATGATTCAATTCATGATTCAATTCATGATTCATGATTCATGATTCATGATTCATTATTCAATTCATGATTCATGATTCATGATTTATGATTCAATTCATGATTCATGATTCATAATTCAATTCATGATTAATAATTCATGATTCATGATTCAATTCATGATTCATAATTCATGATTCATGATTCAATTCATGATTCATGATTCATTATTCATGATTCAATTCATGATTCATGATTCAATTCATTAATCGATTCATGATTCAATTCATGATTCATGAATCATGATTCGATTCATGATCCATGATTCAATTCATGATTCAAGTCATGATTCATGATTCATGATTCAATTCATGATTCATAATTCATGATTCATGATTCAATTCATGATTCATAATTCATGATTCATGATTCAATTCATGATTCAATTCATGATTCATGATTCATGATTCATGATTCAATTCATGATTCATAATTCATGATTCATGAATATATTCATGATTCATAATTCATGATTCAATTCATTATTCATGATTCATGATTCATGATTAGATTCATGATTCATGATTTATGAATCAATTCATGATTTATGATTCATGATTCATGATTAATGATTCATGATTTATTATTCATGATTCATGATTCATGATTCAATTCATGATTCATGATTCAATTCATGTTTAATGATTCATGATTCATGATTCAATTCATGATTCATGATTCATGATTCGATTCATGATTCATGATTAATGATGCATGATTTATTATTCATGATTCCTGATTCATGATTCAATTCATGATTCATGATTCAATTCATGTTTAATGATTCATGATTCATGATTCAATTCATGATTCATGATTCATGATTCGATTCATGATTCATGATTTAATTCATGATTCATGATTCGATTCATGATTTATGATTCATGATTCAATTCATGATTCATGATTCAATTCATGATTTATGATTCATGATTCAATTCATTATTCATGATTAAATTCATGATTCGATTCATGATTCAATTCATGATTCGATTCATGATTCATGATTCATGATTCGATTCATGATTCATAATTCATGATTCATGATTCAATTCATGATTCATGATTCAATTCATGATTCATGATTCATGATTTAATTCATGATTCAATTCATGATTCATGATTCATGATTCATGATTCATGATTCAATATATGATTCATGATTCATTATTCAATTCATGATTCATAATTCATGATTCATGATTCAATTCATGATTCATGATTCAAGATTCATGATTCATGATTCATGATTCAATTCATGATTCATAATTCATGATTCATAATTCAATTCATGATTCATGATTCAAGATTCATGATTCATGATTCAATTCATGATTCATGATTCTTGATTCAATTCATGATTCATGATTCATGATTTATGATTCAATTCATGATTTATGATTCTTGATTCATGATTTAATTCATGATTCATGATTTATGATTCATGATTCATGATTCATGATTCGATTCATGATTCATGATTCATGATTCAATTCATGATTCATAATTCATGATTCATGATTCAATTCATGATTCGATTCATGATTCATGATTCATGATTCAATTCATGATTCATGATTTATGATTCATGATTCAATTCATGATTCATGATTCATGATTCATGATTCAATTCATGATTCATGATTCGATTCATGATTCTTGATTCATGATTCATGATTCGATTCATGATTCATGATTCAATTCATGATTCACGATTCATGATTCAATTCATGATTCGATTCATGATTCATGATTCATGATTCGATTCATGATTCATGATTTAATTCATGATTCATGATTCGATTCATGATTTATGATTCATGATTCAATTCATGATTCATGATTCATGATTCATGATTCAATTCATGATTCATGATTAAATTCATGATTCGATTCATGATTCAATTCATGATTCGATTCATGATTCATGATTCATGATTCGATTCATGATTCATAATTCATGATTCATGATTCAATTCATGATTCATGATTCAATTCATGATTCATGATTCATGATTCAATTCATGATTCAATTCCTTATTCATGATTCATGATTCAATTCATGATTCAATTCATGATTCATGATTCATGATTCATGATTCATGATTCAATATATGATTCAATTCATGATTCATGATTCATGATTCAATTCATGATTCATAATTCATGATTCATGATTCAATTCATGATTCATGATTCAAGATTCATGATTCAATTCATGATTCATGATTCTTGATTCAATTCATGATTCATGATTCATGATTCATGATTCATGATTCAATTCATGATTCATGATTCTTGATTCATGATTCAATTCATGATTCATGATTCATGATTCATAATTCGATTCATGATTCATGATTCAAATCATGATTCATAATTCATGATTCATAATTCAATTCATGATTCATGATCCATGATTCATGATTCAATTCATGATTCATGATTCATGATTAAATTCATTATTCATGATTCGATTCATAATTCTTGATTCATGATTCGATTCATGATTCATGATTCAATTCATGATTCATGATTTTTGATTAATGATTCAATTCATGATTCATGATTCATGAATCAATTCATGATTCACGATTCATGATTCAATTCATGATTCGATTCATGATTCATGATTCATGATTCGATTCATGATTCATAATTCATGATTCATGATTCAATTCTTGATTCATGATTCAATTCATGATTCATGATTCATGATTCAATTCCTGATTCAATTCATGATTCATGATTCATGATTCATGATTCATGATTCAATATATGATTCATGATTCATTATTCAATTAATGATTCATAATTCATGATTCATGATTCAATTCATGATTCATGATTCAAGATTCATGATTCATGATTCATGATTCAATTCATGAATCATGATTCGATTCATGATTCATTATTCAATTCATGATTCATGATTCATGATTCGATTCATGATTCATGAATGAATTCATGATTCAATTCATGATTCATGATTCATGATTCAATTTATGATTCATGATTCATGATTCATGATTCATGATTCAATTCATGATTCATGATTCCTAATTCAATTCATGATTCAATTCATGATTCATGATTCATGATTCATGATTCAATTCATGATTCGTGATTCATGATTTATGATTCAATTCATGATTCATGATTCATAATTCAATTCATGATTCATAATTCATGATACATGATTCAATTCATGATTCATAATTCATGATTCATGATTCAATTCATGATTCATGATTCATTATTCATGATTCAATTTATGAATCATGATTCAATTCATGATTCAATTCATGATTCAATTCATGATTCAATTCATGATTCATGATTCATGATTCATGATTCAATTCATGATTCATAATTCATGATTCATGATTCATTATTCAATTAATGATTCATAATTCATGATTCATGATACAATTCATGATTCATGAATCATGATTCGATTCATGATTCATGATTCAATTCATGATGCATGATTCATGATTCGATTCATGATTCATGAATGAATTCATGATTCAATTCATGATTCATGATTCAATTCATGATTCATGATTCATGATTCAATTTATGATTCATGATACATGATTCATGATTCATGATTCATGATTCATGATTCCTAATTCAATTCATGATTCATGATTCATGATTCATGATTCAATTCATGATTCATGATTCATGATTTATCATTCAATTCATGATTCATGATTCATAATTCAATTCATGATTCATAATTCATGATTCATGATTCAATTCATGATTCATAATTCATGATTCATGATTCAATTCATGATTCATGATTCATTATTCATGATTCAATTCATGATTCATGATTTAATTCATGATTCAATTCATGATTCAATTCATGATTCAATTCATGATTCATGATTCATGATTCATGATTCAATTCATGATTCATAATTCATGATTCATGATTCAATTCATGATTCATTAATCATGATTCAATTCATGATTCATGAATGAATTCATGATTCAATTCATGATTCATGATTCAATTTATGATTCATGATTCATGATTCATGATTCAATTCATGATTCATGATTCTTGATTCAATTCATGATTCATGATTCATGATTCATGATTCATGATTCAATTCATGATTCATGATTCATGATTCAATTCATGATTCATGATTCATGATTCATAATTCGATTCATGATTCATGATCCATGATTCATGATTCAATTCATGATTCATGATTAAATTCATTATTCATGATTCGATTCATAATTCTTGATTCATGATTCGATTCATGATTCATGATTCATGATTCAATTCATGATTCATGATTTATGATTAATGATTCAATTCATGATTCATGATTCATGAATCAATTCATGATTCACGATTCATGATTCAATTCATGATTCGATTCATGATTCATGATTCATGATTCGATTCATGATTCATAATTCATGATTCATGATTCAATTCTTGATTCATGATTCAATTCATGATTCATGATTCATGATTCAATTCCTGATTCAATTCATGATTCATGATTCATGATTCATGATTCATGATTCAATATATGATTCATGATTCATTATTCAATTAATGATTCATAATTCATGATTCATGATTCAATTCATGATTCATGATTCAAGATTCATGATTCATGATTCATGATTCAATTCATGAATCATGATTCGATTCATGATTCATTATTCAATTCATGATTCATGATTCATGATTCGATTCATGATTCATGAATGAATTCATGATTCAATTCATGATTCATGATTCATGATTCAATTTATGATTCATGATTCATGATTCATGATTCATGATTCAATTCATGATTCATGATTCCTAATTCAATTCATGATTCAATTCATGATTCATGATTCATGATTCATTATTTAATTCATGATTCGTGATTCATGATTTATGATTCAATTCATGATTCATGATTCATAATTCAATTCATGATTCATAATTCATGATTCATGATTCAATTCATGATTCATGATTCAATTCATGATTCATGATTCATTATTCATGATTCAATTTATGAATCATGATTCAATTCATGATTCAATTCATGATTCAATTCATGATTCATGATTCATGATTCATGATTCAATTCATGATTCATAATTCATGATTCATGATTCATTATTCAATTAATGATTCATAATTCATGATTCATGATACAATTCATGATTCATGAATCATGATTCGATTCATGATTCATGATTCAATTCATGATGCATGATTCATGATTCGATTCATGATTCATAAATGAATTCATGATTCAATTCATGATTCATGATTCAATTCATGATTCATGATTCATGATTCCTAATTCAATTCATGATTCATGATTCATGATTCAATTCATGATTCATGATTCATGATTTATGATTCAATTCATGATTCATGATTCATAATTCATGATTCATGATTCAATTCATGATTCATAATTCATGATTCATGATTCATAATTCATGATTCATGATTCAATTCATGATTCATGATTCATTATTCATGATTCAATTCATGATTCATGATTCAATTCATGATTCAATTCATGATTCAATTCATGATTCAATTCATGATTCATGATTCATGATTCATGATTCAATTCATGATTCATAATTCATGATTCATGATTCAATTCATGATTCATAATTCATGATTCATGATTCAATTCATGATTCATGATTCATGATTCGATTCATGATTCATGATTCAATTTATGATTCATGATTCATGATTCATGATTCATGATTCAATTCATGATTCATGATTCATGATTCAATTCATGATTCATGATTCATGATTCAATTCATGATTCATGATTCAATTTATGATTCATGATTCATGATTCATGATTCATGATTCAATTCATGATTCATGATTCATGATTCAATTCATGATTCAATTCATGATTCATGATTCATGATTCATGATTCAATTCATGATTCATGATTCATGATTCATGATTCAATTCATGATTCATGATTCATGATTCAATTCATGATTCAATTCATGATTCATGATTCATGATTCAATTCATGATTCATGATTTATGATTCAATTCATGATTCATGATTCATAATTCAATTCATGATTCATAATTCATGATTCATGATTCAATTCATGATTCATAATTCGTGATTCATGATTCAATTCATGATTCATGATTCACGATTCATGATTCAATTCATGATTCGATTCATGATTCATGATTCATGATTCGATTCATGATTCATAATTCATGATTCATGATTCAATTCTTGATTCATGATTCAATTCATGATTCATGATTCATGATTCAATTCCTGATTCAATTCATGATTCATGATTCATGATTCATGATTCATGATTCAATATATGATTCATGATTCATTATTCAATTAATGATTCATAATTCATGATTCATGATTCAATTCATGATTCATGATTCAAGATTCATGATTCATGATTCATGATTCAATTCATGAATCATGATTCGATTCATTATTCAATTCATGATTCATGATTCATGATTCGATTCATGATTCATGAATGAATTCATGATTCAATTCATGATTCATGATTCATGATTCAATTTATGATTCATGATTCATGATTCATGATTCATGATTCAATTCATGATTCATGATTCCTAATTCAATTCATGATTCAATTCATGATTCATGATTCATGATTCATGATTCAATTCATGATTCGTGATTCATGATTTATGATTCAATTCATGATTCATGATTCATAATTCAATTCATGATTCATAATTCATGATACATGATTCAATTCATGATTCATAATTCATGATTCATGATTCAATTCATGATTCATGATTCATTATTCATGATTCAATTTATGAATCATGATTCAATTCATGATTCAATTCATGATTCAATTCATGATTCAATTCATGATTCATGATTCATGATTCATGATTCAATTCATGATTCATAATTCATGATTCATGATTCATTATTCAATTAATGATTCATAATTCATGATTCATGATACAATTCATGATTCATGAATCATGATTCGATTCATGATTCATGATTCAATTCATGATGCATGATTCATGATTCGATTCATGATTCATGAATGAATTCATGATTCAATTCATGATTCATGATTCAATTCATGATTCATGATTCATGATTCAATTTATGATTCATGATACATGATTCATGATTCATGATTCATGATTCATGATTCCTAATTCAATTCATGATTCATGATTCATGATTCATGATTCAATTCATGATTCATGATTCATGATTTATGATTCAATTCATGATTCATGATTCATAATTCAATTCATGATTCATAATTCATGATTCATGATTCAATTCATGATTCATAATTCATGATTCATGATTCATAATTCATGATTCATGATTCAATTCATGATTCATGATTCATTATTCATGATTCAATTCATGATTCATGATTTAATTCATGATTCAATTCATGATTCAATTCATGATTCAATTCATGATTCATGATTCATGATTCATGATTCAATTCATGATTCATAATTCATGATTCATGATTCAATTCATGATTCATGATTCATGATTCAATTCATGATTCATGAATGAATTCATGATTCAATTCATGATTCATGATTCAATTTATGATTCATGATTCATGATTCATGATTCAATTCATGATTCATGATTCTTGATTCAATTCATGATTCATGATTCATGATTCATGATTCATGATTCAATTCATGATTCATGATTCATGATTCAATTCATGATTCATGATTCATGATTCATAACTCGATTCATGATTCATGATCCATGATTCATGATTCAATTCATGATTCATGATTAAATTCATTATTCATGATTCGATTCATAATTCTTGATTCATGATTCGATTCATGATTCATGATTCATGATTCAATTCATGATTCATGATTTATGATTAATGATTCAATTCATGATTCATGATTCATGAATCAATTCATGATTCACGATTCATGATTCAATTCATGATTCGATTCATGATTCATGATTCATGATTCGATTCATGATTCATAATTCATGATTCATGATTCAATTCTTGATTCATGATTCAATTCATGATTCATGATTCATGATTCAATTCCTGATTCAATTCATGATTCATGATTCATGATTCATGATTCATGATTCAATATATGATTCATGATTCATTATTCAATTAATGATTCATAATTCATGATTCATGATTCAATTCATGATTCATGATTCAAGATTCATGATTCATGATTCATGATTCAATTCATGAATCATGATTCGATTCATGATTCATTATTCAATTCATGATTCATGATTCATGATTCGATTCATGATTCATGAATGAATTCATGATTCAATTCATGATTCATGATTCATGATTCAATTTATGATTCATGATTCATGATTCATGATTCATGATTCAATTCATGATTCATGATTCCTAATTCAATTCATGATTCAATTCATGATTCATGATTCATGATTCATGATTCAATTCATGATTCGTGATTCATGATTTATGATTCAATTCATGATTCATGATTCATAATTCAATTCATGATTCATAATTCATGATTCATGATTCAATTCATAATTCATGATTCAATTCATGATTCATGATTCATTATTCATGATTCAATTTATGAATCATGATTCAATTCATGATTCAATTCATGATTCAATTCATGATTCATGATTCATGATTCATGATTCAATTCATGATTCATAATTCATGATTCATGATTCATTATTCAATTAATGATTCATAATTCATGATTCATGATACAATTCATGATTCATGAATCATGATTCGATTCATGATTCATGATTCAATTCATGATGCATGATTCATGATTCGATTCATGATTCATAAATGAATTCATGATTCAATTCATGATTCATGATTCAATTCATGATTCATGATTCATGATTCCTAATTCAATTCATGATTCATGATTCATGATTCATGATTCAATTCATGATTCATGATTCATGATTTATGATTCAATTCATGATTCATGATTCATAATTCATGATTCATGATTCAATTCATGATTCATAATTCATGATTCATGATTCATAATTCATGATTCATGATTCATGATTCAATTCATGATTCATGATTCATTATTCATGATTCAATTCATGATTCATGATTCAATTCATGATTCAATTCATGATTCAATTCATGATTCAATTCATGATTCATGATTCAATTCCTGATTCAATTCATGATTCATGATTCATGATTCATGATTCATGATTCAATATATGATTCATGATTCATTATTCAATTAATGATTCATAATTCATGATTCATGATTCAATTCATGATTCATGATTCAAGATTCATGATTCATGATTCATGATTCAATTCATGAATCATGATTCGATTCATGATTCATTATTCAATTCATGATTCATGATTCATGATTCGATTCATGATTCATGAATGAATTCATGATTCAATTCATGATTCATGATTCATGATTCAATTTATGATTCATGATTCATGATTCATGATTCATGATTCAATTCATGATTCATGATTCCTAATTCAATTCATGATTCAATTCATGATTCATGATTCATGATTCATGATTCAATTCATGATTCGTGATTCATGATTTATGATTCAATTCATGATTCATGATTCATAATTCAATTCATGATTCATAATTCATGATTCATGATTCAATTCAGGATTCATGATTCAATTCATGATTCATGATTCATTATTCATGATTCAATTTATGAATCATGATTCAATTCATGATTCAATTCATGATTCAATTCATGATTCAATTCATGATTCATGATTCATGATTCATGATTCAATTCATGATTCATAATTCATGATTCATGATTCATTATTCAATTAATGATTCATAATTCATGATTCATGATACAATTCATGATTCATGAATCATGATTCGATTCATGATTCATGATTCAATTCATGATGCATGATTCATGATTCGATTCATGATTCATAAATGAATTCATGATTCAATTCATGATTCATGATTCAATTCATGATTCATGATTCATGATTCCTAATTCAATTCATGATTCATGATTCATGATTCATGATTCAATTCATGATTCATGATTCATGATTTATGATTCAATTCATGATTCATGATTCATAATTCATGATTCATGATTCAATTCATGATTCATAATTCATGATTCATGATTCATAATTCATGATTCATGATTCAATTCATGATTCATGATTCATTATTCATGATTCAATTCATGATTCATGATTCAATTCATGATTCAATTCATGATTCAATTCATGATTCAATTCATGATTCATGATTCATGATTCATGATTCAATTCATGATTCATAATTCATGATTCATGATTCAATTCATGATTCATGATTCATGATTCGATTCATGATTCATGAATGAATTCATGATTCAATTCATGATTCATGATTCAATTTATGATTCATGATTCATGATTCATGATTCATGATTCAATTCATGATTCATGATTCATGATTCAATTCATGATTCAATTCATGATTCATGATTCATGATTCATGATTCATGATTCAATTCATGATTCATGATTCATGATTCAATTCATGATTCAATTCATGATTCATGATTCATGATTCATGATTCAATTCATGATTCATGATTCATGATTCATGATTCAATTCATGATTCATGATTCATGATTCAATTCATGATTCGATTCATGATTCATGATTCATGATTCAATTCATGATTCATGATTTATGATTCAATTCATGATTCATGATTCATAATTCAATTCATGATTCATAATTCATGATTCATGATTCAATTCATGATTCATAATTCGTGATTCATGATTCAATTCATGATTCATGATTCATTATTCATGATTCAATTCATGATTCATGATTCAATTCATGATTCAATTCATGACTCATGATTTATGATTCGATTCATGATTCATGATTCATGATTCAATTCATGATCCATGATTCAATTCATGATTCATGATTCAATTCCTGATTCAATTCATGATTCATGATTCATGATTCATGATTCAATATATGATTCATGATTCATTATTCAATTAATGATTCATAATTCATGATTCATGATTCAATTCATGATTCATGATTCAAGATTCATGATTCATGATTCATGATTCAATTCATGAATCATGATTCGATTCATGATTCATTATTCAATTCATGATTCATGATTCATGATTCGATTCATGAATGAATTCATGATTCAATTCATGATTCATGATTCATGATTCAATTTATGATTCATGATTCATGATTCATGATTCATGATTCAATTCATGATTCATGATTCCTAATTCAATTCATGATTCAATTCATGATTCATGATTCATGATTCATGATTCAATTCATGATTCGTGATTCATGATTTATGATTCAATTCATGATTCATGATTCATAATTCAATTCATGATTCATAATTCATGATTCATGATTCAATTCATGATTCATAATTCATGATTCATGATTCAATTCATGATTCATGATTCATTATTCATGATTCAATTTATGAATCATGATTCAATTCATGATTCAATTCATGATTCAATTCATGATTCAATTCATGATTCATGATTCATGATTCATGATTCAATTCATGATTCATAATTCATGATTCATGATTCATTATTCAATTAATGATTCATAATTCATGATTCATGATACAATTCATGATTCATGAATCATGATTCGATTCATGATTCATGATTCAATTCATGATGCATGATTCATGATTCGATTCATGATTCATAAATGAATTCATGATTCAATTCATGATTCATGATTCAATTCATGATTCATGATTCATGATTCAATTTATGATTCATGATTCATGATTCATGATTCCTAATTCAATTCATGATTCATGATTCATGATTCAATTCATGATTCATGATTCATGATTTATGATTCAATTCATGATTCATGATTCATAATTCAATTCATGATTCATAATTCATGATTCATGATTCAATTCATGATTCATAATTCATGATTCATGATTCATAATTCATGATTCATGATTCAATTCATGATTCATGATTCATTATTCATGATTCAATTCATGATTCATGATTCAATTCATGATTCAATTCATGATTCAATTCATGATTCAATTCATGATTCATGATTCATGATTCATGATTCAATTCATGATTCATAATTCATGATTCATGATTCAATTCATGATTCATGATTCATGATTCGATTCATGATTCATGAATGAATTCATGATTCAATTCATGATTCATGATTCAATTTATGATTCATGATTCATGATTCATGATTCATGATTCAATTCATGATTCATGATTCATGATTCAATTCATGATTCAATTCATGATTAATGATTCATGATTCATGATTCAATTCATGATTCATGATTCATGATTCATGATTCAATTCATGATTCATGATTCATGATTCAATTCATGATTCAATTCATGATTCATGATTCATGATTCATGATTCAATTCATGATTCATGATTCATGATTTATGATTCATTTCATGATTCATGATTCATAATTCAATTCATGATTCATAATTCATGATTCATGATTCAATTCATGATTCATAATTCGTGATTCATGATTCAATTCATGATTCATGATTCATTATTCATCATTCAATTCATGATTCATGATTCAATTCATGATTCAAATTATGATTCATGATTTATGATTCGATTCATGATTCATGATTCATGATTCAATTCATGATCCATGATTCAATTCATGATTCATGATTCATTATTCATGATTCAATTCATGATTCATGATTCAATTCATGATTCAATTCATGATTCATGATTTATGATTCGATTCATGATTCATGATTCATGATTCAATTCATGATCCATGATTCAATTCATGATTCATGATTCATGATTCAATTCATGATTCATGATTCAATTCATGATTCATAATTCATGATTCATGATTCAATTCATGATTCATAATTCATAATTCATGATTCAATTCATGATTTAATTCATGATTCATGATTCATGATTCATGATTCATGATTCAATTCATGATTCATAATTCATGATTCATGATTCAATTCATGATTCATAATTCATGATTCAATTCATTATTCATGATTCATGATTAGATTCATGATTCATGATTTATGATTCAATTCATGATTTATGATTCATGTTTCATGATTAATGATTCTTGATTTATTATTCATGATTTATGATTCATGATTCAATTCATGATTCATGATTCAATTCATGTTTAATGATTCATGATTCATGATTCAATTCATGATTCATGATTTATGATTCATGATTAAATTCATGATTTATGATTCATGATTCGATTCATGATTCATGATTTAATTCATGATTCATGATTCGATTCATGATTTATGATTCATGATTTAATATATGATTCATGATTCATTATTCAATTCATGATTCATAATTCATGATTCATGATTCAATTCATGATTCATGATATATGATTCAATTCATGATTCATGATTCAATTCATGATTCAATTCATGATTCATGATTCATGATTCAATATATGATTCATAATTCATTATTCAATTCATGATTCATAATTCATGATTCATGATTCAATTCATGATTCATGATTCAAGATTCATGATTCATGATTCATGATTCAATTTATGATTCAATTCATGATTCATGATTCATGATTCATGATTCATGATTCAATTCATGATTCATAATTCATGATTCATGATTCGATTCATGATTCAATTCATGATTCATAATTCATGATTCATGATTCAATTCATGATTCATGATTCAAGATTCATGATTCATGATTCAATTCATGATTCATAATTCATGATTCATGATTCAATTCATGATTCATGATTCAAGATTCATGATTTATGATTCAATTCATGATTCATGATTCATGATTCATGATTCATGATTCAATTCATGATTCATAATTCATGATTCATGATTCGATTCATGATTCAATTCATGATTCATAATTCATGATTCATGATTCAATTCATGATTCATGATTCAAGATTCATGATTCATGATTCAATTCATGATTCATAATTCATGATTCATGATTCAATTCATGATTCATGATCCATGATTCATGATTCAATTCATGATTCATGATTCATGATTCGATTCATGATTCAATTCATGATTCATGATTCATGATTCAATTCATGATTCATGATTCGATTCATAATTCTGGATTCATGATTCGATTCATGATTCATGATTCATGATTCAATTTATGATTCATGATTTATGATTCATGATTCAATTCATGATTCATGATTCATGATTCATGATTCAATTCATGATTCATGATTCGATTCATGATTCTTGATTCATGATTCATGATTCGATTCATGATTCATGATTCAATTCATGATTCATGAATCATAATTCAATTCATGATTCATGATTCAATTCATGATTCATGATTCATGATTCTATTCATGATTCATGATTCTATTCATGATTCATGATTCAATTCATGATTCATGATTCAATTCATGATTCAATTCATGATTCATGATTCATGATTCAATATATGATTCATGATTCATAATTCATGATTCAATTCATGATTCATGATTCAATTCATGATCCATGATTCAATTCATGATTCATGATTCATGATTCAATTCATGATTCAATTCATGATTCATGATTCATGATTCATGATTCAATTCATGATTCATAATTCATGATTCATGATTCAATTCATGATTCATAATTCATGATTCATGATTCAATTCATGATTCAATTAATGATTCATGATTCATGATTCATGATTCATGATTCAATTGATGATTCATAATTCATGATTCATGATTCATGATTCATGATTCAATTCATGATTCATAATTCATGATTCATGAATATATTCATGATTCATAATTCATGATTCAATTCATTATTCATGATTCAATTCATGATTCGATTCATGATTCAATTCATGATTCGATTCATGATTCATGATTCATGATTCGATTCATGATTCATAATTCATGATTCATGATTCAATTCATGATTCATGATTCAATTCATGATTCATGATTCATGATTCAATTCCTGATTCAATTCATGATTCATGATTCATGATTCATGATTCAATATAAGATTCATGATTCATGATTCAATTCATGATTCATGATTCATGATTCGATTCATGATTCATGATTCAATTCATGATTCAATTCATGATTCATGATTCAATTTATGATTCATGATTCATGATTCATGATTCAATTCATGATTCAATTCATGATTCAATTCATGATTCATGATTCATGATTCATGATTCATGGATCAATTCATGATTCATGATTCATGATTTATGATTCAATTCATAATTCATGATTCATAATTCAATTCATGATTCATAATTCATGATTCATGATTCAATTCATGATTCATAATTCATGATTCATGATTCAATTCATGATTCATGATTGATTATTCATGATTCAATTCATGATTCATGATTCAATTCATTAATCGATTCATGATTCAATTCATGATTCAATTCATGATTCATGATTCATGATTCGATTCATGATCCATGATTCAATTCATGATTCATGATTCATGATTCAATTCATGATTCAATTCATGATTCATGATTCATGATTAATGATTCAATTCATGATTCATGATTCATGATTCAATTCATGATTCATAATTCATGATTCATGATTCAATTCATGATTCAATTCATGATTCATGATTCATGATTCATGATTCATGATTCATGATTCAATTCATGATTCATAATTCATGATTCATGAATATATTCATGATTCATAATTCATGATTCAATTCATTATTCATGATTCATGATTCATGATTAGATTCATGATTCATGATTTATGAATCAATTCATGATTTATGATTCATGATTCATGATTAATGATTCATGAATTATTATTCATGATTCATGATTCATGATTCACTTCATGATTCATGATTCAATTCATGTTTAATGATTCATGATTCATGATTCAATTCATGATTCATGATTCATGATTCGATTCATGATTCATGATTTAATTCATGATTCATGATTCGATTCATGATTTATGATTCATGATTCAATTCATGATTCATGATTCAATTCATGATTCATGATTCAATTCATGATTCGATTCATGATTCAATTCATGATTCGATTCATGATTCATGATTCATGATTCGATTCATGATTCATAATTCATGATTCATGATTCAATTCATGATTCATGATTCATAATTTAATTCATGATTCATGATTCATGATTCATGATTCATGATTCAATATATGATTCATGATTCATTATTCAATTCATGATTCATAATTCATGATTCATGATTCAATTCATGATTCATGATTCAAGATTCATGATTCATGATTCATGATTCAATTCATGATTCAATTCATGATTGATGATTTATGATTCATGATTCATGATTCAAATTATGATTCATAATTGATGATTCATGATTCAATTCATGATTCAAGATTCATGATTCAATTCATTATTCATGATTCTTGATTCAATTCATGATTCATGATTCATGATTCAATTCATGATTCATGATTCTTGATTAATGATTCAATTCATGATTCATGATTCATGATTCATGATTCGATTCATGATTCATGATTCATGATTCAATTCATGATTCATAATTCATGATTCATGATTTAATTCATGATTCATGATCCATGATTCATGATTCAATTCATGATTCATGATTCATGATTCAATTCATGATTCATGATTCGATTCATAATTCTTGATTCATGATTCATGATTCATGATTCAATTCATGATTCATGATTTATGATTCATGATTCAATTCATGATTCATAATTCATGATTCATGATTCAATTCATGATTCATGATTCGATTCATGATTCTTGATTCATGATTCATGATTCGATTCATGATTCTTGATTCATAATTCATGATTCGATTCATGATTCATGATTCATGATTCAATTCATGATTCATGATTCATGATTCAATTCATGATTCATGAATCATGATTCAATTCATGATTCATGATTCAATTCATGATTCATGATTCATGATTCGATTGATGATTCATGATTCAATTCATGATTCATGATTCATGATTCAATTCATGATTTAATTCATGATTCATGATTCATGATTCAATTTATGATTCATGATTCATGATTCATAATTCATGATTCAATTCATGATTCATGATTCATGATTCAATTCATGATCCATGATTCAATTCATGATTCATGATTCATGATTCAATTCATGATTCAATTCATGATTCATGATTCATGATTCATAATTCATGATTCATGATTCATAATTCATGATTCATGATTCAATTCTTGATTCATAATTCATGATTCATGATTCAATTCATGATTCAATTCATGATTCATGATTCATGATTCATGATTCAATTCATGATTCATAATTCATGATTCATGAATATATTCATGATTCATAATTCATGATTCAATTCATTATTCATGATTCATGATTCATGATTTATGATTAAATTCATGATTCATAATTCATGATTCAATTCATTATTCATGATTCATGATTCATGATTTATGATTCAATTCATGATTTATAATTCATGATTCATGATTAATGATTCAATTCATGATTCATGATTCAATTCATTATTTATTATTCATGATTCATGATTCATGATTCAATTCATGATTCATGATTCAATTCATGTTTAATGATTCATGATTCATGATTCAATTCATGATTCATGATTCATGATTCGATTCATGATTCATGATTTAATTCATGATTCATGATTCGATTCATGATTTATGATTCAGGATTGAATTCATGATTCATGATTCAATTCATGATTCATGATTCAATTGATGATTTGATTCATGATTCAATACATGATTCGATTCATGATTCATGATTCATGATTCGATTCATGATTCATAATTCATGATTCATGATTCAATTCATGATTCATGATTAAATTCATGATTCAATTCATGATTCATGATTCATGATTCAATTCATGATTCACGATTCATGATTCATGATTTATGATTCAATTCATGATTCATGATTCATGATTCATGATTAATGATTTATGATTTATTATTCATGATTCATGATTCATGATTCAATTCATGATTCATGATTCAATTCATGTTTAATGATTCATGTTTAATGATTCATGATTCATGATTCAATTCATGATTCATGATTCGATTCATGATTTATGATTCATGATTCAATTCATGATTCATGATTCATGATTCAATTCATGATTCATGATTCAATTCATGATTCGATTCATGATTCAATTCATGATTCATAATTCATGATTCATGATTCAATTCATGATTCATGATTCAATTCATGATTCATGATTCATGATTCAATTCATGATTCATGATTCATGATTCATGATTCAATATATGATTCATGATTCATTATTCAATTCATGATTCATAATTCATGATTCATGATTCAAGATTCATGATTCATGATTCATGATTCAATTCATGATTCAATTCATGATTCATGATTCATGATTCATGATTCAAATTATGATTCATAATTCATGATTCATGATTCAATTCATGATTCATGATTCAAATTATGATTCATAATTCATGATTCATGATTCAATTCATGATTCATGATTCAATTCATGATTCAAGATTCATGATTCAATTCATGATTCATGATTCTTGATTCAATTCATGATTCATGATTCATGATTCATGATTCAATTCATGATTCATGATTCTTGATTCATGATTCAATTCATGATTCATGATTCATGATTCATGATTCGATTCATGATTCATGATTCATGATTTAATTCATGATTCATGATCCATGATTCATGATAAAATTTATGATTCATGATTTAATTCATGATTCATGATTCGATTCATAATTCTTGATTCATGATTCATGAATCAATTCATGATTCATGATTCGATTCATGATTCTTGATTCATGATTCGATTCATGATTCATGATTCATGATTCAATTCATGATTCATGATTCATGATTCAATTCATGATTCATGATTCATGATTCAATTCATGATTCATGATTCGATTCATGATTCTTGATTCATGATTCAATTCATGATTCATGATTCATGATTCAATTCATGATTCATGATTCAATTCATGATTCATGATTCATGATTCGATTCATGATTCATGATTCAATTCATGATTCATGATTCATGATTCAATTCATGATTCAATTCATGATTCATGATTCATGATTCAATTTATGATTCATGATTCATGATTCATAATTCATGATTCAATTCATGATTCATGATTCATGATTCAATTCATGATCCATGATTCAATTCATGATTCATGATTCATGATTCAATTCATGATTCAATTCATGATTCATGATTCATAATTCATTATTCATGATTCATAATTCATGATTCATGATTCAATTCTTGATTCATAATTCATGATTCATGATTCAATTCATGATTCAATTCATGATTCATGATTCATGATTCATGATTCAATTCATGATTCATAATTTATGATTCATGAATATATTCATGATTCATAATTCATGATTCAATTCATTATTCATGATTCATGATTCATGATTTATGATTAAATTCATGATTCATAATTCATGATTCAATTCATTATTCATGATTCATGATTCATGATTTATGATTCAATTCATGATTTATGATTCATGATTCATGATTTATGATTAAATTCATGATTCATAATTCATGATTCAATTCATTATTCATGATTCATGATTCATGATTTATGATTCAATTCATGATTTATGATTCATGATTAATGATTCAATTCATGATTCATGATTCAATTCATTATTTATTATTCATGATTCATGATTCATGATTCAATTCATTATTTATTATTCATGATTCATGATTCATGTTTAATGATTCATGATTCATGATTCAATTCTTGATTCATGATTCATGATTCGATTCATGATTCATGATTTAATTCATGATTCATGATTCGATTCATGATTTATGATTCATGATTGAATTCATGATTCATGATTCATGATTCAATTCATGATTCATGATTCAATTGATGATTCGATTCATGATTCAATACATGATTCGATTCATGATTCATGATTAATGATTCGATTCATGATTCATAATTCATGATTCATGATTCAATTCATGATTCATGATTCATGATTAAATTCATGATTCAATTCATGATTCATGATTCATGATTCATGATTCATGATTCATAATTCATGATTCATGATTCAATTCTTGATTCATAATTCATGATTCAATTTATGATTCAATTCATGATTCATGATTCATGATTCAATTCATGATTCATGATTCATGATTCAATTCATGATCCATGATTCAATTCATGATTCATGATTCATGATTCAATTCATGATTCAATTCATGATTCATGATTCATAATTCATGATTCATGATTCATAATTCATGATTCATGATTCAATTCTTGATTCATAATTCATGATTCATGATTCAATTCATGATTCAATTCATGATTCATGATTCATGATTCATGATTCAATTCATGATTCATGATTCAATTCATGTTTAATGATTCATGATTCATGATTCAATTCATGATTCATGATTCATGATTCGATTCATGATTCATGATTTAATTCATGATTCATGATTCGATTCATGATTTATGATTCATGATTCAATTCATGATTCATAATTCATGATTCATGATTCAATTCTTGATTCATAATTCATGATTCATGATTCAATTCATGATTCAATTCATGATTCATGATTCATGATTCATGATTCAATTCATGATTCATGATTCAATTCATGTTTAATGATTCATGATTCATGATTCAATTCATGATTCATGATTCATGATTCGATTCATGATTCATGATTTAATTCATGATTCATGATTCGATTCATGATTTATGATTCATGATTCAATTCATGATTCATGATTCATGATTCAATTCATGATTCATGATTCAATTCATGATTCGATTCATGATTCAATTCATGATTCATAATTCATGATTCATGATTCAATTCATGATTCATGATTCAATTCATGATTCATGATTCATGATTCAATTCATGATTCATGATTCATGATTCATGATTCATGATTCAATATATAATTCATGATTCAATTCATGATTCAATTCATGATTCATGATTCAAATTATGATTCATAATTCATGATTCATGATTCAATTCATGATTCATGATTCATGATTCGATTCATGATTCATGATTCAATTCATGATTCATGATTCATGATTCAATTCATGATTCAATTCATGATTCATGATTCAATTTATGATTCAATTCATGATTCATGATTCATGATTCAATTCATGATTCATGATTCATGATTCAATTCATGATTCATGATTCAATTCATGATTCAATTCATGATTCATGATTCATAATTCATGATTCATGATTCATAATTCATGATTCATGATTCAATTCTTGATTCATAATTCATGATTCATGATTCAAATCATGATTCAATTCATGATTCATGATTCATGATTCATGATTCAATTCATGATTCATAATTTATGATTCATGAATATATTCATGATTCATAATTCATGATTCAATTCATTATTCATGATTCATGATTCATGATTATATTCATGATTCATGATTTATGATTCAATTCATGATTTATGATTCATGATTCATGATTAATGATTCAATTCATGATTCATGATTCAATTCATTATTTATTATTCATGATTCATGATTCATGATTCAATTCATGATTCATGATTCAATTCATGTTTAATGATTCATGATTCATGATTCAATTCATGATTCATGATTCATGATTCGATTCATGATTCATGATTTAATTCATGATTCATGATTCGATTCATGATTTATGATTCATGATTGAATTCATGATTCATGATTCATGATTCAATTCATGATTCATGATTCAATTGATGATTCGATTCATGATTCAATACATGATTCGATTCATGATTCATGATTCATGATTCGATTCATGATTCATAATTCATGATTCATGATTCAATTCATGATTCATGATTCATGATTAAATTCATGATTCAATTCATGATTCATGATTCATGATTCATGATTCATGATTCAATTCATGATTCACGATTCATGATTCATGATTTATGATTCAATTCATGATTCATGATTCATGATTCATGATTCATGATTCAATTCATGATTCATGATTCATGATTCATGATTAATGATTTATGATTTATTATTCATGATTCATGATTCATGATTCAATTCATGATTCATGATTCAATTCATGTTTAATGATTCATGATTCATGATTCAATTCATGATTCATGATTCATGATTCGATTCATGATTCATGATTTAATTCATGATTCATGATTCGATTCATGATTTATGATTCATGATTCAATTCATGATTCATGATTCATGATTCAATTCATGATTCATGATTCAATTCATGATTCGATTCATGATTCAATTCATGATTCATAATTCATGATTCATGATTCAATTCATGATTCATGATTCAATTCATAATTCATGATTCATGATTCAATTCATGATTCATAATTCATGATTCATGATTCATGATTCAATATATGATTCATGATTCATTATTCAATTCATGATTCATAATTCATGATTCATGATTCAAGATTCATGATTCATGATTCATGATTCAATTCATGATTCAATTCATGATTCATGATTCATGATTCATGATTCAAATTATGATTCATAATTCATGATTCATGATTCAATTCATGATTAATGATTCATGATTCAAATTATTATTCATAATTCATGATTCATGATTCAATTCATGATTCATGATTCAATTCATGATTCAAGATTCATGATTCAATTCATGATTCATGATTCTTGATTCAATTCATGATTCATGATTCATGATTCATGATTCAATTCATGATTCATGATTCTTGATTCATGATTCAATTCATGATTCATGATTCATGATTCATGATTCGATTCATGATTCATGATTCATGATTTAATTCATGATTCATGATCCATGATTCATGATAAAATTTATGATTCATGATTCATGATTTAATTCATGATTCATGATTCGATTCATAATTCTTGATTCATGATTCATGATTCATGATTCAATTCATGATTCATGATTTATAATTCATGATTCAATTCATGATTCATGATTCATAATTCATGATTCAATTCATGATTTATTATTCGATTCATGATTCTTGATTCATGATTCATGATTAGATTCATGATTCATGATTCATGGTTCAATTCATGATTCATGATTCATGATTCAATTCATGATTCATGAATTATGATTCAATTCATGATTCATGATTCAATTCATGATTCATGATTCATGATTCGATTCATGATTCATGATTCAATTCATGATTCATGATTCATGATTCAATTCATGATTCAATTCATGATTCGATTCATGATTCATGATTCAATTTATGATTCAATTCATGATTCATGATTCATGATTCAATTCATGATTCATGATTCATGATTCAATTCATGATCCATGATTCAATTCATGATTCATGATTCATGATTCAATTCATGATTCAATTCATGATTCATGATTCATAATTCATGATTCATGATTCATAATTCATGATTCATGATTCAATTCATGATTCATAATTCATGATTCACGATTCAATTCATGATTTAATTCATGATTCATGATTCATGATTCATGATTCAATTCATGATTCATAATTTATGATTCATGAATATATTCATGATTCATAATTCATGATTCAATTCATGATTCAATTCATTATTCATGATTCATTATTCATGATTATATTCATGATTCATGATTTATGATTCAATTCATGATTTATGATTCATGATTCATGATTAATGATTCAATTCATGATTCATGATTCAATTCATTATTTATTATTCATGATTCATGATTCATGATTCAATTCATGATTCATGATTCAATTCATGTTTAATGATTCATGATTCATGATTCAAATCATGATTCATGATTCATGATTCGATTCATGATTCATGATTTAATTCATGATTCATGATTCGATTCATGATTTATGTTTCATGATTGAATTCATGATTCATGATTCAATTCATGATTCATGATTCAATTGATGATTCGATTCATGATTCAATACATGATTCGATTCATGATTCATTATTCATGATTCAATTCATGATTCATAATTCATGATTCATGATTCAATTCATGATTCATGATTCATGATTAAATTCATGATTCAATTCATGATTCATGATTCATGATTCATGATTCATGATTCAATTCATGATTCACGATTCATGATTCATGATTTATGATTCAATTCATGATTCATGATTCATGATTCATGATTAATGATTTATGATTTATTATTCATGATTCATGATTCATGATTCAATTCATGATTCATGATTCAATTCATGTTTAATGATTCATGATTCATGATTCAATTCATGATTCATGATTCATGATTCGATTCATGATTCATGATTTAATTCATGATTCATGATTCAATTCATGATTCATGATTCAATTCATGATTCGATTCATGATTCAATTCATGATTCATAATTCATGATTCATGATTCAATTCATGATTCATGATTCAATTCATGATTCATGATTCATGATTCAATTCATGATTCATGATTCATGATTCAATATATGATTCATGATTCATTATTCAATTCATGATTCATAATTCATGATTCATGATTCAAGATTCATGATTCATGATTCATGATTCAATTCATGATTCAATTCATGATTCATGATTCATGATTCAAATTATGATTCATAATTCATGATTCATGATTCAATTCATGATTCATGATTCATGATTCAAATTATGATTCATAATTCATGATTCATGATTCAATTCATGATTCATGATTCAATTCATGATTCAAGATTCATGATTCAATTCATGATTCATGATTCATGATTCATGATTCAATTCATGATTCATGATTCTTGATTCATGATTCAATTCATGATTCATGATTCATGATTCATGATTCGATTCATGATTTAATTCATGATTCATGATCCATGATTCATGATAAAATTTATGATTCATGATTCATGATTTAATTCATGATTCATGATTCGATTCATAATTCTTGATTCATGATTCATGATTCATGATTCAATTCATGATTCATGATTTATGATTCATGATTCAATTCATGATTCATGATTCATAATTCATGATTCAATTCATGATTCATGATTCGATTCATGATTCTTGATTCATGATTCATGATTCGATTCATGATTCATGATTCATGATTCAATTCATGATTCATGATTCATGATTCAATTCATGATTCATGAATTATGATTCAATTCATGATTCATGATTCAATTCATGATTCATGATTCATGATTCGATTAATGATTCATGATTCAATTCATGATTCATGATTCATGATTCAATTCATGTTTCATGATTCATGATTCAATTTATGATTCAATTCATGATTCATGATTCATGATTCAATTCATGATTCATGATTCATGATTCAATTCATGATCCATGATTCAATTCATGATTCATGATTCATGATTCAATTCATGATTCAATTCATGATTCATGATTCATAATTCATGATTCATGATTCATAATTCATGATTCATGATTCAATTCTTGATTCATAATTCATGATTCATGATTCAATTCATGATTCAATTCATGATTCATGATTCATGATTCATGATTCAATTCATGATTCATGATTCAATTCATGTTTAATGATTCATGATTCATGATTCAATTCATGATTCATGATTCATGATTCGATTCATGATTCATGATTTAATTCATGATTCATGATTCGATTCATGATTTATGATTCATGATTCAATTCATGATTCATGATTCATGATTCAATTCATGATTCATGATTCAATTCATGATTCGATTCATGATTCAATTCATGATTCATAATTCATGATTCATGATTCAATTCATGATTCATGATTCAATTCATGATTCGTGATTCATGATTCAATTCATGATTCATGATTCATGATTCATGATTCATGATTCAATATATGATTCATGATTCAATTCATGATTCAATTCATGATTCATGATTCATGATTCAAATTATGATTCATAATTCATGATTCATGATTCAATTCATGATTCATGATTCATGATTCAAATTATGATTCATAATTCATGATTCATGATTCAATTCATGATTCATGATTCATGATTCGATTCATGATTCATGATTCAATTCATGATTCATGATTCATGATTCAATTCATGATTCAATTCATGATTCATGATTCAATTTATGATTCAATTCATGATTCATGATTCATGATTCAATTCATGATTCATGATTCATGATTCAATTCATGATCCATGATTCAATTCATGATTCATGATTCAATTCATGATTCAATTCATGATTCATGATTCATAATTCATGATTCATGATTCATAATTCATGATTCATGATTCAATTCTTGATTCATAATTCATGATTCATGATTCAAATCATGATTCAATTCATGATTCATGATTCATGATTCATGATTCAATTCATGATTCATAATTTATGATTCATGAATATATTCATGATTCATAATTCATGATTCAATTCATTATTCATGATTCATGATTCATGATTATATTCATGATTCATGATTTATGATTCAATTCATGATTTATGATTCATGATTCATGATTAATGATTCAATTCATGATTCATGATTCAATTCATTATTTATTATTCATGATTCATGATTCATGATTCAATTCATGATTCATGATTCAATTCATGTTTAATGATTCATGATTCATGATTCAATTCATGATTCATGATTCATGATTCGATTCATGATTCATGATTTAATTCATGATTCATGATTCGATTCATGATTTATGATTCATGATTGAATTCATGATTCATGATTCATGATTCAATTCATGATTCATGATTCAATTGATGATTCGATTCATGATTCAATACATGATTCGATTCATGATTCATGATTCATGATTCGATTCATGATTCATAATTCATGATTCATGATTCAATTCATGATTCATGATTCATGATTAAATTCATGATTCAATTCATGATTCATGATTCATGATTCATGATTCATGATTCAATTCATGATTCACGATTCATGATTCATGATTTATGATTCAATTCATGATTCATGATTCATGATTCATGATTCATGATTCAATTCATGATTCATGATTCATGATTCATGATTCATGATTTATGATTTATTATTCATGATTCATGATTCATGATTCAATTCATGATTCATGATTCAATTCATGTTTAATGATTCATGATTCATGATTCAATTCATGATTCATGATTCATGATTCGATTCATGATTCATGATTTAATTCATGATTCATGATTCGATTCATGATTTATGATTCATGATTCAATTCATGATTCATGATTCATGATTCAATTCATGATTCATGATTCAATTCATGATTCGATTCATGATTCAATTCATGATTCATAATTCATGATTCATGATTCAATTCATGATTCATGATTCAATTCATAATTCATGATTCATGATTCAATTCATGATTCATAATTCATGATTCATGATTCATGATTCAATATATGATTCATAATTCATGATTCATGATTCAAGATTCATGATTCATGATTCATGATTCAATTCATGATTCAATTCATGATTCATGATTCATGATTCATGATTCAAATTATGATTCATAATTCATGATTCATGATTCAATTCATGATTCATGATTCATGATTCAAATTATTATTCATAATTCATGATTCATGATTCAATTCATGATTCATGATTCAATTCATGATTCAAGATTCATGATTCAATTCATGATTCATAATTCATGATTCATGATTCAATTCATGATTCATGATTCAATTCATGATTCGTGATTCATGATTCAATTCATGATTCATGATTCATGATTCATGATTCATGATTCAATATATGATTCATGATTCAATTCATGATTCAATTCATGATTCATGATTCATGATTCAAATTATGATTCATAATTCATGATTCATGATTCAATTCATGATTCATGATTCATGATTCAAATTATGATTCATAATTCATGATTCATGATTCAATTCATGATTCATGATTCATGATTCGATTCATGATTCATGATTCAATTCATGATTCATGATTCATGATTCAATTCATGATTCAATTCATGATTCATGATTCAATTTATGATTCAATTCATGATTCATGATTCATGATTCAATTCATGATTCATGATTCATGATTCAATTCATGATCCATGATTCAATTCATGATTCATGATTCAATTCATGATTCAATTCATGATTCATGATTCATAATTCATGATTCATGATTCATAATTCATGATTCATGATTCAATTCTTGATTCATAATTCATGATTCATGATTCAAATCATGATTCAATTCATGATTCATGATTCATGATTCATGATTCAATTCATGATTCATAATTTATGATTCATGAATATATTCATGATTCATAATTCATGATTCAATTCATTATTCATGATTCATGATTCATGATTATATTCATGATTCATGATTTATGATTCAATTCATGATTTATGATTCATGATTCATGATTAATGATTCAATTCATGATTCATGATTCAATTCATTATTTATTATTCATGATTCATGATTCATGATTCAATTCATGATTCATGATTCAATTCATGTTTAATGATTCATGATTCATGATTCAATTCATGATTCATGATTCATGATTCGATTCATGATTCATGATTTAATTCATGATTCATGATTCGATTCATGATTTATGATTCATGATTGAATTCATGATTCATGATTCATGATTCAATTCATGATTCATGATTCAATTGATGATTCGATTCATGATTCAATACATGATTCGATTCATGATTCATGATTCATGATTCGATTCATGATTCATAATTCATGATTCATGATTCAATTCATGATTCATGATTCATGATTAAATTCATGATTCAATTCATGATTCATGATTCATGATTCATGATTCAATTCATGATTCACGATTCATGATTCATGATTTATGATTCAATTCATGATTCATGATTCATGATTCATGATTCATGATTCAATTCATGATTCATGATTCATGATTCATGATTCATGATTTATGATTTATTATTCATGATTCATGATTCATGATTCAATTCATGATTCATGATTCAATTCATGTTTAATGATTCATGATTCATGATTCAATTCATGATTCATGATTCATGATTCGATTCATGATTCATGATTTAATTCATGATTCATGATTCGATTCATGATTTATGATTCATGATTCAATTCATGATTCATGATTCATGATTCAATTCATGATTCATGATTCAATTCATGATTCGATTCATGATTCAATTCATGATTCATAATTCATGATTCATGATTCAATTCATGATTCATGATTCAATTCATAATTCATGATTCATGATTCAATTCATGATTCATAATTCATGATTCATGATTCATGATTCAATATATGATTCATAATTCATGATTCATGATTCAAGATTCATGATTCATGATTCATGATTCAATTCATGATTCAATTCATGATTCATGATTCATGATTCATGATTCAAATTATGATTCATAATTCATGATTCATGATTCAATTCATGATTCATGATTCATGATTCAAATTATTATTCATAATTCATGATTCATGATTCAATTCATGATTCATGATTCAATTCATGATTCAAGATTCATGATTCAATTCATGATTCATGATTCTTGATTCAATTCATGATTCATGATTCATGATTCATGATTCAATTCATGATTCATGATTCTTGATTCATGATTCAATTCATGATTCATGATTCATGATTCATGATTCGATTCATGATTCATGATTCATGATTTAATTCATGATTCATGATCCATGATTCATGATAAAATTTATGATTCATGATTCATGATTTAATTCATGATTCATGATTCGATTCATAATTCTTGATTCATGATTCATGATTCATGATTCAATTCATGATTCATGATTTATGATTCATGATTCAATTCATGATTCATGATTCATAATTCATGATTCAATTCATGATTTATTATTCGATTCATGATTCTTGATTCATGATTCATGATTCGATTCATGATTCATGATTCATGGTTCAATTCATGATTCATGATTCATGATTCAATTCATGATTCATGAATTATGATTCAATTCATGATTCATGATTCAATTCATGATTCATGATTCATGATTCGATTCATGATTCATGATTCAATTCATGATTCATGATTCATGATTCAATTCATGATTCAATTCATGATTCGATTCATGATTCATGATTCAATTTATGATTCAATTCATGATTCATGATTCATGATTCAATTCATGATTCATGATTCATGATTCAATTCATGATCCATGATTCAATTCATGATTCATGATTCATGATTCAATTCATGATTCAATTCATGATTCATGATTCATAATTCATGATTCATGATTCATAATTCATGATTCATGATTCAATTCATGATTCATAATTCATGATTCACGATTCAATTCATGATTTAATTCATGATTCATGATTCATGATTCAATTCATGATTCATAATTTATGATTCATGAATATATTCATGATTCATAATTCATGATTCAATTCATGATTCAATTCATTATTCATGATTCATGATTCATGATTATATTCATGATTCATGATTTATGATTCAATTCATGATTTATGATTCATGATTCATGATTAATGATTCAATTCATGATTCATGATTCAATTCATTATTTATTATTCATGATTCATGATTCATGATTCAATTCATGATTCATGATTCAATTCATGTTTAATGATTCATGATTCATGATTCAAATCATGATTCATGATTCATGATTCGATTCATGATTCATGATTTAATTCATGATTCATGATTCGATTCATGATTTATGATTCATGATTGAATTCATGATTCATGATTCAATTCATGATTCATGATTCAATTGATGATTCGATTCATGATTCAATACATGATTCGATTCATGATTCATTATTCATGATTCGATTCATGATTCATAATTCATGATTCATGATTCAATTCATGATTCATGATTCATGATTAAATTCATGATTCAATTCATGATTCATGATTCATGATTCATGATTCATGATTTATGATTCAATTCATGATTCATGATTCATGATTCATGATTAATGATTTATGATTTATTATTCATGATTCATGATTCATGATTCAATTCATGATTCATGATTCAATTCATGTTTAATGATTCATGATTCATGATTCAATTCATGATTCATGATTCATGATTCAATTCATGTTTAATGATTCATGATTCATGATTCAATTCATGATTCATGATTCAATTCATGATTCGATTCATGATTCAATTCATGATTCATAATTCATGATTCATGATTCAATTCATGATTCATAATTCATGATTCACGATTCAATTCATGATTTAATTCATGATTCATGATTCATGATTCATGATTCAATTCATGATTCATAATTTATGATTCATGAATATATTCATGATTCATAATTCATGATTCAATTCATGATTCAATTCATTATTCATGATTCATGATTCATGATTATATTCATGATTCATGATTTATGATTCAATTCATGATTTATGATTCATGATTCATGATTAATGATTCAATTCATGATTCATGATTCAATTCATTATTTATTATTCATGATTCATGATTCATGATTCAATTCATGATTCATGATTCAATTCATGTTTAATGATTCATGATTCATGATTCAAATCATGATTCATGATTCATGATTCGATTCATGATTCATGATTTAATTCATGATTCATGATTCGATTCATGATTTATGATTCATGATTGAATTCATGATTCATGATTCAATTCATGATTCATGATTCAATTGATGATTCGATTCATGATTCAATACATGATTCGATTCATGATTCATTATTCATGATTCGATTCATGATTCATAATTCATGATTCATGATTCAATTCATGATTCATGATTCATGATTAAATTCATGATTCAATTCATGATTCATGATTCATGATTCATGATTCATGATTCATGATTTATGATTCAATTCATGATTCATGATTCATGATTCATGATTAATGATTTATGATTTATTATTCATGATTCATGATTCATGATTCAATTCATGATTCATGATTCAATTCATGTTTAATGATTCATGATTCATGATTCAATTCATGATTCATGATTCATGATTCGATTCATGATTCATGATTTAATTCATGATTCATGATTCAATTCATGATTCATGATTCAATTCATGATTCGATTCATGATTCAATTCATGATTCATAATTCATGATTCATGATTCAATTCATGATTCATGATTCAATTCATGATTCATGATTCATGATTCAATTCATGATTCATGATTCATGATTCAATATATGATTCATGATTCATTATTCAATTCATGATTCATAATTCATGATTCATGATTCAAGATTCATGATTCATGATTCATGATTCAATTCATGATTCAATTCATGATTCATGATTCATGATTCAAATTATGATTCATAATTCATGATTCATGATTCAATTCATGATTCATGATTCATGATTCAAATTATGATTCATAATTCATGATTCATGATTCAATTCATGATTCATGATTCAATTCATGATTCAAGATTCATGATTCAATTCATGATTCAATTCATGATTCATGATTCATGATTCATGATTCAATTCATGATTCATGATTCTTGATTCATGATTCAATTCATGATTCATGATTCATGATTCATGATTCGATTCATGATTTAATTCATGATTCATGATCCATGATTCATGATAAAATTTATGATTCATGATTCATGATTTAATTCATGATTCATGATTCGATTCATAATTCTTGATTCATGATTCATGATTCATGATTCAATTCATGATTCATGATTTATGATTCATGATTCAATTCATGATTCATGATTCATAATTCATGATTCAATTCATGATTCATGATTCGATTCATGATTCTTGATTCATGATTCATGATTCGATTCATGATTCATGATTCATGATTCAATTCATGATTCATGATTCATGATTCAATTCATGATTCATGAATTATGATTCAATTCATGATTCATGATTCAATTCATGATTCATGATTCATGATTCGATTAATGATTCATGATTCAATTCATGATTCATGATTCATGATTCAATTCATGTTTCATGATTCATGATTCAATTTATGATTCAATTCATGATTCATGATTCATGATTCAATTCATGATTCATGATTCATGATTCAATTCATGATCCATGATTCAATTCATGATTCATGATTCATGATTCAATTCATGATTCAATTCATGATTCATGATTCATAATTCATGATTCATGATTCAATTCTTGATTCATAATTCATGATTCATGATTCAATTCATGATTCAATTCATGATTCATGATTCATGATTCATGATTCAATTCATGATTCAGAATTTATGATTCATGAATATATTCATGATTCATAATTCATGATTCAATTCATTATTCATGATTCATGATTCATGATTATATTCATGATTCATGATTTATGATTCAATTCATGATTTATGATTCATGATTCATGATTAATGATTCAATTCATGATTCATGATTCAATTCATTATTTATTATTCATGATTCATGATTCATGATTCAATTCATGATTCATGATTCAATTCATGTTTAATGATTCATGATTCATGATTCAAATCATGATTCATGATTCATGATTTGATTCATGATTCATGATTCGATTCATGATTCATGATTTAATTCATGATTCATGATTTGATTCATGAATTATGATTCATGATTGAATTCATGATTCATGATTCATGATTCAATTCATAATTCATGATTCAATTCATGATTCGATTCATGATTCATGATTCGATTCATGATTCATGATTCATGATTCGATTCATGATTCATAATTCATGATTCATGATTCAATTCATGATTAATGATTCAATTCATGATTCATGATTCAATTTATGATTCATGATTCATGATTCAATTCATGATTCAATTCATGATTCATGATTCGTGTTTTATGATTCAATATATGATTCATGATTCATGATTCAATTCATGATTCATAAATCATGATTCATGATTCAATTCATGATTCATGATTCAAGATTCATGATTCATGATTCATGATTCAATTCATGATTCAATTCATGATTCATGATTCATGATTCAATATATGATTCATGATTCAATTCATGATTCATAATTCATGATTCATGATTCAAATCATGATTCATGATTCAAATCATGATTCATGATTCAAGATTCATGATTCATGATTCAATTCATGATTCATGATTCATAATTCAATTCATGATTCATGATTCATGATTCATGATTCAATATATGATTCATGATTCATTATTCAATTCATGATTCATAATTCATGATTCATGATTCAATTCATGATTCATGATTCATGATTGAAATTATGATTCATAATTCATGATTCATGATTCAATTCATGATTCAAGATTCGTGATTCAATTCATGATTCATGATTCTTGATTCAATTCATGATTCATGATTCATGATTCATGATTCAATTCATGATTCATGATTCTTGATTCATGATTCAATTCATGATTCATGATTCATGATTAATGATTCGATTCATGATTCATGATTCAATTCATGATTCATAATTCATGATTCATGATTTAATTCATGATTCATGATCCATGATTCATGATTCAATTCATGATTCATGATTCATGATTCGATTCATGATTCATGATTCATGATTCGATTCATGATTCATGATTCAATTCATGATTCATGATTCATGATTCAATTCATGATTCAATTCATGATTCATGATTCATGATTCAATTTATGATTCATGATACATGATTCATGATTCATGATTCAATTCATGATCCATGATTCAATTCATGATTCATGATTCATGATTCAATTCATGATTCAATTCATGATTCATGATTCATGATTCAATTTATGATTCATGATTCATGATTCATAATTCATGATTCATGATTCATAATTCATGATTCATGATTCAATTCTTGATTCATAATTCATGATTCATGATTCAATTCATGATTCAATTCATGATTCATGATTCATGATTCATGATTCAATTCATGATTCATAATTCATGATTCATGAATATATTCATGATTCATAATTCATGATTCAATTCATTATTCATGATTCATGATTCATGATTTATGATTCAATTCATGATTCATGATTCTTGATTCAATTCATGATTCATTAATTCATGATTCATGATTCAATTCATGATTCATGATTCTTGATTCGATTCATGATTCATGATTCATGATTTAATTCATGATTCATGATCCATGATTCATGATTTATGATTAAATTCATGATTCATAATTCATGATTCAATTCATGATTCATGATTTATGATTCATGATTCAATTCATGATTCATGATTCATGATTCATGATTCAATTCATGATTCATGATTCGATTCATGATTCTTGATTCATGATTCATGATTCGATTCATGATTCATGATTCATGATTCAATTCATGATTCATGATTCAATTCATGATTCATGAATTATGATTCAATTCATGATTCATGATTCAATTCATGATTCATGATTCATGATTCGATTCATGATTCATGATTCAATTCATGATTCATGATTCATTATTCAATTCATGATTCAATTCATGATTCATGATTCAATTTATGATTCATGATTCATGATTCATAATTCATGATTCAATTCATGATTCATGATTCATGATTCAATTCATGATCCATGATTCAATTCATGATTCATGATTCGTGATTTAATTCATGATTCAATTCATGATTCATGATTCATAATTCATGATTCATGATTCATAATTCATGATTCATGATTCAATTCTTGATTCATAATTCATGATTCATGATTCAAATTATGATTCCATTCATGATTCATGATTCAATTCATGATTCATAATTTATGATTCATGAATATATTCATGATTCATAATTCATGATTCAATTCATTATTCATGATTCATGATTAGATTCATGATTCATGATTTATGATTCAATTCATGATTTATGATTCATGATTCATGATTAATGATTCAATTCATGATTCATGATTCAATTCATTATTTATTATTCATGATTCATGATTCATGATTCAATTCATGATTCATGATTCAATTCATGTTTAATGATTCATGATTCATGATTCAAATCATGATTCATGATTCATGATTCGATTCATGATTCATGATTTAATTCATGATTCATGATTTGATTCATGAATTATGATTCATGATTGAATTCATGATTCATGATTCATGATTCATGATTCAATTCATGATTCATGATTCAATTCATGATTCGATTCATGATTCATGATTCATGATTCGATTCATGATTCATGATTCATGATTCGATTCATGATTCATAATTCATGATTCATGATTCAATTCATGATTCATGATTCAATTCATGATTCATGATTCAATTTATGATTCATGATTCATGATTCAATTCATGATTCATAATTCATGATTCATGATTCAATTCATGATTCATGATTCAAGATTCATGATTCATGATTCATGATTCAATTCATGATTCAATTCATGATTCATGATTCATGATTCAATTCATGATTCATAATTCATGATTCATGATTCAAATCATGATTCATGATTCAAATCATGATTCATGATTCAAGATTCATGATTCAATTCATGATTCACGATTCATAATTCAATTCATGATTCATGATTCATGATTCATGATTCATGATTCAATATATAATTCATGATTCATTATTCAAATTATGATTCATAATTCATGATTCATGATTTAATTCATGATTCATGATTCAAGATTCTTGATTCATGATTCATGATTCTTGATTCATGATTCATGATTCAATTCATGATTCAATTCATGATTCATGATTCATGATTCATGATTCAAATTATGATTCATAATTCATGATTCATGATTCAATTCATGATTCAAGATTCATGATTCAATTCATGATTCATGATTCTTGATTCAATTCATGATTCATGATTCATGATTCATGATTCAATTCATGATTCATGATTCTTGATTCATGATTTAATTCATGATTCATGATTCGATTCATGATTCATGATTCAATTCATGATTCATAATTCATGATTCATGATTTAATTCATGATTCATGATCCATGATTCATGATTCAATTCATGATTCATGATTCATGATTCAATTCATGATTCATGATTCATGATTCGATTCATGATTCATGATTCAATTCATGATTCATGATTCATGATTCAATTCATGATTCAATTCATGATTCATGATTCATGATTCAATTTATGATTCATGATTCATGATTCATAATTCATGATTCAATTCATGATTCATGATTCATGATTCAATTCATGATCCATGATTCGATTCATGATTCATGATTTAATTCATGATTCATGATCCATGATTCATGATAAAATTTATGATTCATGATTCATGATTTAATTCATGATTCATGATTCGATTCATAATTCTTGATTCATGATTCATGATTCATGATTCAATTCATGATTCATGATTTATGATTCATGATTCAATTCATGATTCATGATTCATGATTCATGATTCAATTCATGATTCATGATTCGATTCATGATTCTTGATTCATGATTCATGATTCGATTCATGATTCATGATTCAATTCATGATTCATGATTCAATTCATGATTCATGAATTATGATTCAATTCATGATTCATGATTCAATTCATGATTCATGATTCATGATTCGATTCATGATTCATGATTCAATTCATGATTCATGATTCATGATTCAATTCATGATTCAATTCATGATTCATGATTCATGATTCAATTTATGATTCATGATTCATGATTCATAATTCATGTTTCAATTCATGATTCATGATTCATGAATCAATTCATGATCCATGATTCAATTCATGATTCATGATTCATGATTCAATTCATGATTCAATTCATGATTCATGATTCATAATTCATGATTCATGATTCATAATTCATGATTCATGATTCAATTCATGATTCATGATTCATGATTCAAATTATGATTCATAATTCATGATTCATGATTCAATTCATGATTCATGATTCAATTCATGATTCAAGATTCATGATTCAATTCATGATTCATGATTCTTGATTCAATTCATGATTCATGATTCATGATTCATGATTCAATTCATGATTCATGATTCTTGATTCATGATTCAATTCATGATTCATGATTCATGATTCATGATTCGATTCATGATTCATGATTCATGATTTAATTCATGATTCATGATCCATGATTCATGATAAAATTTATGATTCATGATTCATGATTTAATTCATGATTCATGATTCGATTCATAATTCTTGATTCATGATTCATGATTCATGATTCAATTCATGATTCATGATTTATGATTCATGATTCAATTCATGATTCATGATTCATAATTCATGATTCAATTCATGATTCATGATTCGATTCATGATTCATGATTCATGATTAGATTCATGATTCATGATTCATGATTCAATTCATGATTCATGATTCATGATTCAATTCATGATTCATGAATTATGATTCAATTCATGATTCATGATTCAATTCATGATTCATGATTCATGATTCGATTCATGATTCATGATTCAATTCATGATTCATGATTCATGATTCAATTCATGATTCAATTCATGATTCATGATTCATGATTCAATTTATGATTCAATTCATGATTCATGATTCATGATTCAATTCATGATTCATGATTCATGATTCAATTCATGATCCATGATTCAATTCATGATTCATGATTCATGATTCAATTCATGATTCAATTCATGATTCATGATTCATAATTCATGATTCATGATTCATAATTCATGATTCATGATTCAATTCTTGATTCATAATTCATGATTCATGATTCAATTCATGATTCAATTCATGATTCATGATTCATGATTCATGATTCAATTCATGATTCATAATTTATGATTCATGAATATATTCATGATTCATAATTCATGATTCAGTTCATTATTCATGATTCATGATTCATGATTATATTCATGATTCATGATTTATGATTCAATTCATGATTTATGATTCATGATTCATGATTAATGATTCAATTCATGATTCATGATTCAATTCATTATTTATTATTCATGATTCATGATTCATGATTCAATTCATGATTCATGATTCAATTCATGTTTAATGATTCATGATTCATGATTCAATTCATGATTCATGATTCATGATTCGATTCATGATTCATGATTTAATTCATGATTCATGATTCGATTCATGATTTATGATTCATGATTGAATTCATGATTCATGATTCATGATTCAATTCATGATTCATGATTCAATTGATGATTCGATTCATGATTCAATACATGATTCGATTCATGATTCATGATTCATGATTCGATTCATAATTCATAATTCATGATTCATGATTCAATTCATGATTCATGATTCATGATTAAATTCATGATTCAATTCATGATTCATGATTCATGATTCATGATTCAATTCATGATTCACGATTCATGATTCATGATTTATGATTCAATTCATGATTCATGATTCATGATTCATGATTCAATTCATGATTCATGATTCATGATTAATGATTTATGATTTATTAATCATGATTCATGATTCATGATTCAATTCATGATTCATGATTCAATTCATGTTTAATGATTCATGATTCATGATTCAATTCATGATTCATGATTTATGATTCGATTCATGATTCATGATTTAATTCATGATTCATGATTCGATTCATGATTTATGATTCATGATTCAATTCATGATTCATGATTCATGATTCAATTCATGATTCATGATTCAATTCATGATTCGATTCATGATTCAATTCATGATTCATAATTCATGATTCATGATTCAATTCATGATTCATGATTCAATTCATAATTCATGATTCATGATTCAATTCATGATTCATGATTCATGATTCATGATTCATGATTCAATATATGATTCATGATTCATTATTCAATTCATGATTCATAATTCATGATTCATGATTCAAGATTCATGATTCATGATTCATGATTTAATTCATGATTCAATTCATGATTCATGATTCATGATTCATGATTCAAATTATGATTCATAATTCATGATTCATGATTCAATTCATGATTCATGATTCATGATTCAAATTATTATTCATAATTCATGATTCATGATTCAATTCATGATTCATGATTCAATTCATGATTCAAGATTCATGATTCAATTCATGATTCTTGATTCAATTCATGATTCATGATTCATGATTCATGATTCAATTCATGATTCATGATTCTTGATTCATGATTCAATTCATGATTCATGATTCATGATTCCTGATTCAATTCATGATTCATGATTCATGATTTAATTCATGATTCATGATCCATGATTCATGATAAAATTTATGATTCATGATTCATGATTTAATTCATGATTCATGATTCGATTCATAATTCTTGATTCATGATTCATGATTCATGATTCAATTCATGATTCATGATTTATGATTCATGATTCAATTCATGATTCATGATTCATAATTCATGATTCAATTCATGATTTATGATTCGATTCATGATTCTTGATTCATGATTCATGATTCGATTCATGATTCATGATTCATGGTTCAATTCATGATTCATGATTCATGATTCAATTCATGATTCATGAATTATGATTCAATTCATGATTCATGATTCAATTCATGATTCATGATTCATGATTCGATTCATGATTCATGATTCAATTCATGATTCATGATTCATGATTCAATTCATGATTCAATTCATGATTCATGATTCATGATTCAATTTATGATTCAATTCATGATTCATGATTCATGATTCAATTCATGATTCATGATTCATGATTCAATTCATGATCCATGATTCAATTCATGATTCATGATTCATGATTCAATTCATGATTCAATTCATGATTCATGATTCATAATTCATGATTCATGATTCATAATTCATGATTCATGATTCAATTCTTGATTCATAATTCATGATTCATGATTCAATTCATGATTCAATTCATGATTCATGATTCATGATTCATGATTCAATTCATGATTCATAATTTATGATTCATGAATATATTCATGATTCATAATTCATGATTCAATTCATGATTCAATTCATTATTCATGATTCATGATTCATGATTATATTCATGATTCATGATTTATGATTCAATTCATGATTTATGATTCATGATTCATGATTAATGATTCAATTCATGATTCATGATTCAATTCATTATTTATTATTCATGATTCATGATTCATGATTCAATTCATGATTCATGATTCAATTCATGTTTAATGATTCATGATTCATGATTCAAATCATGATTCATGATTCATGATTCGATTCATGATTCATGATTTAATTCATGATTCATGATTCGATTCATGATTTATGATTCATGATTGAATTCATGATTCATGATTCATGATTCAATTCATGATTCATGATTCAATTGATGATTCGATTCATGATTCAATACATGATTCGTTTCATGATTCATGATTCATGATTCGATTCATGATTCATAATTCATGATTCATGATTCAATTCATGATTCATGATTCATGATTAAATTCATGATTCAATTCATGATTCATGATTCATGATTCATGATTCATGATTCAATTCATGATTCACGATTCATGATTCATGATTTATGATTCAATTCATGATTCATGATTCATGATTCATGATTAATGATTTATGATTTATTATTCATGATTCATGATTCAATTCATGATTCATGATTCAATTCATGTTTAATGATTCATGATTCATGATTCAATTCATGATTCATGATTCATGATTCGATTCATGATTCATGATTTAATTCATGATTCATGATTCGATTCATGATTTATGATTCATGATTCAATTCATGATTCATGATTCATGATTCAATTCATGATTCATGATTCAATTCATGATTCGATTCATGATTCAATTCATGATTCATAATTCATGATTCATGATTCAATTCATGATTCATGATTCAATTCATGATTCATGATTCAATTCATGATTCATGATTCATGATTCATGATTCAATATATGATTCATGATTCATTATTCAATTCATGATTCATAATTCATGATTCATGATTCAAGATTCATGATTCATGATTCATGATTCAATTCATGATTCAATTCATGATTCATGATTCATGATTCAAATTATGATTCATAATTCATGATTCATGATTCAATTCATGATTCATGATTCATGATTCAAATTATGATTCATAATTCATGATTCATGATTCAATTCATGATTCATGATTCAATTCATGATTCAAGATTCATGATTCAATTCATGATTCATGATTCATGATTCAATTCATGATTCATGATTCTTGATTCATGATTCGATTCATGATTCATGATTCATGATTTAATTCATGATTCATGATCCATGATTCATGATAAAATTTATGATTCATGATTCATGATTTAATTCATGATTCATGATTCGATTCATAATTCTTGATTCATGATTCATGATTCATGACTCAAATCATGATTCAGGATTTATGATTCATGATTCAATTCATGATTCATGATTCATAATTCATGATTCAATTCATGATTCATGATTCGATTCATGATTCTTGATTCATGATTCATGATTCGATTCATGATTCATGATTCAATTCATGATTCATGATTCATGATTCAATTCATGATTCATGAATTATGATTCAATTCATGATTCATGATTCAATTCATGATTCATGATTCGATTAATGATTCATGATTCAATTCATGATTCATGATTCATGATTCAATTCATGATTCAATTCATGTTTCATGATTCATGATTCAATTTATGATTCAATTCATGATTCATGATTCATGATTCAATTCATGATTCATGATTCATGATTCAATTCATGATCCATGATTCAATTCATGATTCATGATTCATGATTCAATTCATGATTCAATTCATGATTCATGATTCATAATTCATGATTCATGATTCATAATTCATGATTCATGATTCAATTCTTGATTCATAATTCATGATTCATGATTCAATTCATGATTCAATTCATGATTCATGATTCATGATTCATGATTCAATTCATGATTCATAATTTATGATTCATGAATATATTCATGATTCATAATTCATGATTCAATTCATTATTCATGATTCATGATTCATGATTATATTCATGATTCATGATTTATGATTCAATTCATGATTTATGATTCATGATTCATGATTAATGATTCAATTCATGATTCATGATTCAATCATTATTTATTATTCATGATTCATGATTCATGATTCAATTCATGATTCATGATTCAATTCATGTTTAATGATTCATGATTCATGATTCAAATCATGATTCATGATTCATGATTTGATTCATGATTCATGATTCGATTCATGATTCATGATTTAATTCATGATTCATGATTTGATTCATGAATTATGATTCATGATTGAATTCATGATTCATGATTCATGATTCAATTCATGATTCATAATTTATGATTCATGAATATATTCATGATTCATAATTCATGATTCAATTCATGATTCAATTCATTATTCATGATTCATGATTCATGATTATATTCATGATTCATGATTTATGATTCAATTCATGATTTATGATTCATGATTCATGATTAATGATTCAATTCATGATTCATGATTCAATTCATTATTTATTATTCATGATTCATGATTCATGATTCATGATTCAATTCATGATTCATGATTCAATTCATGTTTAATGATTCATGATTCATGATTCAAATCATGATTCATGATTCATGATTCGATTCATGATTCATGATTTAATTCATGATTCATGATTCGATTCATGATTTATGATTCATGATTGAATTCATGATTCATGATTCATGATTCAATTCATGATTCATGATTCAATTGATGATTCGATTCATGATTCAATACATGATTCGATTCATGATTCATGATTCATGATTCGATTCATGATTCATAATTCATGATTCATGATTCAATTCATGATTCATGATTCATGATTCAATTCATGATTCAATTCATGATTCATGATTCATGATTCAATTCATGATTCACGATTCATGATTCATGATTTATGATTCAATTCATGATTCATGATTCATGATTCATGATTAATGATTTATGATTTATTATTCATGATTCATGATTCATGATTCAATTCATGATTCATGATTCAATTCATGTTTAATGATTCATGATTCATGATTCAATTCATGATTCATGATTCATGATTCGATTCATGATTCATGATTTAATTCATGATTCATGATTCGATTCATGATTTATGATTCATGATTCAATTCATGATTCATGATTCATGATTCATGATTCAATTCATGATTCATGATTCAATTCATGATTCGATTCATGATTCAATTCATGATTCATAATTCATGATTCATGATTCAATTCATGATTCATGATTCAATTCATGATTCATGATTCATGATTCAATTCATGATTCATGATTCATGATTCATGATTCAATATATGATTCATGATTCATTATTCAATTCATGATTCATAATTCATGATTCATGATTCAAGATTCATGATTCATGATTCATGATTCAATTCATGATTCAATTCATGATTCATGATTCATGATTCAAATTATGATTCATAATTCATGATTCATGATTCAATTCATGATTCATGATTCATGATTCAAATTATGATTCATAATTCATGATTCATGATTCAATTCATGATTCATGATTCAATTCATGATTCAAGATTCATGATTCAATTCATGATTCATGATTCATGATTCATGATTCAATTCATGATTCTTGATTCTTGATTCATGATTCGATTCATGATTCATGATTCATGATTTAATTCATGATTCATGATCCATGATTCATGATAAAATTTATGATTCATGATTCTTGATTCTTGATTCATGATTCATGATTCGATTCATAATTCTTGATTCATGATTCATGATTCATGATTCAATTCATGATTCATGATTTATGATTCATGATTCAATTCATGATTCATGATTCATAATTCATGATTCAATTCATGATTCATGATTCGATTCATGATTCATGATTCAATTCATGATTCATGATTCATGATTCAATTCATGATTCATGAATTATGATTCAATTCATGATTCATGATTCAATTCATGATTCATGATTCGATTAATGATTCATGATTCAATTCATGATTCATGATTCATGATTCAATTCATGATTCAATTCATGTTTCATGATTCATGATTCAATTTATGATTCAATTCATGATTCATGATTCATGATTTAATTCATGATTCATGATTCATGATTCAATTCATGATCCATGATTCAATTCATGATTCATGATTCATGATTCAATTCATGATTCAATTCATGATTCATGATTCATAATTCATGATTCATGATTCATAATTCATGATTCATGATTCAATTCTTGATTCATAATTCATGATTCATGATTCAATTCATGATTCAATTCATGATTCATGATTCATGATTCATGATTCAATTCATGATTCATAATTTATGATTTATGAATATATTCATGATTCATAATTCATGATTCAATTCATTATTCATGATTCATGATTCATGATTATATTCATGATTCATGATTTATGATTCAATTCATGATTTATGATTCATGATTCATGATTAATGATTCAATTCATGATTCATGATTCAATTCATTATTTATTATTCATGATTCATGATTCATGATTCAATTCATGATTCATGATTCAATTCATGTTTAATGATTCATGATTCATGATTCAAATCATGATTCATGATTCATGATTTGATTCATGATTCATGATTCGATTCATGATTCATGATTTAATTCATGATTCATGATTTGATTCATGAATTATGATTCATGATTGAATTCATGATTCATGATTCATGATTCAATTCATAATTCATGATTCAATTCATGATTCGATTCATGATTCATGATTCGATTCATGATTCATGATTCATGATTCGATTCATGATTCATAATTCATGATTCATGATTCAATTCATGATTCATGATTCAATTCATGATTCATGATTCAATTTATGATTCATGATTCATGATTCAATTCATGATTCAATTCATGATTCATGATTCGTGTTTTATGATTCAATATATGATTCATGATTCATGATTCAATTCATGATTCATAAATCATGATTCATGATTCAATTCATGATTCATGATTCAAGATTCATGATTCATGATTCATGATTCAATTCATGATTCAATTCATGATTCATGATTCATGATTCAATATATGATTCATGATTCAATTCATGATTCATAATTCATGATTCATGATTCAAATCATGATTCATGATTCAAGATTCATGATTCATGATTCAATTCATCATTCATGATTCATAATTCAATTCATGATTCATGATTCATGATTCATGATTCAATATATGATTCATGATTCATTATTCAATTCATGATTCATAATTCATGATTCATGATTCAATTCATGATTCATGATTCAAGATTCATGATTTATGATTCAATTCATGATTCAATTCATGATTCATGATTGAAATTATGATTCACAATTCATGATTCATGATTCAATTCATGATTCAAGATTCATGATTCAATTCATGATTCATGATTCTTGATTCAATTCATGATTCATGATTCATGATTCATGATTCAATTCATGATTCATGATTCTTGATTCATGATTCAATTCATGATTCATGATTCGATTCATGATTCATGATTCAATTCATGATTCATAATTCATGATTCATGATTTAATTCATGATTCATGATCCATGATTCATGATTCAATTCATGATTCATGATTCATGATTCGATTCATGATTCATGATTCATGATTCGATTCATGATTCATGATTCAATTCATGATTCATGATTCATGATTCAATTCATGATTCAATTCATGATTCATGATTCATGATTCAATTTATGATTCATGATACATGATTCATGATTCATGATTCAATTCATGATCCATGATTCAATTCATGATTCATGATTCAATTCATGATTCAATTCATGATTCATGATTCAATTTATGATTCATGATTCATGATTCATAATTCATGATTCATGATTCATAATTCATGATTCATGATTCAATTCTTGATTCATAATTCATGATTCATGATTCAATTCATGATTCAATTCATGATTCATGATTCATGATTCATGATTCAATTCATGATTCATAATTCATGATTCATGAATATATTCATGATTCATAATTCATGATTCAATTCATTATTCATGATTCATGATTCATGATTTATGATTAAATTCATGATTTATAATTCATGATTCAATTCATTATTCATGATTCATGATTCATGATTTATGATTCAATTCATGATTCATGATTCTTGATTCAATTCATGATTCATTAATTCATGATTCATGATTCAATTCATGATTCATGATTCTTGATTCATGATTCAATTCATGATTCATGATTCATGATTCATGATTCGATTCATGATTCATGATTCATGATTTAATTCATGATTCATGATCCATGATTCATGATTTATGATTAAATTCATGATTCATAATTCATGATTCAATTCATGATTCATGATTTATGATTCATGATTCAATTCATGATTCATGATTCATGATTCATGATTCAATTCATGATTCATGATTCGATTCATGATTCTTGATTCATGATTCATGATTCGATTCATGATTCATGATTCATGATTCAATTCATGAATTATGATTCAATTCATGATTCATGAATTATGATTCAATTCATGATTCATGATTCAATTCATGATTCATGATTCATGATTCGATTCATGATTCATGATTCAATTCATGATTCATGATTCATTATTCAATTCATGATTCAATTCATGATTCATGATTCATGATTCAATTTATGATTCATGATTCATGATTCATAATTCATGATTCAATTCATGATTCATGATTCATGATTCAATTCATGATCCATGATTCAATTCATGATTCATGATTCATGATTCATGATTTAATTCATGATTCAATTCATGATTCATGATTCATAATTCATGATTCATGATTCATAATTCATGATTCATGATTCAATTCTTGATTCATAATTCATGATTCATGATTCAAATTATGATTCAATTCATGATTCATGATTCATGATTCAATTCATGATTCATAATTTATGATTCATGAATATATTCATGATTCATAATTCATGATTCAATTCATTATTCATGATTCATGATTAGATTCATGATTCATGATTTATGATTCAATTCATGATTTATGATTCATGATTAATGATTAATGATTCAATTCATGATTCATGATTCAATTCATTATTTATTATTCATGATTCATGATTCATGATTCAATTCATGATTCATGATTCAATTCATGTTTAATGATTCATGATTCATGATTCAAATCATGATTCATGATTCATGATTCGATTCATGATTCATGATTTAATTCATGATTCATGATTTGATTCATGAATTATGATTCATGATTGAATTCATGATTCATGATTCATGATTCATGATTCAATTCATGATTCATGATTCAATTCATGATTCGATTCATGATTCATGATTCATGATTCGATTCATGATTCATGATTCATGATTCGATTCATGATTCATAATTCATGATTCATGATTCAATTCATGATTCATGATTCAATTCATGATTCATGATTCAATTTATGATTCATGATTCATGATTCAATTCATGATTCATAATTCATGATTCATGATTCAATTCATGATTCATGATTCATGATTCAATTCATGATTCAATTCATGATTCATGATTCATGATTCAATTCATGATTCATAATTCATGATTCATGATTCAAATCATGATTCATGATTCAAATCATGATTCATGATTCAAGATTCATGATTCATGATTCAATTCATGATTCACGATTCATAATTCAATTCATGATGCATGATTCATGATTCATGATTCATGATTCAATATATGATTCATGATTCATTATTCAAATTATGATTCATAATTCATGATTCATGATTTAATTCATGATTCATGATTCAAGATTCTTGATTCATGATTCATGATTCAATTCATGATTCAATTCATGATTCAATTCATGATTCATGATTCATGATTCATGATTCATGATTCAAATTATGATTCATAATTCATGATTCATGATTCAATTCATGATTCAAGATTCATGATTCAATTCATGATTCATGATTCTTGATTCAATTCATGATTCATGATTCATGATTCATGATTCAATTCATGATTCATGATTCTTGATTCATGATTTAATTCATGATTCATGATTCATGATTCGATTCATGATTCATGATTCAATTCATGATTCATAATTCATGATTCATGATTTAATTCATGATTCATGATCCATGATTCATGATTCAATTCATGATTCATGATTCATGATTCAATTCATGATTCATGATTCATGATTCGATTCATGATTCATGATTCAATTCATGATTCATGATTCATGATTCAATTCATGATTCAATTCATGATTCATGATTCATGATTCAATTTATGATTCATGATTCATAATTCATGATTCAATTCATGATTCATGATTCAATTCATGATCCATGATTCGATTCATGATTCATGATTTAATTCATGATTCATGATCCATGATTCATGATAAAATTTATGATTCATGATTCATGATTTAATTCATGATTCATGATTCGATTCATAATTCTTGATTCATGATTCATGATTCAATTCATGATTCATGATTTATGATTCATGATTCAATTCATGATTCATGATTCATGATTCATGATTCAATTCATGATTCATGATTCGATTCATGATTCTTGATTCATGATTCATGATTCGATTCATGATTCATGATTCAATTCATGATTCATGATTCAATTCATGATTCATGAATTATGATTCAATTCATGATTCATGATTCAATTCATGATTCATGATTCATGATTCGATTCATGATTCATGATTCAATTCATGATTTATGATTCATGATTCAATTCATGATTCAATTCATGATTCATGATTCATGATTCAATTTATGATTCATGATTCATGATTCATAATTCATGATTCAATTCATGATTCATGATTCATGATTCAATTCATGATCCATGATTCAATTCATGATTCATGATTCATGATTCAATTCATGATTCAATTAATGATTCATGATTCATAATTCATGATTCATGATTCAAATTATGATTCAATTCATGATTCATGATTCATGATTCATGATTCAATTCATGATTCATAATTTATGATTCATGAATATATTCATGATTCATAATTCATGATTCAATTCATTATTCATGATTCATGATTCATGATTAGATTCATGATTCATGATTTATGATTCAATTCATGATTTATGATTCATGATTCATGATTAATGATTCAATTCATGATTCATTATTCAATTCGTTATTTATTATTCATGATTCATGATTCATGATTCAATTCATGATTCATGATTCAATTCATGTTTAATGATTCATGAATTATGATTCAAATCATGATTCATGATTCATGATTCGATTCATGATTCATGATTTAATTCATGATTCATGATTTGATTCATGAATTATGATTCATGATTGAATTCATGATTCATGATTCATGATTCAATTCATGATTCATGATTCAATTCATGATTCGATTCATGATTCATGATTCATGATTCGATTCATGATTCATGATTCATGATTCGATTCATGATTCATAATTCATGATTCATGATTCATGATTCAATTCATAATTCATGATTCAATTCATGATTCATGATTCAATTTATGATTCATGATTCATGATTCAATTCATGATTCATAATTCATGATTCATGATTCAATTCATGATTCATGATTCAAGATTCATGATTCATGATTCATGATACAATTCATGATTCAATTCATGATTCATAATTCATGATTCATGATTCAAATCATGATTCATGATTCAAGATTCATGATTCATGATTCAATTCATGATTCATGATTCATAATTCAATTCATGATTCATGATTCATGATTCATGATTCAATATATGATTCATGATTCATTATTCAATTCATGATTCATAATTCATGATTCATGATTCAATTCATGATTCATGATTCAAGATTCATGATTCATAATTCATGATTCAATTCATGATTCAATTCATGATTCATGATTCATGATTCATGATTCAAATTATGATTCATAATTCATGATTCATGATTCAATTCATGATTCAAGATTCATGATTCAATTCATGATTCATGATTCATGATTCAATTCATGATTCATGATTCATGATTCATGATTCAATTCATGATTCATGATTCTTGATTCATGATTCTTGATTCATGATTCAATTCATGATTCATGATTCATGATTCGATTTATGATTCATGATTCAATTCATGATTCATAATTCATGATTCATGATTTAATTCATGATTCATGATCCATAATTCATGATTCAATTCATGATTCATGATTCATGATTCATGATTCATGATTCAATTCATGATTCATGATTCATGATTCAATTTATGATTCATGATTCATGATTCATAATTCATGATTCAATTCATGATTCATGATTCATGATTCAATTCATGATCCATGATTCAATTCATGATTCATGATTCATGATTCAATTCATGATTCAATTCATGATTCATGATTCATGATTCAATTTATGATTCATGATTCATGATTCATAATTCATGATTCATGATTCATAATTCATGATTAATGATTCAATTCTTGATTCATAATTCATGATTCATGATTCAATTCATGATTCAATTCATGATTCATGATTCATAATTCATGATTAATGATTCAATTCTTGATTCATAATTCATGATTCATGATTCAATTCATGATTCAATTCATGATTCATGATTCATGATTCATGATTCAATTCATGATTCATAATTCATGATTCATGAATATATTCATGATTCATAATTCATGATTCAATTCATTATTCATGATTCATGATTCATGATTTATGATTCAATTCATGATTTATGATTCTTGATTCATGATTAATGATTCAATTCATGATTCATGATTCAATTCATTATTTATTATTCATGATTCATGATTCATGATTCAATTCATGATTCATGATTCAATTCATGTTTAATGATTCATGATTCATGATTCAAGATTCATGATTCGATTCATGATTCATGATTTAATTCATGATTCATGATTCGATTCATGATTTATGATTCATGATTGAATTCATGATTCATGATTCATGATTCAATTCATGATTCATGATTCAATTCATGATTCGATTCATGCTTCAATACATGATTCGATTCATGATTCATGATTCATGATTCGATTCATGATTCATAATTCATGATTCATGATTCAATTCATGATTCATGATTCAATTCATGATTCATGATTCAATTCATGATTCATGATTCATGATTCAATTCATGATTCAATTCATGATTCATGATTCATGATTCAATATATGATTCATGATTCAATTCATGATTCATAATTCATGATTCATGATTCGATTCATGATTCATGATTCATGATTCATGATTCATAATTCATGATTCATGATTCAATTCTTGATTCATAATTCATGATTCATGATTCAATTCATGATTCAATTCATGATTCATGATTCATGATTCATGATTCAATTCATGATTCATAATTCATGATTCATGAATATATTCATGATTCATAATTCATGATTCAATTCATTATTCATGATTCATGATTCATGATTTATGATTAAATTCATGATTCATAATTCATGATTCAATTCATTATTCATGATTCATGATTCATGATTTATGATTCAATTCATGATTCATGATTCTTGATTCAATTCATGATTCATTAATTCATGAATCATGATTCAATTCATGATTCATGATTCTTGATTCATGATTCAATTCATGATTCATGATTCATGATTCATGATTCGATTCATGATTCATGATTCATGATTTAATTCATGATTCATGATCCATGATTCATGATTTATGATTAAATTCATGATTCATAATTCATGATTCAATTCATGATTCATGATTTATGATTCATGATTCAATTCATGATTCATGATTCATGATTCATGATTCAATTCATGATTCATGATTCGATTCATGATTCTTGATTCATGATTCATGATTTGATTCATGATTCATGATTCATGATTCAATTCATGAATTATGATTCAATTCATGATTCATGAATTATGATTCAATTCATGATTCATGATTCAATTCATGATTCATGATTCATGATTCGATTCATGATTCATGATTCAATTCATGATTCATGATTCATTATTCAATTCATGATTCAATTCATGATTCATGATTCATGATTCAATTTATGATTCATGATTCATGATTCATAATTCATGATTCAATTCATGATTCATGATTCATGATTCAATTCATGATCCATGATTCAATTCATGATTCATGATTCATGATTTAATTCATGATTCAATTCATGATTCATGATTCATAATTCATGATTCATGATTCATAATTCATGATTCATGATTCAATTCTTGATTCATAATTCATGATTCATGATTCAAATTATGATTCAATTCATGATTCATGATTCATGATTCAATTCATGATTCATAATTTATGATTCATGAATATATTCATGATTCATAATTCATGATTCAATTCATTATTCATGATTCATGATTAGATTCATGATTCATGATTTATGATTCAATTCATGATTTATGATTCATGATTCATGATTAATGATTCAATTCATGATTCATGATTCAATTCATTATTTATTATTCATGATTCATGATTCATGATTCAATTCATGATTCATGATTCAATTCATGTTTAATGATTCATGATTCAAATCATGATTCATGATTCATGATTCGATTCATGATTCATGATTTAATTCATGATTCATGATTTGATTCATGAATTATGATTCATGATTGAATTCATGATTCATGATTCATGATTCATGATTCAATTCATGATTCATGATTCAATTCATGATTCGATTCATGATTCATGATTCATGATTCGATTCATGATTCATGATTCATGATTCGATTCATGATTCATGATTCATGATTCGATTCATGATTCATAATTCATGATTCATGATTCAATTCATGATTCATGATTCAATTTATGATTCATGATTCATGATTCAATTCATGATTCATAATTCATGATTCATGATTCAATTCATGATTCATGATTCATGATTCAATTCATGATTCATGATTCATGATTCAATTCATGATTCATAATTCATGATTCATGATTCAAATCATGATTCATGATTCAAATCATGATTCATGATTCAAGATTCATGATTCATGATTCAATTCATGATTCACGATTCATAATTCAATTCATGATTCATGATTCATGATTCATGATTCATGATTCAATATATGATTCATGATTCATTATTCAAATTATGATTCATAATTCATGATTCATGATTTAATTCATGATTCATGATTCAAGATTCTTGATTCATGATTCATGATTCAATTCATGATTCAATTCATGATTCATGATTCATGATTCATGATTCATGATTCAAATTATGATTCATAATTCATGATTCATGATTCAATTCATGATTCAAGATTCATGATTCAATTCATGATTCATGATTCTTGATTCAATTCATGATTCATGATTCATGATTCATGATTCAATTCATGATTCATGATTCTTGATTCATGATTTAATTCATGATTCATGATTCATGATTCGATTCATGATTCATGATTCAATTCATGATTCATAATTCATGATTCATGATTTAATTCATGATTCATGATCCATGATTCATGATTCAATTCATGATTCATGATTCATGATTCAATTCATGATTCATGATTCATGATTCGATTCATGATTCATGATTCAATTCATGATTCATGATTCATGATTCAATTCATGATTCAATTCATGATTCATGATTCATGATTCAATTTATGATTCATGATTCATGATTCATAATTCATGATTCAATTCATGATTCATGATTCATGATTCAATTCATGATCCATGATTCGATTCATGATTCATGATTTAATTCATGATTCATGATCCATGATTCATGATAAAATTTATGATTCATGATTCATGATTTAATTCATGATTCATGATTCGATTCATAATTCTTGATTCATGATTCATGATTCATGATTCAATTCATGATTCATGATTTATGATTCATGATTCAATTCATGATTCATGATTCATGATTCATGATTCAATTCATGATTCATGATTCGATTCATGATTCTTGATTCATGATTCATGATTCGATTCATGATTCATGATTCAATTCATGATTCATGATTCAATTCATGATTCATGAATTATGATTCAATTCATGATTCATGATTCAATTCATGATTCATGATTCATGATTCGATTCATGATTCATGATTCAATTCATGATTTATGATTCATGATTCAATTCATGATTCAATTCATGATTCATGATTCATGATTCAATTTATGATTCATGATTCATGATTCATAATTCATGATTCAATTCATGATTCATGATTCATGATTCAATTCATGATCCATGATTCAATTCATGATTCATGATTCATGATTCAATTCATGATTCAATTCATGATTCATGATTCATAATTCATGATTCATGATTCAAATTATGATTCAATTCATGATTCATGATTCATGATTCAATTCATGATTCATAATTTATGATTCATGAATATATTAATGATTCATAATTCATGATTCAATTCATTATTCATGATTTATGATTCAATTCATGATTTATGATTCATGATTCATGATTAATGATTCAATTCATGATTCATGATTCAATTCGTTATTTATTATTCATGATTCATGATTCATGATTCAATTCATGATTCATGATTCAATTCATGTTTAATGATTCATGAATTATGATTCAAATCATGATTCATGATTCATGATTCGATTCATGATTCATGATTTAATTCATGATTCATGATTTGATTCATGAATTATGATTCATGATTGAATTCATGATTCATGATTCATGATTCATGATTCAATTCATGATTCATGATTCAATTCATGATTCGATTCATGATTCATGATTCATGATTCGATTCATGATTCATGATTCGATTCATGATTCATAATTCATGATTCATGATTCATGATTCAATTCATAATTCATGATTCAATTCATGATTCATGATTCAATTTATGATTCATGATTCATGATTCAATTCATGATTCATAATTCATGATTCATGATTCAATTCATGATTCATGATTCAAGATTCATGATTCATGATTCATGATACAATTCATGATTCAATTCATGATTCATAATTCATGATTCATGATTCAAATCATGATTCATGATTCAAGATTCATGATTCATGATTCAATTCATGATTCATGATTCATAATTCAATTCATGATTCATGATTCATGATTCATGATTCAATATATGATTCATGATTCATTATTCAATTCATGATTCATAATTCATGATTCATGATTCAATTCATGATTCATGATTCAAGATTCATGATTCATGATTCATGATTCAATTCATGATTCAATTCATGATTCATGATTCATGATTCATGATTCAAATTATGATTCATAATTCATGATTCATGATTCAATTCATGATTCAAGATTCATGATTCAATTCATGATTCATGATTCATGATTCAATTCATGATTCATGATTCATGATTCATGATTCAATTCATGATTCATGATTCTTGATTCATGATTCTTGATTCATGATTCAATTCATGATTCATGATTCATGATTCGATTTATGATTCATGATTCAATTCATGATTCATAATTCATGATTCATGATTTAATTCATGATTCATGATCCATAATTCATGATTCAATTCATGATTCATGATTCATGATTCATGATTCAATTCATGATTCATGATTCATGATTCAATTTATGATTCATGATTCATGATTCATAATTCATGATTCAATTCATGATTCATGATTCATGATTCAATTCATGATCCATGATTCAATTCATGATTCATGATTCATGATTCAATTCATGATTCAATTCATGATTCATGATTCATGATTCAATTTATGATTCATGATTCATGATTCATAATTCATGATTCATGATTCATAATTCATGATTAATGATTCAATTCTTGATTCATAATTCATGATTCATGATTCAATTCATGATTCAATTCATGATTCATGATTCATGATTCATGATTCAATTCATGATTCATAATTCATGATTCATGAATATATTCATGATTCATAATTCATGATTCATGAATATATTCATGATTCATAATTCATGATTCAATTCATTATTCATGATTCATGATTCATGATTTATGATTCAATTCATGATTTATGATTCTTGATTCATGATTAATGATTCAATTCATGATTCATGATTCAATTCATTATTTATTATTCATGATTCATGATTCAATTCATGATTCATGATTCAATTCATGTTTAATGATTCATGATTCATGATTCAAGATTCATGATTCGATTCATGATTCATGATTTAATTCATGATTCATGATTCGATTCATGATTTATGATTCATGATTGAATTCATGATTCATGATTCATGATTAAATTCATGATTCATGATTCAATTCATGATTCGATTCATGATTCAATACATGATTCGATTCATGATTCATGATTCATGATTCGATTCATGATTCATAATTCATGATTCATGATTCAATTCATGATTCATGATTCAATTCATGATTCATGATTCAATTCATGATTCATGATTCATGATTCAATTCATGATTCAATTCATGATTCATGATTCATGATTCAATATATGATTCATGATTCAATTCATGATTCATAATTCATGATTCATGATTCGATTCATGATTCATGATTCATGATTTATGATTCATGATTCAATTCATGATTCATGATTCATGATTCAATTTATGATTCATGATTCATGATTCATAATTCATGATTCAATTCATGATTCATGATTCATGATTCAATTCATGATCCATGATTCAATTCATGATTCATGATTCATGATTCAATTCATGATTCAATTCATGATTCATGATTCATAATTCATGATTCATGATTCATAATTCATGATTCATGATTCAATTCTTGATTAATAATTCATGATTCATGATTCAATTCATGATTCAATTCATGATTCATGATTCATGATTCATGATTCAATTCATGATTCATAATTTATGATTCATGAATATATTCATGATTCAATTCATTATTCATGATTCATGATTCATGATTTATGATTAAATTCATGATTCATAATTCATGATTCAATTCATTATTCATGATTCATGATGCATGATTTATGATTCAATTCATGATTTATGATTCATGATTCATGATTAATGATTCAATTCATGATTCATGATTCAATTCATTATTTATTATTCATGATTCATGATTTATGATTCAATTCATGATTCATGATTCAATTCATGTTTAATGATTCATGATTCATGATTCAATTCATTATTTATTATTCATGATTCATGATTTATGATTCAATTCATGATTCATGATTCAATTCATGTTTAATGATTCATGATTCATGATTCAATTCATGATTCATGATTCATGATTCGATTCATGATTCATGATTTAATTCATGATTCATGATTTAATTCATGATTTATGATTCATGATTGAATTCATGATTCATGATTCATGATTCAATTCATGATTCATGATTCAATTCATGATTCGATTCATGATTCAATACATGATTCGATTCATGATTCATGATTCATGATTCGATTCATGATTCATAATTCATGATTCATGATTTAATTCATGATTCATGATTCATGATTAAATTCATGATTCAATTCATGATTCATGATTCATGATTCATGATTCATGATTCAATTCATGATTCACGATTCATGATTCATGATTTATGATTCAATTCATGATTCATGATTCATGATTCAGGATTAATGATTTATGATGTATTATTCATGATTCATGATTCATGATTCAATTCATGATTCATGATTCAATTCATGTTTAATGATTCATTATTCATGATTCAATTCATGATTCATGATTCATGATTCGATTCATGATTCATGATTTAATTCATGATTCATGATTCGATTCATGATTTATGGTTCATTATTCAATTCATGATTCATGATTCATGATTCAATTCATGATTCATGATTCAATTCATGATTCGATTCATGATTCAATTCATGATTCATAATTCATGATTCATGATTCAATTCATGATTCATGATTCAATTCATGATTCATGATTCATGATTCAATTCATGATTCATGATTCATGATTCATGATTCAATATATGATTCATGATTCATATTCAATTCATGATTCATAATTCATGATTCATGATTCAAGATTCATGATTCATGATTCATGATTCAATTCATGATTCAATTTATGATTCATGATTCATGATTCATGATTCAAATTATGATTCATAATTCATGATTCATGATTCAATTCATGATTCATGATTCATGATTCAAATTATGATTCATAATTCATGATTCATGATTCAATTCATGATTCAAAATTCATGATTCAATTCATGATTCATGATTCTTGATTCAATTCATGATTCATGATTCATGATTCATGATTCAATTCATGATTCATGATTCTTGATGCATGATTCAATTCATGATTCATGATTCATGATTCATGATTCGATTCATGATTCATGATTTAATTCATGATTCATGATCCATGATTCATGATAAAATTTATGATTCATGATTCATGATTTAATTCATGATTCATGATTCGATTCATAATTCTTGATTCATGATTCATGATTCATGATTCAATTCATGATTCAATTCATGATTCATGATTCATGATTCAATTTATGATTCAATTCATGATTCAATTTATGATTCAATTCATGATTCATGATTCATGATTCAATTCATGATTCATGATTCATGATTCAATTCATGATCCATGATTCAATTCATGATTCATGATTCATGATTCAATTCATGATTCAATTCATGATTCATGATTCATAATTCATGATTCATGATTCATAATTCATGATTCATGATTCAATTCTTGATTCATAATTCATGATTCATGATTCAATTCATGATTCAATTCATGATTCATGATTCATGATTCATGATTCAATTCATGATTCATAATTTATGATTCATGAATATATTCATGATTCATAATTCATGATTCAATTCATTATTCATGATTCATGATTCATGATTAGATTCATGATTCATGATTTATGATTCATGATTAGATTCATGATTCATGATTCATGATTAATGATTCAATTCATGATTCATGATTCAATTCATTATTTATTATTCATGATTCATGATTCATGATTCAATTCATGATTCATGATTCAATTCAAGTTTAATGATTCATGATTCATGATTCAAATCATGATTCATGATTCGATTCATGATTCATGATTTAATTTATGATTCATGATTTGATTCATGAATTATGATTCATGATTGAATTCATGATTCATGATTCATGATTCAATTCATGATTCATGATTCAATTCATGATTCATGATTCAATTTATGATTCATGATTCATGATTCAATTCATGATTCAATTCATGATTCATAATTCGTGTTTTATGATTCAATATATGATTCATGATTCATGATTCAATTCATGATTCATAATTCATGATTCATGATTCAATTCATGATTCATGATTCAAGATTCATGATTCATGATTCATGATTCAATTCATGATTCAATTCATGATTCATGATTCATGATTCAATATATGATTCATGATTCAATTCATGATTCATAATTCATGATTCATGATTCAAATCATGATTCATGATTCAAATCATGATTCATGATTCAAGATTCATGATTCATGATTCAATTCATGATTCATGATTCATAATTCAATTCATGATTCATGATTCATGATTCAATATATGATTCATGATTCATTATTCAATTCATGATTCATAATTCATGATTCATGATTCAATTCATGATTCATGATTCAAGATTCATGATTTATGATTCAATTCATGATTCAATTCATGATTCATGATTCATGATTCATGATTCATGATTCAAATTATGATTCATAATTCATGATTCATGATTCAATTCATGATTCAAGATTCATGATTCAATTCATGATTCATGATTCTTGATTCAATTCATGATTCATGATTCGTGATTCATGATTCGATTCATGATTCATGATTCAATTCATGATTCATAATTCATGATTCATGATTTAATTCATGATTCATGATCCATGATTCATGATTCAATTCATGATTCATGATTCAATTCATGTTTAATGATTCATGATTCATGATTCAATTCATGATTCATGATTCATGATTCGATTCATGATTCATGATTTAATTCATGATTCATGATTCGATTCATGATTTATGATTCATGATTCAATTCATGATTCATGATTTATGATTCAATTCATGATTCATGATTCAATTCATGATTCGATTCATGATTCAATTCATGATTCATGATTCAATTCATGATTCATGATTCAATTCATGATTCATGATTCATGATTCAATTCATGATTCAATTCATGATTCATGATTCATGATTCATGATTCAATATATGTGTCATGATTCATGATTCAATTCATGATTCATAATTCATGATTCATGATTCAATTCATGATTCATGATTCAAGATTCATGATTCATGATTCATGATTCAATTCATGATTCATGATTCATGATTCAATATATGATTCATGATTCAATTCATGATTCATAATTCATGATTCAAGATTCATGATTCATGATTTAATTCATGATTCATGATTCTTGATTCATTTCATGATTCATGATTCATGATTCATGATTCAATTCATGATTCATGATTCCTGATTCATGATTCAATTCATGATTCATGATTCATGATTCATGATTCGATTCATGATTCATGATTTATGATTCATGATTCGATTCATGATTCATGATTCAATTCATGATTCATGATTCAATTCATGATTCATGATTCAAGATTCATGATTCATGATTCATGATTCAATTCATGATTCAATTCATGATTCATGATTCATGATTCAATTTATGATTCATGATTCAATTCATGATTCATGATTCATGATTAAATTCATGATTCAATTCATGATTCATGATTCATGATTCATGATTCATGATTCAATTCATGATTCACGATTCATGATTCATGATTTATGATTCAATTCATGATTCATGATTCATGATTAATGATTCATGATTTATTATTCATGATTCATGATTCATGATTCAATTCATGATTCATGATTCAATTCATGTTTAATGATTCATGATTCATGATTCAATTCATGATTCATGATTCATGATTCGATTCATGATTCATGATTTAATTCATGATTCATGATTCGATTCATGATTTATGATTCATGATTCAATTCATGATTCATGATTTATGATTCAATTCATGATTCATGATTCAATTCATGATTCGATTCATGATTCAATTCATGATTCATAATTCATGATTCATGATTCAATTCATGATTCATGATTCAATTCATGATTCATGATTCATGATTCAATTCATGATTCATGATTCATGATTCATGATTCATGATTCAATATATGATTCATGATTCATTATTCAATTCATGATTCATAATTCATGATTCATGATTTAAGATTTATGATTCATGATTCATGATTCAATTCATGATTCAATTCATGATTCATGATTCATGATTCAAATTATGATTCATAATTCATGATTCATGATTCAATTCATGATTCATGATTCAATTCATGATTCATGATTCAAATTATGATTCATAATTCATGATTCATGATTCAATTCATGATTCTTGATTCATGATTCAATTCATGATTCATGATTCTTGATTCAATTCATGATTCATGATTCATGATTCATGATTCAATTCATGATTCATGATTCTTGATTCATGATTCAATTCATGATTCATGATTCATGATTCATGATTCGATTCATGATTCAAGATTCATGATTCAATTCATGATTCATGATCCATGATTCATGATAAAATTCATGATTCATGATTCATGATTTAATTCATGATTCATGATTCGATTCATAATTCTTGATTCATGATTCATGATTCATGATTCAATTCATGATTCATGATTTATGATTCATGATTCAATTCATGATTCATGATTCATGATTCATGATTCAATTCATGATTCATGATTCGATTCATGATTCTTGATTCATGATTCATGATTCGATTCATGATTCATGATTCAATTCATGATTCATGATTCATGATTCAATTCATGATTCATGAATTATGATTCAATTCATGATTCATGATTCAATTCATGATTCATGATTCATGATTCGATTCATGATTCATGATTCAATTCATGAATTATGATTCATGATTCAATTCATGATTCAATTCATGATTCATGATTCATGATTCAATTTGTGATTCATGATTCATGATTCATAATTCATGATTCAATTCATGATTCATGATTCATGATTCAATTCATTATCCATGATTCAATTCATGATTCATGATTCATGATTCATGATTCAATTCATGATTCATGATTCTTGATTTATGATTCAATTCATGATTCATGATTCATGATTCATGATTCGATTCATGATTCATGATTCATGATTTAATTCATGATTCATGATCCATGATTCATGATTTATGATTAAATTCATGATTCATAATTCATGATTCGATTCATTATTCATGATTCATGATTCAATTCTTGATTCATAATTCATGATTCATGATTCAATTCATGATTCAATTCATGATTCATGATTCATGATTCAATTCATGATTCATAATTCATGATTCAATTCATTATTCATGATTCATGATTCATGATTTATGATTCAATTCATGATTCATGATTCTTGATTCAATTCATGATTCATTAATTCATGATTCATGATTCAATTCATGATTCATGATTCTTGATTCATGATTCAATTCATGATTCATGATTCATGATTCATGATTCGATTCATGATTCATGATTCATGATTTAATTCATGATTCATGATCCATGATTCATGATTTATGATTAAATTCATGATTCATAATTCATGATTCAATTCATTATTCATGATTCATGATTCAAGATTCATGATTCAATTCATGATTCATGATTCTTGATTCAATTCATGATTCATGATTCATGATTCATGATTCAATTCATGATTCATGATTCTTGATTCATGATTCAATTCATGATTCATGATTCATGATTCGATTCATGATTCATTATTCATGATTTAATTCATGATTCATGATCCATGATTCATGATAAAATTTATGATTCATGATTCATGATTTAATTCATGATTCATGATTCGATTCATAATTCTTGATTCATGATTCATGATTCATGATTCAATTCATGATTCATGATTTATGATTCATGATTCAATTCATGATTCATGATTCATGATTCAATTCATGATTCATGATTCGATTCATGATTCTTGATTCATGATTCATGATTCGATTCATGATTCATGATTCATGATTCAATTCATGATTCATGATTTAATTCATGATTCATGATTCATGATTCGATTCATGATTCATGATTCAATTCATGATCCATGATTCAATTCATGATTCATGATTCATGATTCAATTCATGATTCAATTCATGATTCATGATTTATAATTCATGATTCATGATTCATAATTCATGATTCATGATTCAATTCTTGATTCATAATTCATGATTCATGATTCAAATTATGATTCAGTTCATGATTCATGATTCATGATTCATGATTCAATTCATGATTCATAATTTATGATTCATGAATATATTCATGATTCATAATTCATGATTCAATTCATTATTCATGATTCATGATTCATGATTAGATTCATGATTCATGATTTATGATTCAATTCATGATTTATGATTCATGATTTATGATTAATGATTCAATTCATGATTCATGATTCAATTCGTTATTTATTATTCATGATTCATGATTCATGATTCAATTCATGATTCATGATTCAATTCATGTTTAATGATTCATGATTCATGATTCAAATCATGATTCATGATTCATGATTCGATTCATGATTCATGATTTAATTCATGATTCATGATTTGATTCATGAATTATGATTCATGATTGAATTCATGATTCATGATTCAATTCATGATTCATGATTCATGATTCAATTCATGATTCATGAATTATGATTCAATTCATGATTCATGATTCAATTCATGATTCATGATTCATGATTCAATTCATGATTCATGAATTATGATTCAATTCATGATTCATGATTCAATTCATGATTCATGATTCATGATTCGATTCATGATTCATGATTCAATTCATGATTCATGATTCATGATTCAATTCATGATTCAATTCATGATTCATGATTCATGATTCAATTTATGATTCATGATTCATGATTCATAATTCATGATTCAATTCATGATTCATGATTCATGATTCAATTCATGATCCATGATTCAATTCATGATTCATGATTCATGATTCAATTCATGATTTAATTCATGATTCATGATTCATAATTCATGATTCATGATTCATAATTCATGATTCATGATTCAATTCTTGATTCATAATTCATGATTCAATTCATTATTCATGATTCATGATTCATGATTTATGATTCAATTCATGATTCATGATTCTTGATTCAATTCATGATTCATAATTCATGATTCAATTCATTATTCATGATTCATGATTCATGATTTATGATTCAATTCATGATTCATGATTCTTGATTCAATTCATGATTCATTAATTCATGATTCATGATTCAATTCATGATTCATGATTCTTGATTCATGATTCAATTCATGATTCATGATTCATGATTCGATTCATGATTCATGATTCATGATTTAATTCATGATTCATGATCCATGATTCATGATTTATGATTAAATTCATGATTCATAATTCATGATTCAATTCATTATTCATGATTCATGATTCAAGATTCATGATTCAATTCATGATTCATGATTCTTGATTCAATTCATGATTCATGATTCATGATTCATGATTCAATTCATGATTCATGATTCTTGATTCATGATTCAATTCATGATTCATGATTCATGATTCGATTCATGATTCATGATTCATGATTTAATTCATGATTCATGATCCATGATTCATGATAAAATTTATGATTCATGATTCATGATTTAATTCATGATTCATGATTCGATTCATAATTCTTGATTCATGATTCATGATTCATGATTCAACTCATGATTCATGATTTATGATTCATGATTCAATTCATGATTCATGATTCATGATTCAATTCATGATTCATGATTCGATTCATGATTCTTGATTCATGATTCATGATTCGATTCATGATTCATGATTCATGATTCAATTCATGATTCATGAATTATGATTCAATTCATGATTCATGATTCAATTCATGATTCATGATTCAATTCATGATTCATGATTCGATTCATGATTCATGATTCAATTCATGATCCATGATTCAATTCATGATTCATGATTCATGATTCAATTCATGATTCAATTCATGATTCATGATTTATAATTCATGATTCATGATTCATAATTCATGATTCATGATTCAATTCTTGATTCATAATTCATGATTCATGATTCAAATTATGATTCAATTCATGATTCATGATTCATGATTCATGATTCAATTCATGATTCATAATTTATGATTCATGAATATATTCATGATTCATAATTCATGATTCAATTCATTATTCATGATTCATGATTCATGATTAGATTCATGATTCATGATTTATGATTCAATTCATGATTTATGATTCATGATTCATGATTAATGATTCAATTCATGATTCATGATTCAATTCGTTATTTATTATTCATGATTCATGATTCATGATTCAATTCATGATTCATGATTCAATTCATGTTTAATGATTCATGATTCATGATTCAAATCATGATTCATGATTCATGATTCGATTCATGATTCATGATTTAATTCATGATTCATGATTTGATTCATGAATTATGATTCATGATTGAATTCATGATTCATGATTCATGATTCAATTTATGATTCATGATTCAATTCATGATTTGATTCATGATTCATGATTCATGATTCGATTCATGATTCATGATTCGATTCATGATTCATAATTCATGATTCATGATTCAATTCATGATTCATGATTCAATTCATGATTCATGATTCAATTTATGATTCATGATTCATGATTCAATTCATGATTCATAATTCATGATTCATGATTCAATTCATGATTCATGATTCAAGATTCATGATTCATGATTCATGATTCAATTCATGATTCAATTCATGATTCATGATTCATGATTCAATTCATGATTCATAATTCATGATTCATGATTCAAATCATGATTCATGATTCAAATCATGATTCATGATTCAAGATTCATGATTCATGATTCAATTCATGATTCATGATTCATGATTCAATTCATGATTCATGATTCATAATTCAATTCATGATTCATGATTCATGATTCATGATTCATGATTCAATATATGATTCATGATTCATTATTCAATTCATGATTCATAATTCATGATTCATGATTCAATTCATGATTCATGATTCAAGATTCATGATTCATGATTCATGATTCAATTCATGATTCAATTCATGATTCATGATTCATGATTCATGATTCAAATTATGATTCATAATTCATGATTCATGATTCAATTCATGATTCAAGATTCATGATTCAATTCATGATTCATGATTCTTGATTCAATTCATGATTCATGATTCAATTCATGATTCATGATTCTTGATTCATGATTCAATTCATGATTCATGATTCATGATTCGATTCATGATTCATGATTCATGATTCATGATTCAATTCATGATTCATAATTTATGATTCATGAATATATTCATGATTCATAATTCATGATTCAATTCATTATTCATGATTCATGATTCATGATTAGATTCATGATTCATGATTTATGATTCATGATTAGATTCATGATTCATGATTCATGATTAATGATTCAATTCATGATTCATGATTCAATTCATTATTTATTATTCATGATTCATGATTCATGATTCAATTCATGATTCATGATTCAATTCAAGTTTAATGATTCATGATTCATGATTCAAATCATGATTCATGATTCATGATTCGATTCATGATTCATGATTTAATTTATGATTCATGATTTGATTCATGAATTATGATTCATGATTGAATTCATGATTCATGATTCATGATTCAATTCATGATTCATGATTCAATTCATGATTCATGATTCAATTTATGATTCATGATTCATGATTCAATTCATGATTCAATTCATGATTCATGATTCGTGTTTTATGATTCAATATATGATTCATGATTCATGATTCAATTCATGATTCATAATTCATGATTCATGATTCAATTCATGATTCATGATTCAAGATTCATGATTCATGATTCATGATTCAATTCATGATTCAATTCATGATTCATGATTCATGATTCAATATATGATTCATGATTCAATTCATGATTCATAATTCATGATTCATGATTCAAATCATGATTCATGATTCAAATCATGATTCATGATTCAAGATTCATGATTCATGATTCAATTCATGATTCATGATTCATAATTCAATTCATGATTCATGATTCATGATTCATGATTCAATATATGATTCATGATTCATTATTCAATTCATGATTCATAATTCATGATTCATGATTCAATTCATGATTCATGATTCAAGATTCATGATTTATGATTCAATTCATGATTCAATTCATGATTCATGATTCATGATTCATGATTCAAATTATGATTCATAATTCATGATTCATGATTCAATTCATGATTCAAGATTCATGATTCAATTCATGATTCATGATTCTTGATTCAATTCATGATTCATGATTCGTGATTCATGATTCGATTCATGATTCATGATTCAATTCATGATTCATAATTCATGATTCATGATTTAATTCATGATTCATGATCCATGATTCATGATTCAATTCATGATTCATGATTCAATTCATGTTTAATGATTCATGATTCATGATTCAATTCATGATTCATGATTCATGATTCGATTCATGATTCATGATTTAATTCATGATTCATGATTCGATTCATGATTTATGATTCATGATTCAATTCATGATTCATGATTTATGATTCAATTCATGATTCATGATTCAATTCATGATTCGATTCATGATTCAATTCATGATTCATGATTCAATTCATGATTCATGATTCAATTCATGATTCATGATTCATGATTCAATTCATGATTCATGATTCAATTCATGATTCATGATTCAATTCATGATTCATGATTCATGATTCAATTCATGATTCAATTCATGATTCATGATTCATGATTCAATATATGTGTCATGATTCATGATTCAATTCATGATTCATAATTCATGATTCATGATTCAATTCATGATTCATGATTCAAGATTCATGATTCATGATTCATGATTCAATTCATGATTCATGATTCATGATTCAATATATGATTCATGATTCAATTCATGATTCATAATTCATGATTCAAGATTCATGATTCATGATTTAATTCATGATTCATGATTCTTGATTCATTTCATGATTCATGATTCATGATTCATGATTCAATTCATGATTCATGATTCCTGATTCATGATTCAATTCATGATTCATAATTCATGATTCATGATTCAAGATTCATGATTCATGATTCATGATTCAATTCATGATTCAATTCATGATTCATGATTCATGATTCAAATTATGATTCATAATTCATGATTCATGATTCAATTCATGATTCATGATTCAATTCATGATTCATGATTCAAATTATGATTCATAATTCATGATTCATGATTCAATTCATGATTCAAGATTCATGATTCAATTCATGATTCATGATTCTTGATTCAATTCATGATTCATGATTCATGATTCATGATTCAATTCATGATTCATGATTCTTGATTCATGATTCAATTCATGATTCATGATTCATGATTCATGATTCGATTCATGATTCAAGATTCATGATTCAATTCATGATTCATGATCCATGATTCATGATAAAATTCATGATTCATGATTCATGATTTAATTCATGATTCATGATTCGATTCATAATTCTTGATTCATGATTCATGATTCATGATTCAATTCATGATTCATGATTTATGATTCATGATTCAATTCATGATTCATGATTCATGATTCATGATTCAATTCATGATTCATGATTCGATTCATGATTCATGATTCAATTCATGATTCATGATTCATGATTCAATTCATGATTCATGAATTATGATTCAATTCATGATTCATGATTCAATTCATGATTCATGATTCATGATTCAATTCATGATTCATGATTCAATTCATGATTCATGATTCATGATTCAATTCATGATTCAATTCATGATTCATGATTCATGATTCAATTTATGATTCATGATTCATGATTCATAATTCATGATTCAATTCATGATTCATGATTCATGATTCAATTCATGATCCATGATTCAATTCATGATTCATGATTCATGATTCAATTCATGATTTAATTCATGATTCATGATTCATAATTCATGATTCATTATTCATAATTCATGATTCATGATTCAATTCTTGATTCATAATTCATGATTCATGATTCAATTCATGATTCAATTCATGATTCATGATTCATGATTCAATTCATGATTCATAATTCATGATTCAATTCATTATTCATGATTCATGATTCATGATTTATGATTCAATTCATGATTCATGATTCTTGATTCAATTCATGATTCATTAATTCATGATTCATGATTCAATTCATGATTCATGATTCTTGATTCATGATTCAATTCATGATTCATGATTCATGATTCATGATTCGATTCATGATTCATGATTCATGATTTAATTCATGATTCATGATCCATGATTCATGATTTATGATTAAATTCATGATTCATAATTCATGATTCAATTCATTATTCATGATTCATGATTCAAGATTCATGATTCAATTCATGATTCATGATTCTTGATTCAATTCATGATTCATGATTCATGATTCATGATTCAATTCATGATTCATGATTCTTGATTCATGATTCAATTCATGATTCATGATTCATGATTCGATTCATGATTCATGATTCATGATTTAATTCATGATTCATGATCCATGATTCATGATAAAATTTATGATTCATGATTCATGATTTAATTCATGATTCATGATTCGATTCATAATTCTTGATTCATGATTCAATTCATGATTCATGATTCATGATTCGATTCATGATTCATGATTCATGATTTAATTCATGATTCATGATCCATGATTCATGATAAAATTTATGATTCATGATTCATGATTCAATTCATGATTCATGATTTATGATTCATGATTCATGATTCAATTCATGATTCATGATTCATGATTCAATTCATGATTCATGATTCGATTCATGATTCTTGATTCATGATTCGATTCATGATTCATGATTCATGATTCAATTCATGATTCATGAATTATGATTCAATTCATGATTCATGATTTAATTCATGATTCATGATTCATGATTCGATTCATGATTCATGATTCAATTCATGATCCATGATTCAATTCATGATTCATGATTCATGATTCAATTCATGATTCAATTCATGATTCATGATTTATAATTCATGATTCATGATTCATAATTCATGATTCATGATTCAATTCTTGATTCATAATTCATGATTCATGATTCAAATTATGATTCAGTTCATGATTCATGATTCATGATTCATGATTCAATTCATGATTCATAATTTATGATTCATGAATATATTCATGATTCATAATTCATGATTCAATTCATTATTCATGATTCATGATTCATGATTAGATTCATGATTCATGATTTATGATTCAATTCATGATTTATGATTCATGATTCATGATTAATGATTCAATTCATGATTCATGATTCAATTCGTTATTTATTATTCATGATTCATGATTCAATTCATGATTCATGATTCAATTCATGTTTAATGATTCATGATTCATGATTCAAATCATGATTCATGATTCATGATTCGATTCATGATTCATGATTTAATTCATGATTCATGATTTGATTCATGAATTATGATTCATGATTGAATTCATGATTCATGATTCAATTCATGATTCATGATTCATGATTCAATTCATGATTCATGAATTATGATTCAATTCATGATTCATGATTCAATTCATGATTCATGATTCATGATTCAATTCATGATTCATGAATTATGATTCAATTCATGATTCATGATTCAATTCATGATTCATGATTCATGATTCGATTCATGATTCATGATTCAATTCATGATTCATGATTCATGATTCAATTCATGATTCAATTCATGATTCATGATTCATGATTCAATTTATGATTCATGATTCATGATTCATAATTCATGATTCAATTCATGATTCATGATTCATGATTCAATTCATGATCCATGATTCAATTCATGATTCATGATTCATGATTCAATTCATGATTTAATTCATGATTCATGATTCATAATTCATGATTCATGATTCATAATTCATGATTCATGATTCAATTCTTGATTCATAATTCACGATTCAATTCATTATTCATGATTCATGATTCATGATTTATGATTCAATTCATGATTCATGATTCTTGATTCAATTCATGATTCATAATTCATGATTCAATTCATTATTCATGATTCATGATTCATGATTTATGATTCAATTCATGATTCATGATTCTTGATTCAATTCATGATTCATTAATTCATGATTCATGATTCAATTCATGATTCATGATTCTTGATTCATGATTCAATTCATGATTCATGATTCATGATTCGATTCATGATTCATGATTCATGATTTAATTCATGATTCATGATCCATGATTCATGATTTATGATTAAATTCATGATTCATAATTCATGATTCAATTCATTATTCATGATTCATGATTCAAGATTCATGATTCAATTCATGATTCATGATTCTTGATTCAATTCATGATTCATGATTCATGATTCATGATTCAATTCATGATTCATGATTCTTGATTCATGATTCAATTCATGATTCATGATTCATGATTCGATTCATGATTCATGATTCATGATTTAATTCATGATTCATGATCCATGATTCATGATAAAATTTATGATTCATGATTCATGATTTAATTCATGATTCATGATTCGATTCATAATTCTTGATTCATGATTCATGATTCATGATTCAATTCATGATTCATGATTTATGATTCATGATTCAATTCATGATTCATGATTCATGATTCAATTCATGATTCATGATTCGATTCATGATTCTTGATTCATGATTCATGATTCGATTCATGATTCATGATTCATGATTCAATTCATGATTCATGAATTATGATTCAATTCATGATTCATGATTCAATTCATGATTCATGATTCAATTCATGATTCATGATTCGATTCATGATTCATGATTCAATTCATGATCCATGATTCAATTCATGATTCATGATTCATGATTCAATTCATGATTCAATTCATGATTCATGATTTATAATTCATGATTCATGATTCATAATTCATGATTCATGATTCAATTCTTGATTCATAATTCATGATTCATGATTCAAATTATGATTCAATTCATGATTCATGATTCATGATTCATGATTCAATTCATGATTCATAATTTATGATTCATGAATATATTCATGATTCATAATTCATGATTCAATTCATTATTCATGATTCATGATTCATGATTAGATTCATGATTCATGATTTATGATTCAATTCATGATTTATGATTCATGATTCATGATTAATGATTCAATTCATGATTCATGATTCAATTCGTTATTTATTATTCATGATTCATGATTCATGATTCAATTCATGATTCATGATTCAATTCATGTTTAATGATTCATGATTCATGATTCAAATCATGATTCATGATTCATGATTCGATTCATGATTCATGATTTAATTCATGATTCATGATTTGATTCATGAATTATGATTCATGATTGAATTCATGATTCATGATTCATGATTCAATTTATGATTCATGATTCAATTCATGATTCGATTCATGATTCATGATTCATGATTCGATTCATGATTCATGATTCGATTCATGATTCATAATTCATGATTCATGATTCAATTCATGATTCATGATTCAATTCATGATTCATGATTCAATTTATGATTCATGATTCATGATTCAATTCATGATTCATAATTCATGATTCATGATTCAATTCATGATTCATGATTCAAGATTCATGATTCATGATTCATGATTCAATTCATGATTCAATTCATGATTCATGATTCATGATTCAATTCATGATTCATAATTCATGATTCATGATTCAAATCATGATTCATGATTCAAATCATGATTCATGATTCAAGATTCATGATTCATGATTCAATTCATGATTCATGATTCATGATTCAATTCATGATTCATGATTCATAATTCAATTCATGATTCATGATTCATGATTCATGATTCATGATTCAATATATGATTCATGATTCATTATTCAATTCATGATTCATAATTCATGATTCATGATTCAATTCATGATTCATGATTCAAGATTCATGATTCATGATTCATGATTCAATTCATGATTCAATTCATGATTCATGATTCATGATTCATGATTCAAATTATGATTCATAATTCATGATTCATGATTCAATTCATGATTCAAGATTCATGATTCAATTCATGATTCATGATTCTTGATTCAATTCATGATTCATGATTCAATTCATGATTCATGATTCTTGATTCATGATTCAATTCATGATTCATGATTCATGATTCGATTCATGATTCATGATTCATGATTCATGATTCAATTCATGATTCATAATTTATGATTCATGAATATATTCATGATTCATAATTCATGATTCAATTCATTATTCATGATTCATGATTCATGATTAGATTCATGATTCATGATTTATGATTCATGATTAGATTCATGATTCATGATTCATGATTAATGATTCAATTCATGATTCATGATTCAATTCATTATTTATTATTCATGATTCATGATTCATGATTCAATTCATGATTCATGATTCAATTCAAGTTTAATGATTCATGATTCATGATTCAAATCATGATTCATGATTCATGATTCGATTCATGATTCATGATTTAATTTATGATTCATGATTTGATTCATGAATTATGATTCATGATTGAATTCATGATTCATGATTCATGATTAAATTCATGATTCATGATTCAATTCATGATTCATGATTCAATTTATGATTCATGATTCATGATTCAATTCATGATTCAATTCATGATTCATGATTCGTGTTTTATGATTCAATATATGATTCATGATTCATGATTCAATTCATGATTCATAATTCATGATTCATGATTCAATTCATGATTCATGATTCAAGATTCATGATTCATGATTCATGATTCAATTCATGATTCAATTCATGATTCATGATTCATGATTCAATATATGATTCATGATTCAATTCATGATTCATAATTCATGATTCATGATTCAAATCATGATTCATGATTCAAATCATGATTCATGATTCAAGATTCATGATTCATGATTCAATTCATGATTCATGATTCATAATTCAATTCATGATTCATGATTCATGATTCATGATTCAATATATGATTCATGATTCATTATTCAATTCATGATTCATAATTCATGATTCATGATTCAATTCATGATTCATGATTCAAGATTCATGATTTATGATTCAATTCATGATTCAATTCATGATTCATGATTCATGATTCATGATTCAAATTATGATTCATAATTCATGATTCATGATTCAATTCATGATTCAAGATTCATGATTCAATTCATGATTCATGATTCTTGATTCAATTCATGATTCATGATTCGTGATTCATGATTCGATTCATGATTCATGATTCAATTCATGATTCATAATTCATGATTCATGATTTAATTCATGATTCATGATCCATGATTCATGATTCAATTCATGATTCATGATTCAATTCATGTTTAATGATTCATGATTCATGATTCAATTCATGATTCATGATTCATGATTCGATTCATGATTCATGATTTAATTCATGATTCATGATTCGATTCATGATTTATGATTCATGATTCAATTCATGATTCATGATTTATGATTCAATTCATGATTCATGATTCAATTCATGATTCGATTCATGATTCAATTCATGATTCATGATTCAATTCATGATTCATGATTCAATTCATGATTCATGATTCATGATTCAATTCATGATTCATGATTCAATTCATGATTCATGATTCAATTCATGATTCATGATTCATGATTCAATTCATGATTCAATTCATGATTCATGATTCATGATTCATGATTCAATATATGTGTCATGATTCATGATTCAATTCATGATTCATAATTCATGATTCATGATTCAATTCATGATTCATGATTCAAGATTCATGATTCATGATTCATGATTCAATTCATGATTCATGATTCATGATTCAATATATGATTCATGATTCAATTCATGATTCATAATTCATGATTCAAGATTCATGATTCATGATTTAATTCATGATTCATGATTCTTGATTCATTTCATGATTCATGATTCATGATTCATGATTCAATTCATGATTCATGATTCCTGATTCATGATTCAATTCATGATTCATAATTCATGATTCATGATTCAAGATTCATGATTCATGATTCATGATTCAATTCATGATTCAATTCATGATTCATGATTCATGATTCAAATTATGATTCATAATTCATGATTCATGATTCAATTCATGATTCATGATTCAATTCATGATTCATGATTCAAATTATGATTCATAATTCATGATTCATGATTCAATTCATGATTCAAGATTCATGATTCAATTCATGATTCATGATTCTTGATTCAATTCATGATTCATGATTCATGATTCATGATTCAATTCATGATTCATGATTCTTGATTCATGATTCAATTCATGATTCATGATTCATGATTCATGATTCGATTCATGATTCAAGATTCATGATTCAATTCATGATTCATGATTCATGATTCATGATTCAATTCATGATTCATGATTCGATTCATGATTCTTGATTCATGATTCATGATTCGATTCATGATTCATGATTCAATTCATGATTCATGATTCATGATTCAATTCATGATTCATGAATTATGATTCAATTCATGATTCATGATTCAATTCATGATTCATGATTCATGATTCAATTCATGATTCATGATTCAATTCATGATTCATGATTCATGATTCAATTCATGATTCAATTCATGATTCATGATTCAATTTATGATTCATGATTCATGATTCATAATTCATGATTCAATTCATGATTCATGATTCATGATTCAATTCATGATCCATGATTCAATTCATGATTCATGATTCATGATTCAATTCATGATTTAATTCATGATTCATGATTCATAATTCATGATTCATTATTCATAATTCATGATTCATGATTCAATTCTTGATTCATAATTCATGATTCATGATTCAATTCATGATTCAATTCATGATTCATGATTCATGATTCAATTCATGATTCATAATTCATGATTCAATTCATTATTCATGATTCATGATTCATGATTTATGATTCAATTCATGATTCATGATTCTTGATTCAATTCATGATTCATTAATTCATGATTCATGATTCAATTCATGATTCATGATTCTTGATTCATGATTCAATTCATGATTCATGATTCATGATTCATGATTCGATTCATGATTCATGATTCATGATTTAATTCATGATTCATGATCCATGATTCATGATTTATGATTAAATTCATGATTCATAATTCATGATTCAATTCATTATTCATGATTCATGATTCAAGATTCATGATTCAATTCATGATTCATGATTCTTGATTCAATTCATGATTCATGATTCATGATTCATGATTCAATTCATGATTCATGATTCTTGATTCATGATTCAATTCATGATTCATGATTCATGATTCGATTCATGATTCATGATTCATGATTTAATTCATGATTCATGATCCATGATTCATGATAAAATTTATGATTCATGATTCATGATTTAATTCATGATTCATGATTCGATTCATAATTCTTGATTCATGATTCAATTCATGATTCATGATTCATGATTCGATTCATGATTCATGATTCATGATTTAATTCATGATTCATGATCCATGATTCATGATAAAATTTATGATTCATGATTCATGATTCAATTCATGATTCATGATTTATGATTCATGATTCATGATTCAATTCATGATTCATGATTCATGATTCAATTCATGATTCATGATTCGATTCATGATTCTTGATTCATGATTCGATTCATGATTCATGATTCATGATTCAATTCATGATTCATGAATTATGATTCAATTCATGATTCATGATTTAATTCATGATTCATGATTCATGATTCGATTCATGATTCATGATTCAATTCATGATCCATGATTCAATTCATGATTCATGATTCATGATTCAATTCATGATTCAATTCATGATTCATGATTTATAATTCATGATTCATGATTCATAATTCATGATTCATGATTCAATTCTTGATTCATAATTCATGATTCATGATTCAAATTATGATTCAGTTCATGATTCATGATTCATGATTCATGATTCAATTCATGATTCATAATTTATGATTCATGAATATATTCATGATTCATAATTCATGATTCAATTCATTATTCATGATTCATGATTCATGATTAGATTCATGATTCATGATTTATGATTCAATTCATGATTTATGATTCATGATTCATGATTAATGATTCAATTCATGATTCATGATTCAATTCGTTATTTATTATTCATGATTCATGATTCAATTCATGATTCATGATTCAATTCATGTTTAATGATTCATGATTCATGATTCAAATCATGATTCATGATTCATGATTCGATTCATGATTCATGATTTAATTCATGATTCATGATTTGATTCATGAATTATGATTCATGATTGAATTCATGATTCATGATTCAATTCATGATTCATGATTCATGATTCAATTCATGATTCATGAATTATGATTCAATTCATGATTCATGATTCAATTCATGATTCATGATTCATGATTCAATTCATGATTCATGAATTATGATTCAATTCATGATTCATGATTCAATTCATGATTCATGATTCATGATTCGATTCATGATTCATGATTCAATTCATGATTCATGATTCATGATTCAATTCATGATTCAATTCATGATTCATGATTCATGATTCAATTTATGATTCATGATTCATGATTCATAATTCATGATTCAATTCATGATTCATGATTCATGATTCAATTCATGATCCATGATTCAATTCATGATTCATGATTCATGATTCAATTCATGATTTAATTCATGATTCATGATTCATAATTCATGATTCATGATTCATAATTCATGATTCATGATTCAATTCTTGATTCATAATTCACGATTCAATTCATTATTCATGATTCATGATTCATGATTTATGATTCAATTCATGATTCATGATTCTTGATTCAATTCATGATTCATAATTCATGATTCAATTCATTATTCATGATTCATGATTCATGATTTATGATTCAATTCATGATTCATGATTCTTGATTCAATTCATGATTCATTAATTCATGATTCATGATTCAATTCATGATTCATGATTCTTGATTCATGATTCAATTCATGATTCATGATTCATGATTCATGATTCGATTCATGATTCATGATTCTTGATTCATGATTTAATTCATGATTCATGATCCATGATTCATGATTTATGATTAAATTCATGATTCATAATTCATGATTCAATTCATTATTCATGATTCATGATTCAAGATTCATGATTCAATTCATGATTCATGATTCTTGATTCAATTCATGATTCATGATTCATGATTCATGATTCAATTCATGATTCATGATTCTTGATTCATGATTCAATTCATGATTCATGATTCATGATTCGATTCATGATTCATGATTCATGATTTAATTCATGATTCATGATCCATGATTCATGATAAAATTTATGATTCATGATTCATGATTTAATTCATGATTCATGATTCGATTCATAATTCTTGATTCATGATTCATGATTCATGATTCAATTCATGATTCATGATTTATGATTCATGATTCAATTCATGATTCATGATTCATGATTCAATTCATGATTCATGATTCGATTCATGATTCTTGATTCATGATTCATGATTCGATTCATGATTCATGATTCATGATTCAATTCATGATTCATGAATTATGATTCAATTCATGATTCATGATTCAATTCATGATTCATGATTCAATTCATGATTCATGATTCATGATTCGATTCATGATTCATGATTCAATTCATGATCCATGATTCAATTCATGATTCATGATTCATGATTCAATTCATGATTCAATTCATGATTCATGATTTATAATTCATGATTCATGATTCATAATTCATGATTCATGATTCAATTCTTGATTCATAATTCATGATTCATGATTCAAGTTATGATTCAATTCATGATTCATGATTCATGATTCATGATTCAATTCATGATTCATAATTTATGATTCATGAATATATTCATGATTCATAATTCATGATTCAATTCATTATTCATGATTCATGATTCATGATTAGATTCATGATTCATGATTTATGATTCAATTCATGATTTATGATTCATGATTCATGATTAATGATTCAATTCATGATTCATGATTCAATTCGTTATTTATTATTCATGATTCATGATTCATGATTCAATTCATGATTCATGATTCAATTCATGTTTAATGATTCATGATTCATGATTCAAATCATGATTCATGATTTATGATTCGATTCATGATTCATGATTTAATTCATGATTCATGATTTGATTCATGAATTATGATTCATGATTGAATTCATGATTCATGATTCATGATTCAATTTATGATTCATGATTCAATTCATGATTCGATTCATGATTCATGATTCATGATTCGATTCATGATTCATGATTCGATTCATGATTCATAATTCATGATTCATGATTCAATTCATGATTCATGATTCAATTCATGATTCATGATTCAATTTATGATTCATGATTCATGATTCAATTCATGATTCATAATTCATGATTCATGATTCAATTCATGATTCATGATTCAAGATTCATGATTCATGATTCATGATTCAATTCATGATTCAATTCATGATTCATGATTCATGATTCAATTCATGATTCATAATTCATGATTCATGATTCAAATCATGATTCATGATTCAAATCATGATTCATGATTCAAGATTCATGATTCATGATTCAATTCATGATTCATGATTCATGATTCAATTCATGATTCATGATTCATAATTCAATTCATGATTCATGATTCATGATTCATGATTCATGATTCAATATATGATTCATGATTCATTATTCAATTCATGATTCATAATTCATGATTCATGATTCAATTCATGATTCAAGATTCATGATTCATGATTCATGATTCAATTCATGATTCAATTCATGATTCATGATTCATGATTCATGATTCAAATTATGATTCATAATTCATGATTCATGATTCAATTCATGATTCAAGATTCATGATTCAATTCATGATTCATGATTCTTGATTCAATTCATGATTCATGATTCATGATTCATGATTCAATTCATGATTCATGATTCTTGATTCATGATTCAATTCATGATTCATGATTCATGATTCGATTCATTATTCATGATTCAATTCATGATTCATAATTCATGATTCATGATTTAATTCATGATTCATGATCCATAATTCATGATTCAATTCATGATTCATGATTCATGATTCAATTCATGATTTATGATTCATGATTCGATTCATGATTCATGATTCAATTCATGATTCATGATTCAATTCATGATTCATGATTCAAGATTCATGATTCATGATTCATGATTCAATTCATGATTCAATTCATGATTCATGATTCATGATTCAATTTATGATTCATGATTCAATTCATGATTCATGATTCATGATTAAATTCATGATTCAATTCATGATTCATGATTCATGATTCATGATTCAATTCATGATTCACGATTCATGATTCATGATTTATGATTCAATTCATGATTCATGATTAATGATTCATGATTTATTATTCATGATTCATGATTCATGATTCAATTCATGATTCATGATTCAATTCATGTTTAATGATTCATGATTCATGATTCAATTCATGATTCATGATTCATGATTCGATTCATGATTCATGATTTAATTCATGATTCATGATTCGATTCATGATTTATGATTCATGATTCAATTCATGATTCATGATTTATGATTCAATTCATGATTCATGATTCAATTCATGATTCGATTCATGATTCAATTCATGATTCATAATTCATGATTCATGATTCAATTCATGATTCATGATTCAATTCATGATTCATGATTCATGATTCAATTCATGATTCATGATTCATGATTCATGATTCATGATTCAATATATGATTCATGATTCATTATTCAATTCATGATTCATAATTCATGATTCATGATTCAAGATTCATGATTCATGATTCATGATTCAATTCATGATTCAATTCATGATTCATGATTCATGATTCATGATTCAAATTATGATTCATAATTCATGATTCATGATTCAATTCATGATTTATGATTCAATTCATGATTCATGATTCATGATTCAAATTATGATTCATAATTCATGATTCATGATTCAATTCATGATTCAAGATTCATGATTCAATTCATGATTCATGATTCTTGATTCAATTCATGATTCATGATTCATGATTCATGATTCAATTCATGATTCATGATTCTTGATTCATGATTCAATTCATGATTCATGATTCATGATTCATGATTCGATTCATGATTCAAGATTCATGATTCAATTCATGATTCATGATCCATGATTCATGATAAAATTCATGATTCATGATTCATGATTTAATTCATGATTCATGATTCGATTCATAATTCTTGATTCATGATTCATGATTCATGATTCAATTCATGATTCATGATTTATGATTCATGATTCAATTCATGATTCATGATTCATGATTCATGATTCAATTCATGATTCATGATTCGATTCATGATTCTTGATTCATGATTCATGATTCGATTCATGATTCATGATTCATGATTCAATTCATGATTCATGATTCATGATTCAATTCATGATTCATGAATTATGATTCAATTCATGATTCATGATTCAATTCATGATTCATGATTCATGATTCGATTCATGATTCATGATTCAATTCATGATTCATGATTCATGATTTAATTCATGATTCAATTCATGATTCATGATTCAATTTATGATTCATGATTCATGATTCATAATTCATGATTCAATTCATGATTCATGATTCATGATTCAATTCATGATCCATGATTCAATTCATGATTCATGATTCAATTCATGATTTAATTCATGATTCATGATTCATAATTCATGATTCATGATTCATAATTCATGATTCATGATTCAATTCTTGATTCATAATTCATGATTCATGATTCAATTCATGATTCAATTCATGATTCATGATTCATGATTCATGATTCAATTCATGATTCATAATTCATGATTCAATTCATTATTCATGATTCATGATTCATGATTTATGATTCAATTCATGATTCATGATTCTTGATTCAATTCATGATTCATTAATTCATGATTCATGATTCAATTCATGATTCATGATTCTTGATTCATGATTCAATTCATGATTCATGATTCATGATTCATGATTCGATTCATGATTCATGATTCATGATTTAATTCATGATTCATGATTTATGATTAAATTCATGATTCATAATTCAAGATTCAATTCATTATTCATGATTCATGATTCAAGATTCATGATTCAATTCATGATTCATGATTCTTGATTCAATTCATGATTCATGATTCATGATTCATGATTCAATTCATGATTCATGATTCTTGATTCATGATTCAATTCATGATTCATGATTCATGATTTGATTCATGATTCATGATTCATGATTTAATTCATGATTCATGATTCGATTCATAATTCTTGATTCATGATTCATGATTCAATTCATGATTCATGATTTATGATTCATGATTCAATTCATGATTCATGATTCATGATTCAATTCATGATTCATGATTCGATTCATGATTCTTGATTCATGATTCATGATTCGATTCATGATTCATGATTCATGATTCAATTCATGATTCATGAATTATGATTCAATTCATGATTCATGATTCAATTCATGATTCATGATTCGATTCATGATTCATGATTCAATTCATGATCCATGATTCAATTCATGATTCATGATTCATGATTCAATTCATGATTCAATTCATGATTCATGATTTATAATTCATGATTCATGATTCATAATTCATGATTCATGATTCAATTCTTGATTCATAATTCATGATTCATGATTCAAATTATGATTCAATTCATGATTCATGATTCATGATTCATGATTCAATTCATGATTCATAATTTATGATTCATGAATATATTCATGATTCATAATTCATGATTCAATTCATTATTCATGATTCATGATTCATGATTAGATTCATGATTCATGATTTATGATTCAATTCATGATTTATGATTCATGATTCATGATTAATGATTCAATTCATGATTCATGATTCATGATTCATGATTCAATTCATGATTCATGATTCGATTCATGATTCTTGATTCATGATTCATGATTCGATTCATGATTCATGATTCATGATTCAATTCATGATTCATGATTCATGATTCAATTCATGATTCATGAATTATGATTCAATTCATGATTCATGATTCAATTCATGATTCATGATTCATGATTCGATTCATGATTCATGATTCAATTCATGATTCATGATTCATGATTTAATTCATGATTCAATTCATGATTCATGATTCAATTTATGATTCATGATTCATGATTCATAATTCATGATTCAATTCATGATTCATGATTCATGATTCAATTCATGATCCATGATTCAATTCATGATTCATGATTCAATTCATGATTTAATTCATGATTCATGATTCATAATTCATGATTCATGATTCATAATTCATGATTCATGATTCAATTCTTGATTCATAATTCATGATTCATGATTCAATTCATGATTCAATTCATGATTCATGATTCATGATTCATGATTCAATTCATGATTCATAATTCATGATTCAATTCATTATTCATGATTCATGATTCATGATTTATGATTCAATTCATGATTCATGATTCTTGATTCAATTCATGATTCATTAATTCATGATTCATGATTCAATTCATGATTCATGATTCTTGATTCATGATTCAATTCATGATTCATGATTCATGATTCATGATTCGATTCATGATTCATGATTCATGATTTAATTCATGATTCATGATCCATGATTCATGATTTATGATTAAATTCATGATTCATAATTCAAGATTCAATTCATTATTCATGATTCATGATTCAAGATTCATGATTCAATTCATGATTCATGATTCTTGATTCAATTCATGATTCATGATTCATGATTCATGATTCAATTCATGATTCTTGATTCATGATTCAATTCATGATTCATGATTCATGATTCGATTCATGATTCATGATCCATGATTCATGATAAAATTTATGATTCATGATTCATGATTTAATTCATGATTCATGATTCGATTCATAATTCTTGATTCATGATTCATGATTCATGATTCAATTCATGATTCATGATTTATGATTCATGATTCAATTCATGATTCATGATTCATGATTCAATTCATGATTCATGATTCGATTCATGATTCTTGATTCATGATTCATGATTCGATTCATGATTCATGATTCATGATTCAATTCATGATTCATGAATTATGATTCAATTCATGATTCATGATTCAATTCATGATTCATGATTCATGATTCGATTCATGATTCATGATTCAATCCATGATCCATGATTCAATTCATGATTCATGATTCATGATTCAATTCATGATTCAATTCATGATTCATGATTTATAATTCATGATTCATGATTCATAATTCATGATTCATGATTCAATTCTTGATTCATAATTCATGATTCATGATTCAAATTATGATTCAATTCATGATTCATGATTCATGATTCATGATTCAATTCATGATTCATAATTTATGATTCATGAATATATTCATGATTCATAATTCATGATTCAATTCATTATTCATGATTCATGATTAGATTCATGATTCATGATTTATGATTCAATTCATGATTTATGATTCATGATTCATGATTCATGATTCAATTCATGATTCATGATTCAATTCATGTTTAATGATTCATGATTCATGATTCAAATCATGATTCATGATTCATGATTCGATTCATGATTCATGATTTAATTCATGATTCATGATTTGATTCATGAATTATGATTCATGATTGAATTCATGATTCATGATTCAATTCATGATTCATGATTCATTATTCAATTCATGATTCATGAATTATGATTCAATTCATGATTCATGATTCAATTCATGATTCATGATTTATGATTCAATTCATGATTCATGAATTATGATTCAATTCATGATTCATGATTCAATTCATGATTCATGATTCATGATTCGATTCATGATTCATGATTCAATTCATGATTCATGATTCAATTCATGATTCAATTCATGATTCATGATTCATGATTCAATTTATGATTCATGATTCATGATTCATAATTCATGATTCAATTCATGATTCATGATTCATGATTCAATTCATGATCCATGATTCAATTCATGATTCATGATTCATGATTCAATTCATGATTTAATTCATGATTCATGATTCATAATTCATGATTCATGATTCATAATTCATGATTCATGATTCAATTCTTGATTCATAATTCATGATTCATGATTCAATTCATGATTCAATTCATGATTCATGATTCATGATTCATGATTCAATTCATGATTCATAATTCATGATTCAATTCATTATTCATGATTCATGATTCAATTCATGATTCATGAATTATGATTCAATTCATGATTCATGATTCAATTCATGATTCATGATTCATGATTCGATTCATGATTCATGATTCAATTCATGATTCATGATTCATGATTTAATTCATGATTCAATTCATGATTCATGATTCAATTTATGATTCATGATTCATGATTCATAATTCATGATTCAATTCATGATTCATGATTCAATTTATGATTCATGATTCATGATTCATAATTCATGATTCAATTCATGATTCATGATTCATGATTCAATTCATGATCCATGATTCAATTCATGATTCATGATTCAATTCATGATTTAATTCATGATTCATGATTCATAATTCATGATTCATGATTCATAATTCATGATTCATGATTCAATTCTTGATTCATAATTCATGATTCATGATTCAATTCATGATTCAATTCATGATTCATGATTCATGATTCATGATTCAATTCATGATTCATAATTCATGATTCAATTCATTATTCATGATTCATGATTCATGATTTATGATTCAATTCATGATTCATGATTCTTGATTCAATTCATGATTCATTAATTCATGATTCATGATTCAATTCATGATTCATGATTCTTGATTCATGATTCAATTCATGATTCATGATTCATGATTCATGATTCGATTCATGATTCATGATTCATGATTTAATTCATGATTCATGATCCATGATTCATGATTTATGATTAAATTCATGATTCATAATTCAAGATTCAATTCATTATTCATGATTCATGATTCAAGATTCATGATTCAATTCATGATTCATGATTCTTGATTCAATTCATGATTCATGATTCATGATTCATGATTCAATTCATGATTCTTGATTCATGATTCAATTCATGATTCATGATTCATGATTCGATTCATGATTCATGATCCATGATTCATGATAAAATTTATGATTCATGATTCATGATTTAATTCATGATTCATGATTCGATTCATAATTCTTGATTCATGATTCATGATTCATGATTCAATTCATGATTCATGATTTATGATTCATGATTCAATTCATGATTCATGATTCATGATTCAATTCATGATTCATGATTCGATTCATGATTCTTGATTCATGATTCATGATTTGATTCATGATTCATGATTCATGATTCAATTCATGATTCATGAATTATGATTCAATTCATGATTCATGATTCAATTCATGATTCATGATTCATGATTCGATTCATGATTCATGATTCAATCCATGATCCATGATTCAATTCATGATTCATGATTCATGATTCAATTCATGATTCAATTCATGATTCATGATTTATAATTCATGATTCATGATTCATAATTCATGATTCATGATTCAATTCTTGATTCATAATTCATGATTCATGATTCAAATTATGATTCAATTCATGATTCATGATTCATGATTCATGATTCAATTCATGATTCATAATTTATGATTCATGAATATATTCATGATTCATAATTCATGATTCAATTCATTATTCATGATTCATGATTAGATTCATGATTCATGATTTATGATTCAATTCATGATTTATGATTCATGATTCATGATTCATGATTCAATTCATGATTCATGATTCAATTCATGTTTAATGATTCATGATTCATGATTCAAATCATGATTCATGATTCATGATTCGATTCATGATTCATGATTTAATTCATGATTCATGATTTGATTCATGAATTATGATTCATGATTGAATTCATGATTCATGATTCAATTCATGATTCATGATTCATTATTCAATTCATGATTCATGAATTATGATTCAATTCATGATTCATGATTCAATTCATGATTCATGATTTATGATTCAATTCATGATTCATGAATTATGATTCAATTCATGATTCATGATTCAATTCATGATTCATGATTCATGATTCGATTCATGATTCATGATTCAATTCATGATTCATGATTCAATTCATGATTCAATTCATGATTCATGATTCATGATTCAATTTATGATTCATGATTCATGATTCATAATTCATGATTCAATTCATGATTCATGATTCATGATTCAATTCATGATCCATGATTCAATTCATGATTCATGATTCATGATTCAATTCATGATTTAATTCATGATTCATGATTCATAATTCATGATTCATGATTCATAATTCATGATTCATGATTCAATTCTTGATTCATAATTCATGATTCATGATTCAATTCATGATTCAATTCATGATTCATGATTCATGATTCATGATTCAATTCATGATTCATAATTCATGATTCAATTCATTATTCATGATTCATGATTCATGATTTATGATTCAATTCATGATTCATGATTCTTGATTCAATTCATGATTCATTAATTCATGATTCATGATTCAATTCATGATTCATGATTCTTGATTCATGATTCAATTCATGATTCATGATTCATGATTCATGATTCGATTCATGATTCATGATTCATGATTTAATTCATGATTCATGATCCATGATTCATGATTTATGATTAAATTCATGATTCATAATTCATGATTCAATTCATTATTCATGATTCATGATTCAAGATTCATGATTCAATTCATGATTCATGATTCTTGATTCAATTCATGATTCATGATTCATGATTCATGATTCAATTCATGATTCATGATTCTTGATTCATGATTCAATTCATGATTCATGATTCATGATTTGATTCATGATTCATGATTCATGATTTAATTCATGATTCATGATTCGATTCATAATTCTTGATTCATGATTCATGATTCAATTCATGATTCATGATTTATGATTCATGATTCAATTCATGATTCATGATTCATGATTCAATTCATGATTCATGATTCGATTCATGATTCTTGATTCATGATTCATGATTCGATTCATGATTCATGATTCATGATTCAATTCATGATTCATGAATTATGATTCAATTCATGATTCATGATTCAATTCATGATTCATGATTCGATTCATGATTCATGATTCAATTCATGATCCATGATTCAATTCATGATTCATGATTCATGATTCAATTCATGATTCAATTCATGATTCATGATTTATAATTCATGATTCATGATTCATAATTCATGATTCATGATTCAATTCTTGATTCATAATTCATGATTCATGATTCAAATTATGATTCAATTCATGATTCATGATTCATGATTCATGATTCAATTCATGATTCATAATTTATGATTCATGAATATATTCATGATTCATAATTCATGATTCAATTCATTATTCATGATTCATGATTCATGATTAGATTCATGATTCATGATTTATGATTCAATTCATGATTTATGATTCATGATTCATGATTAATGATTCAATTCATGATTAATGATTCAATTCGTTATTTATTATTCATGATTCATGATTCATGATTCGATTCATGATTCATGATTCAATTCATGTTTAATGATTCATGATTCATGATTCAAATCATGATTCATGATTCATGATTCGATTCATGATTCATGATTTAATTCATGATTCATGATTTGATTCATGAATTATGATTCATGATTGAATTCATGATTCATGATTCAATTCATGATTCATGATTCAATTCATGATTCATGAATTATGATTCAATTCATGATTCATGATTCAATTCATGATTCATGATTCATGATTCGATTCATGATTCATGATTCAATTCATGATTCATGATTCATGATTCAATTCATGATTCAATTCATGATTCATGATTCATGATTCAATTTATGATTCATGATTCATGATTCATAATTCATGATTCAATTCATGATTCATGATTCATGATTCAATTCATGATCCATGATTCAATTCATGATTCATGATTCATGATTCAATTCATGATTTAATTCATGATTCATGATTCATAATTCATGATTCATGATTCATAATTCATGATTCATGATTCAATTCTTGATTCATAATTCATGATTCATGATTCAATTCATGATTCAATTCATGATTCATGATTCATGATTCATGATTCAATTCATGATTCATAATTCATGATTCAATTCATTATTCATGATTCATGATTCATGATTTATGATTCAATTCATGATTCATGATTCTTGATTCAATTCATGATTCATTAATTCATGATTCATGATTCAATTCATGATTCATGATTCTTGATTCATGATTCAATTCATGATTCATGATTCATGATTCATGATTCGATTCATGATTCATGATTCATGATTTAATTCATGATTCATGATCCATGATTCATGATTTATGATTAAATTCATGATTCATAATTCATGATTCAATTCATTATTCATGATTCATGATTCAAGATTCATGATTCAATTCATGATTCATGATTCTTGATTCAATTCATGATTCATGATTCATGATTCATGATTCAATTCATGATTCATGATTCTTGATTCATGATTCAATTCATGATTCATGATTCATGATTTAATTCATGATTCATGATTCGATTCATAATTCTTGATTCATGATTCAAGATTCATGATTCAATTCATGATTCATGATTTATGATTCATGATTCAATTCATGATTCATGATTCATGATTCAATTCATGATTCATGATTCGATTCCTGATTCTTGATTCATGATTCATGATTCGATTCATGATTCATGATTCATGATTCAATTCATGATTCATGAATTATGATTCAATTCATGATTCATGATTCAATTCATGATTCATGATTCATGATTCGATTCATGATTCATGATTCAATTCATGATCCATGATTCAATTCATGATTCATGATTCATGATTCAATTCATGATTCAATTCATGATTCATGATTTATAATTCATGATTCATGATTCATAATTCATGATTCATGATTCAATTCTTGATTCATAATTCATGATTCATGATTCAAATTATGATTCAATTCATGATTCATGATTCATGATTCATGATTCAATTCATGATTCATAATTTATGATTCAGGAATATATTCATGATTCATAATTCATGATTCATGATTCAATTCTTGATTCATAATTCATGATTCATGATTCAAATTATGATTCAATTCATGATTCATGATTCATGATTCATGATTCAATTCATGATTCATAATTTATGATTCAGGAATATATTCATGATTCATAATTCATGATTCAATTCATTATTCATGATTCATGATTCATGATTAGATTCATGATTCATGATTTATGATTCAATTCATGATTTATGATTCATGATTCATGATTAATGATTCAATTCATGATTCATGATTCAATTCGTTATTTATTATTCATGATTCATGATTCAATTCATGATTCATGATTCAATTCATGTTTAATGATTCATGATTCATGATTCAAATCATGATTCATGATTCATGATTCGATTCATGATTCATGATTTAATTCATGATTCATGATTTGATTCATGAATTATGATTCATGATTGAATTCATGATTCATGATTCATGATTCATGATTCAATTTATGATTCATGATTCAATTCATGATTCGATTCATGATTCATGATTCATGATTCGATTCATGATTCATGATTCGATTCATGATTCATAATTCATGATTCATGATTCAATTCATGATTCATGATTCAATTCATGATTCATGATTCAATTTATGATTCATGATTCATGATTCAATTCATGATTCATAATTCATGATTCAATTCATGATTCATAATTCATGATTCATGATTCAATTCATGATTCATGATTCAAGATTCATGATTCAATTCATGATTCAATTCATGATTCAATTCATGATTCATGATTCATGATTCAATTCATGATTCATAATTCATGATTCATGATTCAAATCATGATTCATGATTCAAATCATGATTCATGATTCAAGATTCATGATTCATGATTCAAGATTCATGATTCATGATTCAATTCATGATTCATGATTCATGATTCAATTCATGATTCATGATTCATAATTCAATTCATGATTCATGATTCATGATTCATGATTCATGATTCAATATATGATTCATGATTCATTATTCAATTCATGATTCATAATTCATGATTCATGATTCAATTCATGATTCATGATTGAAGATTCATGATTCATGATTCATGATTCAATTCATGATTCAATTCATGATTCATGATTCATGATTCATGATTCAAATTATGATTCATAATTCATGATTCATGATTCAATTCATGATTCAAGATTCATGATTCAATTCATGATTCATGATTCTTGATTCAATTCATGATTCATGATTCATGATTCATGATTCAATTCATGATTCATGATTCTTGATTCATGATTCAATTCATGATTCATGATTCGATTCATGATTCATGATTCAATTCATGATTCATAATTCATGATTCATGATTTAATTCATGATTCATGATCCATAATTCATGATTCAATTCATGATTCATGATTCAATTCATGATTCATGATTCATGATTCGATTCATGATTCATGATTCAATTCATGATTCATGATTCAATTCATGATTCAATTCATGATTCATGATTCATGATTCAATTTATGATTCATGATTCATGATTCAATTCATGATCCATGATTCAATTCATGATTCATGATTCATGATTCAATTCATGATCCATGATTCAATTTATGATTCATGATTCATGATTTATAATTCATGATTCATGATTCAAATTATGATTCAATTCATGATTCATGATTCATGATTCATGATTCAATTCATGATTCATAATTTATGATTCAGGAATATATTCATGATTCATAATTCATGATTCAATTCATTATTCATGATTCATGATTCATGATTAGATTCATGATTCATGATTTATGATTCAATTCATGAATATATTCATGATTCATAATTCATGATTCAATTCATTATTCATGATTCATGATTCATGATTTATGATTAAATTCATGATTCATAATTCATGATTCAATTCATTATTCATGATTCATGATTCATGATTCATGATTCAATTCATGATTCATGATTCGATTCATGTTTAATGATTCATGATTCATGATTCAATTCATTATTTATTATTCATGATTCATGATTCATGATTCATGATTCAATTCATGATTCATGATTCAATTCATGTTTAATGATTCATGATTCATGATTCAATTCATGATTCATGATTCATGATTCGATTCATGATTCATGATTTAATTCATGATTCATGATTCGATTCATGATTTATGATTCATGATTGAATTCATGATTCATGATTCAATTCATGATTCATGATTCATGATTCAATTCATGATTCATGAATTATGATTCAATTCATGATTCATGATTCAATTCATGATTCATGATTTATGATTCAATTCATGATTCATGAATTATGATTCAATTCATGATTCATGATTCAATTCATGATTCATGATTCATGATTCGATTCATGATTCATGATTCAATTCATGATTCATGATTCATGATTCAATTCATGATTCAATTCATGATTCATGATTCATGATTCAATTTATGATTCATGATTCATGATTCATAATTCATGATTCAATTCATGATTCATGATTCATGATTCAATTCATGATCCATGATTCAATTCATGATTCATGATTCATGATTCAATTCATGATTTAATTCATGATTCATGATTCATAATTCATGATTCATGATTCATAATTCATGATTCATGATTCAATTCTTGATTCATAATTCATGATTCATGATTCAATTCATGATTCAATTCATGATTCATGATTCATGATTCATGATTCAATTCATGATTCATAATTCATGATTCAATTCATTATTCATGATTCATGATTCATGATTTATGATTCAATTCATGATTCATGATTCTTGATTCAATTCATGATTCATTAATTCATGATTCATGATTCAATTCATGATTCATGATTCTTGATTCATGATTCAATTCATGATTCATGATTCATGATTCATGATTCGATTCATGATTCATGATTCATGATTTAATTCATGATTCATGATCCATGATTCATGATTTATGATTAAATTCATGATTCATAATTCATGATTCAATTCATTATTCATGATTCATGATTCAAGATTCATGATTCAATTCATGATTCATGATTCTTGATTCAATTCATGATTCATGATTCATGATTCATGATTCAATTCATGATTCATGATTCTTGATTCATGATTCAATTCATGATTCATGATTCATGATTCGATTCATGATTCATGATTCATGATTTAATTCATGATTCATGATCCATGATTCATGATAAAATTTATGATTCATGATTCATGATTTAATTCATGATTCATGATTCGATTCATAATTCTTGATTCATGATTCATGATTCACGATTCAATTCATGATTCATGATTTATGATTCATGATTCAATTCATGATTCATGATTCATGATTCAATTCATGATTCATGATTCGATTCATGATTCTTGATTCATGATTCATGATTCGATTCATGATTCATGATTCATGATTCAATTCATGATTCATGAATTATGATTCAATTCATGATTCATGATTCAATTCATGATTCATGATTCATGATTCGATTCATGATTCATGATTCAATTCATGATCCATGATTCAATTCATGATTCATGATTCATGATTCAATTCATGATTCAATTCATGATTCATGATTTATAATTCATGATTCATGATTCATAATTCATGATTCATGATTCAATTCTTGATTCATAATTCATGATTCATGATTCAAATTATGATTCAATTCATGATTCATGATTCATGATTCATGATTCAATTCATGATTCATGATTCAATTGATGATTCGATTCATGATTCAATACATGATTCGATTCATGATTCATGATTCATGATTCGATTCATGATTCATAATTCATGATTCATGATTCAATTCATGATTCATGATTCAATTCATGATTCATGATTCAATTCATGATTCATGATTCATGATTCAATTCATGATTCAATTCATGATTCATGATTCATGATTCATGATTCAATATATGTGTCATGATTCATGATTCAATTCATGATTCATAATTCATGATTCATGATTCAATTCATGATTCATGATTCAAGATTCATGATTCATGATTTAATTCATGATTCATGATCCATGATTCATGATTCAATTCATGATTCATGATTCATGATTCAATTCATGATTCAATTCATGATTCATGATTTATAATTCATGATTCATGATTCATAATTCATGATTCATGATTCAATTCTTGATTCATAATTCATGATTCATGATTCAAATTATGATTCAGTTCATGATTCATGATTCATGATTCATGATTCAATTCATGATTCATAATTTATGATTCATGAATATATTCATGATTCATAATTCATGATTCAATTCATTATTCATGATTCATGATTCATGATTAGATTCATGATTCATGATTTATGATTCAATTCATGATTTATGATTCATGATTCATGATTAATGATTCAATTCATGATTCATGATTCAATTCGTTATTTATTATTCATGATTCATGATTCAATTCATGATTCATGATTCAATTCATGTTTAATGATTCATGATTCATGATTCAAATCATGATTCATGATTCATGATTCGATTCATGATTCATGATTTAATTCATGATTCATGATTTGATTCATGAATTATGATTCATGATTGAATTCATGATTCATGATTCAATTCATGATTCATGATTCATGATTCAATTCATGATTCATGAATTATGATTCAATTCATGATTCATGATTCAATTCATGATTCATGATTCATGATTCAATTCATGATTCATGAATTATGATTCAATTCATGATTCATGATTCAATTCATGATTCATGATTCATGATTCGATTCATGATTCATGATTCAATTCATGATTCATGATTCATGATTCAATTCATGATTCAATTCATGATTCATGATTCATGATTCAATTTATGATTCATGATTCATGATTCATAATTCATGATTCAATTCATGATTCATGATTCATGATTCAATTCATGATCCATGATTCAATTCATGATTCATGATTCATGATTCAATTCATGATTTAATTCATGATTCATGATTCATAATTCATGATTCATGATTCATAATTCATGATTCATGATTCAATTCTTGATTCATAATTCATGATTCAATTCATTATTCATGATTCATGATTCATGATTTATGATTCAATTCATGATTCATGATTCTTGATTCAATTCATGATTCATAATTCATGATTCAATTCATTATTCATGATTCATGATTCATGATTTATGATTCAATTCATGATTCATGATTCTTGATTCAATTCATGATTCATTAATTCATGATTCATGATTCAATTCATGATTCATGATTCTTGATTCATGATTCAATTCATGATTCATGATTCATGATTCATGATTCGATTCATGATTCATGATTCATGATTTAATTCATGATTCATGATCCATGATTCATGATTTATGATTAAATTCATGATTCATAATTCATGATTCAATTCATTATTCATGATTCATGATTCAAGATTCATGATTCAATTCATGATTCATGATTCTTGATTCAATTCATGATTCATGATTCATGATTCATGATTCAATTCATGATTCATGATTCTTGATTCATGATTCAATTCATGATTCATGATTCATGATTCGATTCATGATTCATGATTCATGATTTAATTCATGATTCATGATCCATGATTCATGATAAAATTTATGATTCATGATTCATGATTTAATTCATGATTCATGATTCGATTCATAATTCTTGATTCATGATTCATGATTCATGATTCAATTCATGATTCATGATTTATGATTCATGATTCAATTCATGATTCATGATTCATGATTCAATTCATGATTCATGATTCGATTCATGATTCTTGATTCATGATTCATGATTCGATTCATGATTCATGATTCATGATTCAATTCATGATTCATGAATTATGATTCAATTCATGATTCATGATTCAATTCATGATTCATGATTCAATTCATGATTCATGATTCATGATTCGATTCATGATTCATGATTCAATTCATGAATCATGATTCAATTCATGATTCATGATTCTTGATTCAATTCATGATTCAATTCATGATTCATGATTTATAATTCATGATTCATGATTCATAATTCATGATTCATGATTCAATTCTTGATTCATAATTCATGATTCATGATTCAAATTATGATTCAATTCATGATTCATGATTCATGATTCATGATTCAATACATGATTCATAATTTATGATTCATGAATATATTCATGATTCATAATTCATGATTCAATTCATTATTCATGATTCATGATTCATGATTAGATTCATGATTCATGATTTATGATTCAATTCATGATTTATGATTCATGATTCATGATTAATGATTCAATTCATGATTCATGATTCAATTCGTTATTTATTATTCATGATTCATGATTTATGATTCAATTCATGATTCATGATTCAATTCATGTTTAATGATTCATGATTCATGATTCAAATCATGATTCATGATTCATGATTAGATTCATGATTCATGATTTAATTCATGATTCATGATTTGATTCATGAATTATGATTCATGATTGAATTCATGATTCATGATTCATGATTCAATTTATGATTCATGATTCAATTCATGATTCGATTCATGATTCATGATTCATGATTCGATTCATGATTCATGATTCGATTCATGATTCATAATTCATGATTCATGATTCAATTCATGATTCATGATTCAATTCATGATTCATGATTCAATTTATGATTCATGATTCATGATTCAATTCATGATTCATAATTCATGATTCATGATTCAATTCATGATTCATGATTCAAGATTCATGATTCATGATTCATGATTCAATTCATGATTCAATTCATGATTCATGATTCATGATTCAATTCATGATTCATAATTCATGATTCATGATTCAAATCATGATTCATGATTCAAATCATGATTCATGATTCAAGATTCATGATTCATGATTCAATTCATGATTCATGATTCATGATTCAATTCATGATTCATGATTCATAATTCAATTCATGATTCATGATTCATGATTCATGATTCATGATTCAATATATGATTCATGATTCATTATTCAATTCATGATTCATAATTCATGATTCATGATTCAATTCATGATTCATGATTCAAGATTCATGATTCATGATTCATGATTCAATTCATGATTCAATTCATGATTCATGATTCATGATTCATGATTCAAATTATGATTCATAATTCATGATTCATGATTCAATTCATGATTCAAGATTCATGATTCAATTCATGATTCATGATTCTTGATTCAATTCATGATTCATGATTCATGATTCATGATTCAATTCATGATTCATGATTCTTGATTCATGATTCAATTCATGATTCATGATTCATGATTCGATTCATGATTCATGATTCAATTCATGATTCATAATTCATGATTCATGATTTAATTCATGATTCATGATCCATAATTCATGATTCAATTCATGATTCATGATTCATGATTCAATTCATGATTTATGATTCATGATTCGATTCATGATTCATGATTCAATTCATGATTCATGATTCAATTCATGATTCATGATTCAAGATTCATGATTCATGATTCATGATTCAATTCATGATTCAATTCATGATTCATGATTCATGATTCAATTTATGATTCATGATTCAATTCATGATTCATGATTCATGATTAAATTCATGATTCAATTCATGATTCATGATTCATGATTCATGATTCATGATTCAATTCATGATTCACGATTCATGATTCATGATTTATGATTCAATTCATGATTCATGATTCATGATTAATGATTCATGATTTATTATTCATGATTCATGATTCATGATTCAATTCATGATTCATGATTCAATTCATGTTTAATGATTCATGATTCATGATTCAATTCATGATTCATGATTCATGATTCGATTCATGATTCATGATTTAATTCATGATTCATGATTCGATTCATGATTTATGATTCATGATTCAATTCATGATTCATGATTTATGATTCAATTCATGATTCATGATTGAATTCATGATTCGATTCATGATTCAATTCATGATTCATAATTCATGATTCATGATTCAATTCATGATTCATGATTCAATTCATGATTCATGATTCATGATTCAATTCATGATTCATGATTCATGATTCATGATTCATGATTCAATATATGATTCATGATTCATTATTCAATTCATGATTCATAATTCATGATTCATGATTCAAGATTCATGATTCATGATTCATGATTCAATTCATGATTCAATTCATGATTCATGATTCATGATTCATGATTCAAATTATGATTCATAATTCATGATTCATGATTCAATTCATGATTTATGATTCAATTCATGATTCATGATTCATGATTCAAATTATGATTCATAATTCATGATTCATGATTCAATTCATGATTCAAGATTCATGATTCAATTCATGATTCATGATTCTTGATTCAATTCATGATTCATGATTCATGATTCATGATTCAATTCATGATTCTTGATTCATGATTCAATTCATGATTCATGATTCATGATTCATGATTCGATTCATGATTCAAGATTCATGATTCAATTCATGATTCATGATCCATGATTCATGATAAAATTCATGATTCATGATTCATGATTTAATTCATGATTCATGATTCGATTCATAATTCTTGATTCATGATTCATGATTCATGATTCAATTCATGATTCATGATTTATGATTCATGATTCAATTCATGATTCATGATTCATGATTCATGATTCAATTCATGATTCATGATTCGATTCATGATTCTTGATTCATGATTCATGATTCGATTCATGATTCATGATTCATGATTCAATTCATGATTCATGATTCATGATTCAATTCATGATTCATGAATTATGATTCAATTCATGATTCATGATTCAATTCATGATTCATGATTCATGATTCGATTCATGATTCATGATTCAATTCATGATTCATGATTCATGATTCAATTCATGATTCAATTCATGATTCATGATTCATGATTCAATTTATGATTCATGATTCATGATTCATAATTCATGATTCAATTCATGATTCATGATTCATGATTCAATTCATGATCCATGATTCAATTCATGATTCATGATTCAATTCATGATTTAATTCATGATTCATGATTCATAATTCATGATTCATGATTCATAATTCATGATTCATGATTCAATTCTTGATTCATAATTCATGATTCATGATTCAATTCATGATTCAATTCATGATTCATGATTCATGATTCATGATTCAATTCATGATTCATAATTCATGATTCAATTCATTATTCATGATTCATGATTCATGATTTATGATTCAATTCATGATTCATGATTCTTGATTCAATTCATGATTCATTAATTCATGATTCATGATTCAATTCATGATTCATGATTCTTGATTCATGATTCAATTCATGATTCATGATTCATGATTCATGATTCGATTCATGATTCATGATTCATGATTTAATTCATGATTCATGATCCATGATTCATGATTTATGATTAAATTCATGATTCATAATTCAAGATTCAATTCATTATTCATGATTCATGATTCAAGATTCATGATTCAATTCATGATTCATGATTCTTGATTCAATTCATGATTCATGATTCATGATTCATGATTCAATTCATGATTCTTGATTCATGATTCAATTCATGATTCATGATTCATGATTCGATTCATGATTCATGATCCATGATTCATGATAAAATTTATGATTCATGATTCATGATTTAATTCATGATTCATGATTCGATTCATAATTCTTGATTCATGATTCATGATTCATGATTCAATTCATGATTCATGATTTATGATTCATGATTCAATTCATGATTCATGATTCATGATTCAATTCATGATTCATGATTCCATTCATGATTCTTGATTCATGATTCATGATTCGATTCATGATTCATGATTCATGATTCAATTCATGATTCATGAATTATGATTCAATTCATGATTCATGATTCAATTCATGATTCATGATTCATGATTCGATTCATGATTCATGATTCAATCCATGATCCATGATTCAATTCATGATTCATGATTCATGATTCAATTCATGATTCAATTCATGATTCATGATTTATAATTCATGATTCATGATTCATAATTCATGATTCAATTCTTGATTCATAATTCATGATTCATGATTCAAATTATGATTCAATTCATGATTCATGATTCATGATTCATGATTCAATTCATGATTCATAATTTATGATTCATGAATATATTCATGATTCATAATTCATGATTCAATTCATTATTCATGATTCATGATTAGATTCATGATTCATGATTTATGATTCAATTCATGATTTATGATTCATGATTCATGATTCATGATTCAATTCATGATTCATGATTCAATTCATGTTTAATGATTCATGATTCATGATTCAAATCATGATTCATGATTCATGATTCGATTCATGATTCATGATTTAATTCATGATTCATGATTTGATTCATGAATTATGATTCATGATTGAATTCATGATTCATGATTCAATTCATGATTCATGATTCATTATTCAATTCATAATTCATGAATTATGATTCAATTCATGATTCATGATTCAATTCATGATTCATGATTTATGATTCAATTCATGATTCATGAATTATGATTCAATTCATGATTCATGATTCAATTCATGATTCATGATTCATGATTCGATTCATGATTCATGATTCAATTCATGATTCATGATTCAATTCATGATTCAATTCATGATTCATGATTCATGATTCAATTTATGATTCATGATTCATGATTCATAATTCATGATTCAATTCATGATTCATGATTCATGATTCAATTCATGATCCATGATTCAATTCATGATTCATGATTCATGATTCAATTCATGATTTAATTCATGATTCATGATTCATAATTCATGATTCATGATTCATAATTCATGATTCATGATTCAATTCTTGATTCATAATTCATGATTCATGATTCAATTCATGATTCAATTCATGATTCATGATTCATGATTCATGATTCAATTCATGATTCATAATTCATGATTCAATTCATTATTCATGATTCATGATTCATGATTTATGATTCAATTCATGATTCATGATTCTTGATTCAATTCATGATTCATTAATTCATGATTCATGATTCAATTCATGATTCATGATTCTTGATTCATGATTCAATTCATGATTCATGATTCATGATTCATGATTCGATTCATGATTCATGATTCATGATTTAATTCATGATTCATGATCCATGATTCATGATTTATGATTAAATTCATGATTCATAATTCATGATTCAATTCATTATTCATGATTCATGATTCAAGATTCATGATTCAATTCATGATTCATGATTCTTGATTCAATTCATGATTCATGATTCATGATTCATGATTCAATTCATGATTCATGATTCTTGATTCATGATTCAATTCATGATTCATGATTCATGATTTGATTCATGATTCATGATTCATGATTTAATTCATGATTCATGATTCGATTCATAATTCTTGATTCATGATTCATGATTCATGATTCAATTCATGATTCATGATTTATGATTCATGATTCAATTCATGATTCATGATTCATGATTCAATTCATGATTCATGATTCGATTCATGATTCTTGATTCATGATTCATGATTCGATTCATGATTCATGATTCATGATTCAATTCATGATTCATGAATTATGATTCAATTCATGATTCATGATTCAATTCATGATTCATGATTCGATTCATGATTCATGATTCAATTCATGATCCATGATTCAATTCATGATTCATGATTCATGATTCAATTCATGATTCAATTCATGATTCATGATTTATAATTCATGATTCATGATTCATAATTCATGATTCATGATTCAATTCTTGATTCATAATTCATGATTCATGATTCAAATTATGATTCAATTCATGATTCATGATTCATGATTCATGATTCAATTCATGATTCATAATTTATGATTCATGAATATATTCATGATTCATAATTCATGATTCAATTCATTATTCATGATTCATGATTCATGATTAGATTCATGATTCATGATTTATGATTCAATTCATGATTTATGATTCATGATTCATGATTAATGATTCAATTCATGATTAATGATTCAATTCGTTATTTATTATTCATGATTCATGATTCATGATTCGATTCATGATTCATGATTCAATTCATGTTTAATGATTCATGATTCATGATTCAAATCATGATTCATGATTCATGATTCGATTCATGATTCATGATTTAATTCATGATTCATGATTTGATTCATGAATTATGATTCATGATTGAATTCATGATTCATGATTCAATTCATGATTCATGATTCATGATTCAATTCATGATTCATGAATTATGATTCAATTCATGATTCATGATTCAATTCATGATTCATGATTCATGATTCAATTCATGATTCATGATTCAATTCATGATTCATGATTCATGATTCAATTCATGATTCAATTCATGATTCATGATTCATGATTCAATTTATGATTCATGATTCATGATTCATAATTCATGATTCAATTCATGATTCATGATTCATGATTCAATTCATGATCCATGATTCAATTCATGATTCATGATTCATGATTCAATTCATGATTTAATTCATGATTCATGATTCATAATTCATGATTCATGATTCATAATTCATGATTCATGATTCAATTCTTGATTCATAATTCATGATTCATGATTCAATTCATGATTCAATTCATGATTCATGATTCATGATTCATGATTCAATTCATGATTCATAATTCATGATTCAATTCATTATTCATGATTCATGATTCATGATTTATGATTCAATTCATGATTCATGATTCTTGATTCAATTCATGATTCATTAATTCATGATTCATGATTCAATTCATGATTCATGATTCTTGATTCATGATTCAATTCATGATTCATGATTCATGATTCATAATTCGATTCATGATTCATGATTCATGATTTAATTCATGATTCATGATCCATGATTCATGATTTATGATTAAATTCATGATTCATAATTCATGATTCAATTCATTATTCATGATTCATGATTCAAGATTCATGATTCAATTCATGATTCATGATTCTTGATTCAATTCATGATTCATGATTCATGATTCATGATTCAATTCATGATTCATGATTCTTGATTCATGATTCAATTCATGATTCATGATTCATGATTCGATTCATGATTCATGATTCATGATTTAATTCATGATTCATGATCCATGATTCATGATAAAATTTATGATTCATGATTCATGATTTAATTCATGATTCATGATTCGATTCATAATTCTTGATTCATGATTCAAGATTCATGATTCAATTCATGATTCATGATTTATGATTCATGATTCAATTCATGATTCATGATTCATGATTCAATTCATGATTCATGATTCGATTCATGATTCTTGATTCATGATTCATGATTCGATTCATGATTCATGATTCATGATTCAATTCATGATTCATGAATTATGATTCAATTCATGATTCATGATTCAATTCATGATTCATGATTCATGATTCGATTCATGATTCATGATTCAATTCATGATCCATGATTCAATTCATGATTCATGATTCATGATTCAATTCATGATTCAATTCATGATTCATGATTTATAATTCATGATTCATGATTCATAATTCATGATTCATGATTCAATTCTTGATTCATAATTCATGATTCATGATTCAAATTATGATTCAATTCATGATTCATGATTCATGATTCATGATTCAATTCATGATTCATAATTTATGATTCAGGAATATATTCATGATTCATAATTCATGATTCATGATTCAATTCTTGATTCATAATTCATGATTCATGATTCAAATTATGATTCAATTCATGATTCATGATTCATGATTCATGATTCAATTCATGATTCATAATTTATGATTCAGGAATATATTCATGATTCATAATTCATGATTCAATTCATTATTCATGATTCATGATTCATGATTAGATTCATGATTCATGATTTATGATTCAATTCATGATTTATGATTCATGATTCATGATTAATGATTCAATTCATGATTCATGATTCAATTCGTTATTTATTATTCATGATTCATGATTCAATTCATGATTCATGATTCAATTCATGTTTAATGATTCATGATTCATGATTCAAATCATGATTCATGATTCATGATTCGATTCATGATTCATGATTTAATTCATGATTCATGATTTGATTCATGAATTATGATTCATGATTGAATTCATGATTCATGATTCATGATTCATGATTCAATTTATGATTCATGATTCAATTCATGATTCGATTCATGATTCATGATTCATGATTCGATTCATGATTCATGATTCGATTCATGATTCATAATTCATGATTCATGATTCAATTCATGATTCATGATTCAATTCATGATTCATGATTCAATTTATGATTCATGATTCATGATTCAATTCATGATTCATAATTCATGATTCATGATTCAATTCATGATTCATGATTCAAGATTCATGATTCAATTCATGATTCAATTCATGATTCATGATTCATGATTCAATTCATGATTCATAATTCATGATTCATGATTCAAATCATGATTCATGATTCAAATCATGATTCATGATTCAAGATTCATGATTCATGATTCAAGATTCATGATTCATGATTCAATTCATGATTCATGATTCATGATTCAATTCATGATTCATGATTCATAATTCAATTCATGATTCATGATTCATGATTCATGATTCATGATTCAATATATGATTCATGATTCATTATTCAATTCATGATTCATAATTCATGATTCATGATTCAATTCATGATTCATGATTCAAGATTCATGATTCATGATTCATGATTCAATTCATGATTCAATTCATGATTCATGATTCATGATTCATGATTCAAATTATGATTCATAATTCATGATTCATGATTCAATTCATGATTCAAGATTCATGATTCAATTCATGATTCATGATTCTTGATTCAATTCATGATTCATGATTCATGATTCATGATTCAATTCATGATTCATGATTCTTGATTCATGATTCAATTCATGATTCATGATTCGATTCATGATTCATGATTCAATTCATGATTCATAATTCATGATTCATGATTTAATTCATGATTCATGATCCATAATTCATGATTCAATTCATGATTCATGATTCAATTCATGATTCATGATTCATGATTCGATTCATGATTCATGATTCAATTCATGATTCATGATTCAATTCATGATTCAATTCATGATTCATGATTCATGATTCAATTTATGATTCATGATTCATGATTCAATTCATGATCCATGATTCAATTCATGATTCATGATTCATGATTCAATTCATGATCCATGATTCAATTTATGATTCATGATTCATGATTTATAATTCATGATTCATGATTCAAATTATGATTCAATTCATGATTCATGATTCATGATTCATGATTCAATTCATGATTCATAATTTATGATTCAGGAATATATTCATGATTCATAATTCATGATTCAATTCATTATTCATGATTCATGATTCATGATTAGATTCATGATTCATGATTTATGATTCAATTCATGAATATATTCATGATTCATAATTCATGATTCAATTCATTATTCATGATTCATGATTCATGATTTATGATTAAATTCATGATTCATAATTCATGATTCAATTCATTATTCATGATTCATGATTCATGATTCATGATTCAATTCATGATTCATGATTCGATTCATGTTTAATGATTCATGATTCATGATTCAATTCATTATTTATTATTCATGATTCATGATTCATGATTCATGATTCAATTCATGATTCATGATTCAATTCATGTTTAATGATTCATGATTCATGATTCAATTCATGATTCATGATTCATGATTCGATTCATGATTCATGATTTAATTCATGATTCATGATTCGATTCATGATTTATGATTCATGATTGAATTCATGATTCATGATTCAATTCATGATTCATGATTCATGATTCAATTCATGATTCATGAATTATGATTCAATTCATGATTCATGATTCAATTCATGATTCATGATTTATGATTCAATTCATGATTCATGAATTATGATTCAATTCATGATTCATGATTCAATTCATGATTCATGATTCATGATTCGATTCATGATTCATGATTCAATTCATGATTCATGATTCATGATTCAATTCATGATTCAATTCATGATTCATGATTCATGATTCAATTTATGATTCATGATTCATGATTCATAATTCATGATTCAATTCATGATTCATGATTCATGATTCAATTCATGATCCATGATTCAATTCATGATTCATGATTCATGATTCAATTCATGATTTAATTCATGATTCATGATTCATAATTCATGATTCATGATTCATAATTCATGATTCATGATTCAATTCTTGATTCATAATTCATGATTCATGATTCAATTCATGATTCAATTCATGATTCATGATTCATGATTCATGATTCAATTCATGATTCATAATTCATGATTCAATTCATTATTCATGATTCATGATTCATGATTTATGATTCAATTCATGATTCATGATTCTTGATTCAATTCATGATTCATTAATTCATGATTCATGATTCAATTCATGATTCATGATTCTTGATTCATGATTCAATTCATGATTCATGATTCATGATTCATGATTCGATTCATGATTCATGATTCATGATTTAATTCATGATTCATGATCCATGATTCATGATTTATGATTAAATTCATGATTCATAATTCATGATTCAATTCATTATTCATGATTCATGATTCAAGATTCATGATTCAATTCATGATTCATGATTCTTGATTCAATTCATGATTCATGATTCATGATTCATGATTCAATTCATGATTCATGATTCTTGATTCATGATTCAATTCATGATTCATGATTCATGATTCGATTCATGATTCATGATTCATGATTTAATTCATGATTCATGATCCATGATTCATGATAAAATTTATGATTCATGATTCATGATTTAATTCATGATTCATGATTCATGATTCGATTCATGATTCATGATTTAATTCATGATTCATGATTCGATTCATGATTTATGATTCATGATTGAATTCATGATTCATGATTCAATTCATGATTCATGATTCATGATTCAATTCATGATTCATGAATTATGATTCAATTCATGATTCATGATTCAATTCATGATTCATGATTTATGATTCAATTCATGATTCATGAATTATGATTCAATTCATGATTCATGATTCAATTCATGATTCATGATTCATGATTCGATTCATGATTCATGATTCAATTCATGATTCATGATTCATGATTCAATTCATGATTCAATTCATGATTCATGATTCATGATTCAATTTATGATTCATGATTCATGATTCATAATTCATGATTCAATTCATGATTCATGATTCATGATTCAATTCATGATCCATGATTCAATTCATGATTCATGATTCATGATTCAATTCATGATTTAATTCATGATTCATGATTCATAATTCATGATTCATGATTCATAATTCATGATTCATGATTCAATTCTTGATTCATAATTCATGATTCATGATTCAATTCATGATTCAATTCATGATTCATGATTCATGATTCATGATTCAATTCATGATTCATAATTCATGATTCAATTCATTATTCATGATTCATGATTCATGATTTATGATTCAATTCATGATTCATGATTCTTGATTCAATTCATGATTCATTAATTCATGATTCATGATTCAATTCATGATTCATGATTCTTGATTCATGATTCAATTCATGATTCATGATTCATGATTCATGATTCGATTCATGATTCATGATTCATGATTTAATTCATGATTCATGATCCATGATTCATGATTTATGATTAAATTCATGATTCATAATTCATGATTCAATTCATTATTCATGATTCATGATTCAAGATTCATGATTCAATTCATGATTCATGATTCTTGATTCAATTCATGATTCATGATTCATGATTCATGATTCAATTCATGATTCATGATTCTTGATTCATGATTCAATTCATGATTCATGATTCATGATTCGATTCATGATTCATGATTCATGATTTAATTCATGATTCATGATCCATGATTCATGATAAAATTTATGATTCATGATTCATGATTTAATTCATGATTCATGATTCGATTCATAATTCTTGATTCATGATTCATGATTCACGATTCAATTCATGATTCATGATTTATGATTCATGATTCAATTCATGATTCATGATTCATGATTCAATTCATGATTCATGATTCGATTCATGATTCTTGATTCATGATTCATGATTCGATTCATGATTCATGATTCATGATTCAATTCATGATTCATGAATTATGATTCAATTCATGATTCATGATTCAATTCATGATTCATGATTCATGATTCGATTCATGATTCATGATTCAATTCATGATCCATGATTCAATTCATGATTCATGATTCATGATTCAATTCATGATTCAATTCATGATTCATGATTTATAATTCATGATTCATGATTCATAATTCATGATTCATGATTCAATTCTTGATTCATAATTCATGATTCATGATTCAAATTATGATTCAATTCATGATTCATGATTCATGATTCATGATTCAATTCATGATTCATGATTCAATTGATGATTCGATTCATGATTCAATACATGATTCGATTCATGATTCATGATTCATGATTCGATTCATGATTCATAATTCATGATTCATGATTCAATTCATGATTCATGATTCAATTCATGATTCATGATTCAATTCATGATTCATGATTCATGATTCAATTCATGATTCAATTCATGATTCATGATTCATGATTCATGATTCAATATATGTGTCATGATTCATGATTCAATTCATGATTCATAATTCATGATTCATGATTCAATTCATGATTCATGATTCAAGATTCATGATTCATGATTTAATTCATGATTCATGATCCATGATTCATGATAAAATTCATGATTCATGATTTAATTCATGATTCATGATTTATGATTCATGATTCAATTCATGATTCATGATTTATGATTCATGATTCAATTCATGATTCATGATTCATGATTCATGATTCAATTCATGATTCATGATTCGATTCATGATTCTTGATTCATGATTCATGATTCGATTCATGATTCATGATTCATGATTCAATTCATGATTCATGATTTATGATTCATGATTCAATTCATGATTCATGATTCATGATTCATGATTCAATTCATGATTCATGATTCGATTCATGATTCTTGATTCATGATTCATGATTCGATTCATGATTCATGATTCATGATTCAATTCATGATTCATGATTCATGATTCAATTCATGATTCATGAATTATGATTCAATTCATGATTCATGATTCAATTCATGATTCATGATTCAATTCATGATTCATGATTCAATTCATGATTCATGATTCATGATTCGATTCATGATTCATGATTCAATTCATGATTCATGATTCATGATTCAATTCATGATTCAATTCATGATTCATGATTCATGATTCAATTTATGATTCATGATTCATGATTCATAATTCATGATTCAATTCATGATTCATGATTCATGATTCAATTCATGATCCATGATTCAATTCATGATTCATGATTCATGATTCAATTCATGATTTAATTCATGATTCATGATTCATAATTCATGATTCATGATTCATAATTCATGATTCATGATTCAATTCTTGATTCATAATTCATGATTCATGATTCAATTCATGATTCAATTCATGATTCATGATTCATGATTCATGATTCAATTCATGATTCATAATTCATGATTCAATTCATTATTCGTGATTCATGATTCATGATTTATAATTCGATTCATGATTCATGATTCTTGATTCAATTCATGATTCATTAATTCATGATTCATGTTTCAATTCATGATTCATGATTCTTGATTCATGATTCAATTCATGATTCATGATTCATGTTTCATGATTCGATTCATGATTCATGATTCATGATTTAATTCATGATTCATGATCCATGATTCATGATTTATGATTAAATTCATGATTCATAATTCATGATTCAATTCATTATTCATGATTCATGATTCAAGATTCATGATTCAATTCATGATTCATGATTCTTGATTCAATTCATGATTCATGATTCATGATTCATGATTCAATTCATGATTCATGATTCTTGATTCATGATTCAATTCATGATTCATGATTCATGATTCATGATTCATGATTCAATTCATGATTCATGATTCTTGATTCATGATTCAATTCATGATTCATGATTCATGATTCGATTCATGATTCATGATTCATGATTTAATTCATGATTCATGATCCATGATTCATGATAAAATTTATGATTCATGATTCATGAATTAATTCATGATTCATGATTCGATTCATAATTCTTGATTCATGATTCATGATTCATGATTCAATTCATGATTCATGATTTATGATTCATGATTCAATTCATGATTCATGATTCATGATTCAATTCATAATTCATGATTCGATTCATGATTCTTGATTCATGATTCATGATTCGATTCATGATTCATGATTCATGATTCATGATTCATGATTCAATTCATGATTCATGATTCAATTCATGATTCATGAATTATGATTCAATTCATGATTCATGATTCAATTCATGATTCATGATTCATGATTCGATTCATGATTCATGATTCAATTCATGATCCATGATTCAATTCATGATTCATGATTCATGATTCAATTCATGATTCAATTCATGATTCGTGATTCATAATTCATGATTCATGATTCATAATTCATGATTCATGATTCAATTCTTGATTCATAATTCATGATTCATGATTCAAATTATGATTCAATCCATGATTCATGATTCATGATTCATGATTCAATTCATGATTCATAATTTATGATTCATGAATATATTCATGATTCATAATTCATGATTCAATTCATTATTCATGATTCATGATTCATGATTAGATTCATGATTCATGATTTATGATTCAATTCATGATTTATGATTCATGATTCATGATTAATGATTCAATTCATGATTCATGATTCAATTCATTATTTATTATTCATGATTCATGATTCATGATTCAATTCATGATTCATGATTCAATTCATGTTTAATGATTCATGATTCATGATTCAAATCATGATTCATGATTCATGATTCGATTCATGATTCATGATTTAATTCATGATTCATGATTTGATTCATGAATTATGATTCATGATTGAATTCATGATTCATGATTCATGATTCATGATTCAATTTATGATTCATGATTCAATTCATGATTCGATTCATGATTCATGATTCATGATTCGATTCATGATTCATGATTCATGATTCGATTCATGATTCATAATTCATGATTCATGATTCAATTCATGATTCATGATTCAATTCATGATTCATGATTCAATTTATGATTCATGATTCATGATTCAATTCATGATTCATAATTCATGATTCATGATTCAATTCATGATTCATGATTCATGATTCAATTCATGATTCATAATTCATGATTCATGATTCAAATCATGATTCATGATTCAAATCATGATTCAATTCATGATTCATGATTCATGATTCATGATTCAAATTATGATTCATAATTCATGATTCATGATTCAATTCATGATTCAATTCATGATTCATGATTCATGATTCATGATTCAAATTATGATTCATAATTCATGATTCATGATTCAATTCTTGATTCAAGATTCATGATTCAATTCATGATTCATGATTCTTGATTCAATTCATGATTCATGATTCATGATTCAATTCATGATTCATGATTCTTGATTCATGATTCAATTCATGATTCATGATTCATGATTCGATTCATGATTCATGATTCAATTCATGATTCATGATTCAATTCGTTATTTATTATTCATGATTCATGATTCAATTCATGATTCATGATTTATGATTCAATTCATGATTTATGATTCATGATTCATGATTAATGATTCAATTCATGATTCATGATTCAATTCGTTATTTATTATTCATGATTCATGATTCATGATTCAATTCATGATTCATGATTCAATTCATGTTTAATGATTCATGATTCATGATTCAAATCATGATTCATGATTCATGATTCGATTCATGATTCATGATTTAATTCATGATTCATGATTTGATTCATGAATTATGATTCATGATTGAATTCATGATTCATGATTCATGATTCATGATTCAATTTATGATTCATGATTCAATTCATGATTCGATTCATGATTCATGATTCGATTCATGATTCATGATTCATGATTCGATTCATGATTCATAATTCATGATTCATGATGCAATTCATGATTCATGATTCAATTCATGATTCATGATTCAATTTATGATTCATGATTCATGATTCAATTCATGATTCATAATTCATGATTCATGATTCAATTCATGATTCATGATTCATGATTCAATTCATGATTCATAATTCATGATTCATGATTCAAATCATGATTCATGATTCAAATCATGATTCATGATTCAAATCATGATTCATGATTCAAGATTCATGATTCATGATTCAATTCATGATTCATGATTCATTATTCAATTCATGATTCATAATTCATGATTCATGATTCAATTCATGATTCATGATTCAAGATTCATGATTCATGATTCAATTCATGATTCAATTCATGATTCATGATTCATGATTCATGATTCATGATTCAAATTATGATTCATATTTCATGATTCATGATTCAATTCATGATTCAAGATTCATGATTCAATTCATGATTCATGATTCTTGATTCAATTCATGATTCATGATTCATGATTCAATTCATGATTCATGATTCTTGATTCATGATTCAATTCATGATTCATGATTCATGATTCGATTCATGATTCATGATTCAATTCTTGATTCATAATTCATGATTCATGATTCAAATTATGATTCAATTCATGATTCATGATTCATGATGCATGATTCAATTCATGATTCATAATTTATGATTCATGAATATATTCATGATTCATAATTCATGATTCAATTCATTATTCATGATTCATGATTCATGATTAGATTCATGATTCATGATTTATGATTCAATTCATGATTTATGATTCATGATTCATGATTAATGATTCAATTCATGATTCATGATTCAATTCGTTATTTATTATTCATGATTCATGATTCAATTCATGATTCATGATTCAATTCATGTTTAATGATTCATGATTCATGATTCAAATCATGATTCATGATTCATGATTCGATTCATGATTCATGATTCAATTCATGATTCATGATTCAATTCATGTTTAATGATTCATGATTCATGATTCAAATCATGATTCATGATTCATGATTCGATTCATGATTCATGATTTAATTCATGATTCATGATTTGATTCATGAATTATGATTCATGATTCATGATTCAAATCATGATTCATGATTCAATTTATGATTCATGATTCAATTCATGATTCGATTCATGATTCATGATTCATGATTCGATTCATGATTCATGATTCATGATTCAATTCATGATTCATAATTCATGATTCATGATTCAATTCATGATTCATGATTCAATTCATGATTCATGATTCAATTCATGATTCATGATTCAATTTATGATTCATGATTCATGATTCAATTCATGATTCATAATTCATGATTCATGATTCAATTCATGATTCATGATTCATGATTCAATTCATGATTCAATTTATGATTCATGATTCAATTCATGATTCGATTCATGATTCATGATTCGATTCATGATTCATGATTCATAATTCATGATTCATGATGCAATTCATGATTCATGATTCAATTCATGATTCATGATTCAATTTATGATTCATGATTCATGATTCAATTCATGATTCATAATTCATGATTCATGATTCAATTCATGATTCATGATTCATGATTCAATTCATGATTCATAATTCATGATTCATGATTCAAATCATGATTCATGATTCAAATCATGATTCATGATTCAAATCATGATTCATGATTCAAATCATGATTCATGATTCAAGATTCATGATTCATGATTCAATTCATGATTCATGATTCATTATTCAATTCATGATTCATAATTCATGATTCATGATTCAATTCATGATTCATGATTCAAGATTCATGATTCATGATTCAATTCATGATTCAATTCATGATTCATGATTCATGATTCATGATTCATGATTCAAATTATGATTCATATTTCATGATTCATGATTCAATTCATGATTCAAGATTCATGATTCAATTCATGATTCATGATTCTTGATTCAATTCATGATTCATGATTCATGATTCATGATTCAATTCATGATTCATGATTCTTGATTCATGATTCAATTCATGATTCATGATTTATGATTCGATTCATGATTCATGATTCAATTCTTGATTCATAATTCATGATTCATGATTCAAATTATGATTCAATTCATGATTCATGATTCATGATGCATGATTCAATTCATGATTCATAATTTATGATTCATGAATATATTCATGATTCATAATTCATGATTCAATTCATTATTCATGATTCATGATTCATGATTAGATTCATGATTCATGATTTATGATTCAATTCATGATTTATGATTCATGATTCATGATTAATGATTCAATTCATGATTCATGATTCAATTCGTTATTTATTATTCATGATTCATGATTCAATTCATGATTCATGATTCAATTCATGTTTAATGATTCATGATTCATGATTCAAATCATGATTCATGATTCATGATTCGATTCATGATTCATGATTTAATTCATGATTCATGATTTGATTCATGAATTATGATTCATGATTCATGATTCAAATCATGATTCATGATTCAATTTATGATTCATGATTCAATTCATGATTCGATTCATGATTCATGATTCATGATTCGATTCATGATTCATGATTCATGATTCAATTCATGATTCATAATTCATGATTCATGATTCAATTCATGATTCATGATTCAATTCATGATTCATGATTCAATTCATGATTCATGATTCAATTTATGATGAATGATTCATGATTCAATTCATGATTCATAATTCATGATTCATGATTCAATTCATGATTCATGATTCATGATTCAATTCATGATTCATAATTCATGATTCATGATTCAAATCATGATTCATGATTCAAATCATGATTCATGATTCAAGATTCATGATTCATGATTCATGATTCAATTCATGATTCAATTCATGATTCATGATTCATGATTCATGATTCAAATTATGATTCATAATTCATGATTCATGATTCAATTCATGATTCAATTCATGATTCATGATTCATGATTCAAATTATGATTCATAATTCATGATTCATGATTCAATTATTGATTCAAGATTCATGATTAAATTCATGATTCATGATTCTTGATTCAATTCATGATTCATGATTCATGATTCAATTCATGATCCATGATTCTTGATTCATGATTCAATTCATGATTCATGATTCATGATTCGATTCATGATTCATGATTCAATTCATGATTCATGATTCAATTCGTTATTTATTATTCATGATTCATGATTCAATTCATGATTCATGATTTATGATTCAATTCATGATTTATGATTCATGATTCATGATTAATGATTCAATTCATGATTCATGATTCAATTCGTTATTTATTATTCATGATTCATGATTCAATTCATGATTCATGATTCAATTCATGTTTAATGATTCATGATTCATGATTCAAATCATGATTCATGATTCATGATTCGATTCATGATTCATGATTTAATTCATGATTCATGATTTGATTCATGAATTATGATTCATGATTGAATTCATGATTCATGATTCATGATTCATGATTCAATTTATGATTCATGATTCAATTCATGATTCGATTCATGATTCATGATTCAATTCAAGATTCATGATTCATGATTCATGATTCAATTCATGATTCATAATTCATGATTCATGATTTAATTCATGATTCATGATCCATGATTCATGATTCAATTCATGATTCATGATTCAATTCATGATTCAAATTATGATTCATAATTCATGATTCAATTCATGATTCATGATTCGATTCATGATTCATAATTCATGATTCATGATTCAATTCATGATTCATGATTCATGATTCAATTCATGATTCATGATTCATGATTCATGATTCAATTCATGATTCATGATTCATGATTCATGATTCGATTCATGATTCATGATTCGATTCATGATTCATAATTCATGATTCATGATGCAATTCATGATTCATGATTCAATTCATGATTCATGATTCAATTTATGATTCATGATTCATGATTCAATTCATGATTCATAATTCATGATTCATGATTCAATTCATGATTCATGATTCATGATTCAATTCATGATTCATAATTCATGATTCATGATTCAAATCATGATTCATGATTCAAATCATGATCCATGATTCAAGATTCATGATTCATGATTCAATTCATGATTCATGATTCATAATTCAATTCATGATTCATGATTCATGATTCATGATTCAATATATGATTCATGATTCATTATTCAATTCATGATTCATAATTCATGATTCATGATTCAATTCATGATTCATGATTCATGATTCATGATTCAATTCATGATTCAATTCATGATTCATGATTCATGATTCATGATTCATGATTCAAATTATGATTCATAATTCATGATTCATGATTCAATTCATGATTCAAGATTCATGATTCAATTCATGATTCATGATTCTTGATTCAATTCATGATTCATGATTCATGATTCATGATTCAATTCATGATTCATGATTCTTGATTCATGATTCAATTCATGATTCATGATTCGATTCATGATTCATGATTCAATTCATGATTCATAATTCATGATTCATGATTTAATTCATGATTCATGATCCATAATTCATGATTCAATTCATGATTCATGATTCATGATTCAATTCATGATTCATGATTCATGATTCGATTCATGATTCATGATTCAATTCATGATTCATGATTCATGATTCATGATTCAATTCATGATTCAATTCATGATTCATGATTCATGATTCAATTTAAGATTCATGATTCATGATTCATAATTCATGATTCAATTCATGATTCATGATTCATGATTCAATTCATGATCCATGATTCAATTCATGATTCATGATTCATGATTCAATTCATGATTCAATTCATGATTCATGATTCAATTTATGATTCATGATTCATGATTCATAATTCATGATTCATGATTCATAATTCATGATTCATGATTCAATTCTTGATTCATAATTCATGATTCATGATTCAATTCATGATTCAATTCATGATTCATGATTCATGATTCATGATTCAATTCATGATTCATAATTCATGATTCATGAATATATTCATGATTCATAATTCATGATTCAATTCATTATTCATGATTCATGATTCATGATTTATGATTCAATTCATGATTCATAATTCATGATTCAATTCATTATTCATGATTCATGATTTATGATTCAATTCATGATTTATGATTCATGATTCATGATTAATGATTCAATTCATGATTCATGATTCAATTCATGATTCATAATTCATGATTCATGATTCAATTCATGATTCATGATTCATGATTCAATTCATGATTCATAATTCATGATTCATGATTCAAATCATGATTCATGATTCAAATCATGATTCATGATTCAAGATTCATGATTCATGATTCATGATTCAATTCATGATTCAATTCATGATTCATGATTCATGATTCATGATTCAAATTATGATTCATAATTCATGATTCATGATTCAATTCATGATTCAATTCATGATTCATGATTCATGATTCAAATTATGATTCATAATTCATGATTCATGATTCAATTATTGATTCAAGATTCATGATTAAATTCATGATTCATGATTCTTGATTCAATTCATGATTCATGATTCATGATTCAATTCATGATCCATGATTCTTGATTCATGATTCAATTCATGATTCATGATTCATGATTCGATTCATGATTCATGATTCAATTCATGATTCATGATTCAATTCGTTATTTATTATTCATGATTCATGATTCAATTCATGATTCATGATTTATGATTCAATTCATGATTTATGATTCATGATTCATGATTAATGATTCAATTCATGATTCATGATTCAATTCGTTATTTATTATTCATGATTCATGATTCAATTCATGATTCATGATTCAATTCATGTTTAATGATTCATGATTCATGATTCAAATCATGATTCATGATTCATGATTCGATTCATGATTCATGATATAATTCATGATTCATGATTTGATTCATGAATTATGATTCATGATTGAATTCATGATTCATGATTCATGATTCATGATTCAATTTATGATTCATAATTCAATTCATGATTCGATTCATGATTCATGATTCATGATTCGATTCATGATTCATGATTCGATTCATGATTCATAATTCATGATTCATGATGCAATTCATGATTCATGATTCAATTCATGATTCATGATTCAATTTATGATTCATGATTCATGATTCAATTCATGATTCATAATTCATGATTCATGATTCAATTCATGATTCATGATTCATGATTCAATTCATGATTCATAATTCATGATTCATGATTCAAATCATGATTCATGATTCAAATCATGATTCATGATTCAAGATTCATGATTCATGATTCAATTCATGATTCATGATTCATAATTCAATTCATGATTCATGATTCATGATTCATGATTCAATATATGATTCATGATTCATTATTCAATTCATGATTCATAATTCATGATTCATGATTCAATTCATGATTCATGATTCAAGATTCATGATTCATGATTCATGATTCAATTCATGATTCAATTCATGATTCATGATTCATGATTCATGATTCATGATTCAAATTATGATTCATAATTCATGATTCATGATTCAATTCATGATTCAAGATTCATGATTCAATTCATGATTCATGATTCTTGATTCAATTCATGATTCATGATTCATGATTCATGATTCAATTCATGATTCATGATTCTTGATTCATGATTCAATTCATGATTCATGATTCATGATTCGATTCATGATTCATGATTCAATTCATGATTCATAATTCATGATTCATGATTTAATTCATGATTCATGATCCATAATTCATGATTCAATTCATGATTCATGATTCATGATTCAATTCATGATTCATGATTCATGATTCGATTCATGATTCATGATTCAATTCATGATTCATGATTCATGATTCATGATTCAATTCATGATTCAATTCATGATTCATGATTCATGATTCAATTTAAGATTCATGATTCATGATTCATAATTCATGATTCAATTCATGATTCATGATTCATGATTCAATTCATGATCCATGATTCAATTCATGATTCATGATTCATGATTCAATTCATGATTCAATTCATGATTCATGATTCAATTTATGATTCATGATTCATGATTCATAATTCATGATTCATGATTCATAATTCATGATTCATGATTCAATTCTTGATTCATAATTCATGATTCATGATTCAATTCATGATTCAATTCATGATTCATGATTCATGATTCATGATTCAATTCATGATTCATAATTCATGATTCATGAATATATTCATGATTCATAATTCATGATTCAATTCATTATTCATGATTCATGATTCATGATTTATGATTCAATTCATGATTCATAATTCATGATTCAATTCATTATTCATGATTCATGATTTATGATTCAATTCATGATTTATGATTCATGATTCATGATTAATGATTCAATTCATGATTCATGATTCAATTCATTATTTATTATTCATGATTCATGATTCAATTCATGATTCATGATTCAATTCATGTTTAATGATTCATGATTCATGATTCAATTCATGATTCATGATTCATGATTCGATTCATGATTCATGATTTAATTCATGATTCATGATTCGATTCATGATTTATGATTCATGATTGAATTCATGATTCATGATTCATGATTCAATTCATGATTCATGATTCAATTGATGATTCGATTCATGATTCAATACATGATTCGATTCATGATTCATGATTCATGATTCGATTCATGATTCATAATTCATGATTCATGATTCAATTCATGATTCATGATTCAATTCATGATTCATGATTCATGATTCAATTCATGATTCAATTCATGATTCATGATTCATGATTCAATATATGTGTCATGATTCATAATTCAATTCATGATTCATAATTCATGATTCATGATTCAATTCATGATTCATGATTCAAAATTCATGATTCAAGATTCATGATTCAATTCATTATTCAATTCATGATTCATGATTCATGATTCAATATATGATTCATGATTCAATTCATGATTCATAATTCATGATTCAAGATTCATGATTCATGATTTAATTCATGATTCATGATTCTTGATTCATTTCATGATTCATGATACATGATTCATGATTCAATTCATGATTCATGATTCCTGATTCATGATTCAATTCATGATTCATGATTCATGATTCATGATTCGATTCATGATTCATGATTCATGATTCGTGATTCATGATTCGATTCATGATTCATGATTCGATTCATGATTCATAATTCATGATTCATGATGCAATTCATGATTCATGATTCAATTCATGATTCATGATTCAATTTATGATTCATGATTCATGATTCAATTCATGATTCATAATTCATGATTCATGATTCAATTCATGATTCATGATTCATGATTCAATTCATGATTCAAGATTCATGATTCATGATTCAATTCATGATTCATGATTCATAATTCAATTCATGATTCATGATTCATGATTCATGATTCATGATTCAATATATGATTCATGATTCATTATTCAATTCATGATTCATAATTCATGATTCATGATTCAATTCATGATTCATGATTCAAGATTCATGATTCATGATTCATGATTCAATTCATGATTCAATTCATGATTCATGATTCATGATTCATGATTCATGATTCAAATTATGATTCATAATTCATGATTCATGATTCAATTCATGATTCAAGATTCATGATTCAATTCATGATTCATGATTCTTGATTCAATTCATGATTCATGATTCATGATTCATGATTCAATTCATGATTCATGATTCTTGATTCATGATTCAATTCATGATTCATGATTCATGATTCGATTCATGATTCATGATTCAATTCATGATTCATAATTCATGATTCATGATTTAATTCATGATTCATGATCCATAATTCATGATTCAATTCATGATTCATGATTCATGATTCAATTCATGATTCATGATTCATGATTCGATTCATGATTCATGATTCAATTCATGATTCATGATTCATGATTCATGATTCAATTCATGATTCATGATTCAATTTATGATTCATGATTCATGATTCATAATTCATGATTCAATTCATGATTCATGATTCATGATTCAATTCATGATCCATGATTCAATTCATGATTCATGATCCATGATTCAATTCATGATTCATGATCCATGATTCAATTCATGATTCATGATTCAATTTATGATTCATGATTCATGATTCATAATTCATGATTCATGATTCATAATTCATGATTCATGATTCAATTCTTGATTCATAATTCATGATTCATGATTCAATTCATGATTCAATTCATGATTCATGATTCATGATTCATGATTCAATTCATGATTCATAATTCATGATTCATGAATATATTCATGATTCATAATTCATGATTCAATTCATTATTCATGATTCATGATTCATGATTTATGATTCAATTCATGATTCATAATTCATGATTCAATTCATTATTCATGATTCATGATTTATGATTCAATTCATGATTTATGATTCATGATTCATGATTAATGATTCAATTCATGATTCATGATTCAATTCATTATTTATTATTCATGATTCATGATTCAATTCATGATTCATGATTCAATTCATGTTTAATGATTCATGATTCATGATTCAATTCATGATTCATGATTCATGATTCGATTCATGATTCATGATTTAATTCATGATTCATGATTCGATTCATGATTTATGATTCATGATTGAATTCATGATTCATGATTCATGATTCAATTCATGATTCATGATTCAATTGATGATTCGATTCATGATTCAATACATGATTCGATTCATGATTCATGATTCATGATTCGATTCATGATTCATAATTCATGATTCATGATTCAATTCATGATTCATGATTCAATTCATGATTCATGATTCATGATTCAATTCATGATTCAATTCATGATTCATGATTCATGATTCAATATATGTGTCATGATTCATAATTCAATTCATGATTCATAATTCATGATTCATGATTCAATTCATGATTCATGATTCAAAATTCATGATTCAAGATTCATGATTCAATTCATTATTCAATTCATGATTCATGATTCATGATTCAATATATGATTCATGATTCAATTCATGATTCATAATTCATGATTCAAGATTCATGATTCATGATTTAATTCATGATTCATGATTCTTGATTCATTTCATGATTCATGATACATGATTCATGATTCAATTCATGATTCATGATTCCTGATTCATGATTCGATTCATGATTCATGATTCATGATTCGATTCATGATTCATGATTCGATTCATGATTCATGATTCAATTCATGATTCATGATTCAATTCATGATTCATGATTCAATTCATGATTCATGATTCATGATTCAATTCATGATTCAATTCATGATTCATGATTCATGATTCATGATTGAATATATGATTCATGATTCATGATTCAATTCATGATTCATAATTCATGATTCATGATTCAATTCATGATTCATGATTCAAGATTCATGATTCAATTCATGATTCATGATTCAATTTATGATTCATGATTCAATTCATGATTCATGATTCAAGATTCATGATTCATGATTCATGATTCAATTCATGATTCAATTCATGATTCATGATTCATGATTCAATTTATGATTCATGATTCAATTCATGATTCATGATTCATGATTAAATTCATGATTCAATTCATAATTCATGATTCATGATTCATGATTCAATTCATGATTCACGATTCATGATTCATGATTTATGATTCAATTCATGATTCATGATTCATGATTCATGATTAATGATTCATGATTTATTATTCATGATTCATGATTCATGATTCAATTGATGATTCATGATTCAATTCATGATTCATGATTCATGATTCGATTCATGATTCATGATTTAATTCATGATTCATGATTCGATTCATGATTTACGATTCATGATTCAATTCATGATTCATGATTCATGATTCGATTTATGATTTATGATTCATGATTCAATTCATGATTCATGATTCATGATTCAATTCATGATTTATGATTCAATTCATGATTCGATTCATGATTCAATTCATGATTCATAATTCATGATTCATGATTCAATTCATGATTCATGATTCAATTTATGATTCATGATTCATGATTCAATTCATGATTCATGATTCATGATTCATGATTCATGATTCAATATATGATTCATGATTCATTATTCAATTCATGATTTATAATTCATGATTCATGATTCAAGATTCATAATTCATGATTCATGATTCAATTCATGATTCAATTTATGATTCATGATTCATGATTCATCATTCAAATTATGATTCATAATTCATGATTCATGATTCAATTCATGATTCATGATTCAATTCATGATTCAAATTATGATTCATAATTCATGATTCATGATTCAATTCATGATTCAAGATTCATGATTCAATTCATGATTCATGATTCTTGATTCAATTCATGATTCATGATTCATGATTCATGATTCAATTCATGATTCATGATTCTTGATTCATGATTCAATTCATGATTCATGATTCATGATTCGATTCATGATTCATGATTCATGATTTAATTCATGATTCATGATCCATGATTCATGATAAAATTCATGATTCATGATTCATGATTTAATTCATGATTCATGATTCGATTCATAATTCTTGATTCATGATTCATGATTCATGATTCAATTCATGATTCATGATTTATGATTCATGATTCAATTCATGATTCATGATTCATGATTCATGATTCAATTCATGATTCATGATTCGATTCATGATTCTTGATTCATGATTCATGATTCGATTCATGATTCATGATTCATGATTCAATTCATGATTCATGATTCATGATTCAATTCATGATTCATGAATTATGATTCAATTCATGATTCATGATTCAATTCATGATTCATGATTCATGATTCGATTCATGATTCATGATTCATTTCATGATTCATGATTCATGATTCAATTCATGATTCAATTCATGATTCATGATTCAATTTATGATTCATGATTCATGATTCATAATTCATGATTCATGATTCATGATTCAATTCATGATCCATGATTCAATTCATGATTCATGATTCATGATTCAATTCATGATTTAATTCATGATTCATGATTCATAATTCATGATTCATGATTCATAATTCATGATTCATGATTCAATTCTTGATTCATAATTCATGATTCATGATTCAATTCATGATTCAATTCATGATTCATGATTCATGATTCAATTCATGATTCATAATTCATGATTCAATTCATTATTCATGATTCATGATTTATGATTCAATTCATGATTCATGATTCTTGATACATTAATTCATGATTCATGATTCAATTCATTATTCATGATTCTTGATTCATGATTCAATTCATGATTCATGATTCATGATTCATGATTCGATTCATGATTCATGATTCATGATTGAATTCATGATTCATGATCCATGATTCATGATTTATGATTTATGATTAAATTCATGATTCATAATTCATGATTCAATTCATTATTCATGATTCATGATTCAAGATTCATGATTCAATTCATGATTCATGATTCTTGATTCAATTCATGATTCATGATTCTTGATTCATGATTCAATTCATGATTCATGATTCATGATTCGATTCATGATTCATGATTCATGATTTAATTCATGATTCATGATCCATGATTCATGATAAAATTTATGATTCATGATTCATGATTTAATTCATGATTCATGATTCGATTCATAATTCTTGATTCATGATTTATGATTCATGATTCAATTCATGATTCATGATTTATGATTCATGATTCAATTCATGATTCATGATTCATGATTCAATTCATGATTCATGATTTGATTCATGATTCTTGATTCATGATTCATGATTCGATTCATGATTCATGATTCAATTCATGATTCATGATTCAATTCATGATTCATGATTCTTGATTCGATTCATGATTCATGATTCAATTCATGATTCATGATTCATGATTCAATTCATGATTCAATTCATGATTCATGATTCATGATTCAATTTATGATTCATGATTCATGATTCATAATTCATGATTCAATTCATGATTCATGATTCATGATTCAATTCATGATCCATGATTCAATTCATGATTCATGATTCATGATTCAATTCATGATTCAATTCATGATTCATGATTCATAATTCATGATTCATGATTCATAATTCATGATTCATGATTCAATTCTTGATTCATAATTCATGATTCATGATTCAATTCATGATTCAATTCATGATTCATGATTCATGATTCATGATTCAATTCATGATTCATAATTTATGATTCATGAATATATTCATGATTCATAATTCATGATTCAATTCATTATTCATGATTCATGAATCATGATTAGATTCATGATTCATGATTTATGATTCAATTCATGATTTATGATTCATGATTCATGATTAATGATTCAATTCATGATTTATGATTCAATTCATGATTTATTATTCATGATTCATGAATCATGATTCAATTCATGATTCATGATTCAATTCATGTTTAATGATTCATGATTCATGATTCAAATCATGATTCATGATTCATGATTCGATTCATGATTCATGATTTAATTCATGATTCATGATTTGATTCATGAATTATGATTCATGATTGAATTCATGATTCATGATTCATGATTCATGATTCAATTCATGATTCATGATTCAATTCATGATTCGATTCATGATTCGATTCATGATTCATGATTCATGATTCGATTCATGATTCATAATTCATGATTCATGATTCAATTCATGATTCATGATTCAATTCATGATTCATGATTCAATTTATGATTCATGATTCATGATTCAATTCATGATTCAATTCATGATTCATGATTCGTGTTTTATGATTCAATATATGATTCATGATTCATGATTCAATTCATGATTCATAATTCATGATTCATGATTCAATTCATGATTCATGATTCGTGTTTTATGATTCAATATATGATTCATGATTCATGATTCAATTCATGATTCATAATTCATGATTTAATTCATGATTCATAATTCATGATTCATGATTCAAATCATGATTCATGATTCAAATCATGATTCATGATTCAAGATTCATGATTCATGATTGAATTCATGATTCATGATTCATAATTCAATTCATGATTCATGATTTATGATTCATGATTCAATATATGATTCATGATTCATTATTCAATTCATGATTCATAATTCATGATTCATGATTCAATTCATGATTCCTGATTCAAGATTCATGATTCAATTCATGATTCCTGATTCAAGATTCATGATTCATGATTCATGATTCAATTCATAATTCATGATTCATGATTCATGATTCAAATTATGATTCATAATTCATGATTCATGATTCAATTCATGATTCAAGATTCATGATTCAATTCATGATTCATGATTCTTGATTCAATTCATGATTCATGATTCATGATTCATGATTCAATTCATGATTCATGATTCTTGATTCATGATTCAATTCATGATTCATGATTCATGATTTGATTCATGATTCATGATTTAATTCATGATTCATGATCAATGATTCATGATTCAATTCATGATTCATGATTCATGATTCAATTCATGATTCATGATTCGATTCATGATTCATGATTCAATTCATGATTCATGATTCATGATTCAATTCATGATTCAATTCATGATTCATGATTCAATTTATGATTCATGATTCATGATTCATAATTCATGATTCAATTCATGATTCATGATTCATGATTCAATTCATGATCCATGATTCAATTCATGATTCATGATTCATTATTCAATTCATGATTCAATTCATGATTCATGATTCAATTTATGATTCATGATTCATGATTCATAATTCATGATTCATGATTCATAATTCATGATTCATGATTCAATTCTTGATTCATAATTCATGATTCATGATTCAATTCATGATTCAATTCATGATTCATGATTCATGATTCAATTCATGATTCATAATTCATGATTCATGGATATATTCATGATTCATAATTCATGATTCAATTCATTATTCATGATTCATGATTCATGATTTATGATTAAATTCATGATTCATAATTCATGATTCAATTCATTATTCATGATTCATGATTCATGATTTATGATTCAATTCATGTTTTATGATTCATGATTCATGATTAATGATTCAATTCATGATTCATGATTCAATTCATTATTTATTATTCATGATTCATATTTCATGATTCAATTCATGATTCATGATTCAATTCATGTTTAATGATTCATGATTCATGATTCAATTCATGAATTATGATTCATGATTCGATTCATGATTCATGATTTAATTCATGATTCATGATTCGATTCATGATTTATGATTCATGATTGAATTCATGATTCATGATTCATGATTCAATTCATGATTCATGATTCAATTGATGATTTGATTCATGATTCAATTCATGATTCAAATTATGATTCATAATTCATGATTCATGATTCAATTCATGATTCAAGATTCATGATTCAATTCATGATTCATGATTCTTGATTCAATTCATGATTCATGATTCATGATTCATGATTCAATTCATGATTCATGATTCTTGATTCATGATTCAATTCATGATTCATGATTCATGATTCGATTCATGATTCATGATTCATGATTTAATTCATGATTCATGATCCATGATTCATGATAAAATTCATGATTCATGATTCATGATTTAATTCATGATTCATGATTCGATTCATAATTCTTGATTCATGATTCATGATTCATGATTCAAATCATGATTCATGATTTATGATTCATGATTCAATTCATGATTCATGATTCATGATTCATGATTCAATTCATGATTCATGATTCGATTCATGATTCTTGATTCATGATTCATGATTCGATTCATGATTCATGATTCATGATTCAATTCATGATTCATGATTCATGATTCAATTCATGATTCATGAATTATGATTCAATTCATGATTCATGATTCAATTCATGATTCATGATTCATGATTCGATTCATGATTCATGATTCATTTCATGATTCATGATTCATGATTCAATTCATGATTCAATTCATGATTCATGATTCAATTTATGATTCATGATTCATGATTCGATTCATGATTCATGATTCATGATTCAATTCATGATCCATGATTCAATTCATGATTCATGATTCATGATTCAATTCATGATTTAATTCATGATTCATGATTCATAATTCATGATTCATGATTCATAATTCATGATTCATGATTCAATTCTTGATTCATAATTCATGATTCATGATTCAATTCATGATTCAATTCATGATTCATGATTCATGATTCAATTCATGATTCATAATTCATGAATTAATTCATTATTCATGATTCATGATTTATGATTCAATTCATGATTCATGATTCTTGATACATTAATTCATGATTCATGATTCAATTCATTATTCATGATTCTTGATTCATGATTCAATTCATGATTCATGATTCATGATTCATGATTCGATTCATGATTCATGATTGAATTCATGATTCATGATCCATGATTCATGATTTATGATTTATGATTAAATTCATGATTCATAATTCATGATTCAATTCATTATTCATGATTCATGATTCAAGATTCATGATTCAATTCATGATTCATGATTCTTGATTCAATTCATGATTCATGATTCTTGATTCATGATTCAATTCATGATTCATGATTCATGATTCGATTCATGATTCATGATTTATGATTTAATTCATGATTCATGATCCATGATTCATGATAAAATTTATGATTCATGATTCATGATTTAATTCATGATTCATGATTCGATTCATAATTCTTGATTCATGATTTATGATTCATGATTCAATTCATGATTCATGATTTATGATTCATGATTCAATTCATGATTCATGATTCATGATTCAATTCATGATTCATGATTTGATTCATGATTCTTGATTCATGATTCATGATTCGATTCATGATTCATGATTCAATTCATGATTCATGATTCAATTCATGATTCATGATTCTTGATTCGATTCATGATTCATGATTCAATTCATGATTCATGATTCATGATTCAATTCATGATTCAATTCATGATTCATGATTCATGATTCAATTTATGATTCATGATTCATGATTCATAATTCATGATTCAATTCATGATTCATGATTCATGATTCAATTCATGATCCATGATTCAATTCATGATTCATGATTCATGATTCAATTCATGATTCAATTCATGATTCATGATTCATAATTCATGATTCATGATTCATAATTCATGATCATGATTCAATTCTTGATTCATAATTCATGATTCATGATTCAATTCATGATTCATAATTTATGATTCATGAATATATTCATGATTCATAATTCATGATTCAATTCATTATTCATGATTCATGAATCATGATTAGATTCATGATTCATGATTTATGATTCAATTCATGATTTATGATTCATGATTCATGATTAATGATTCAATTCATGATTTATGATTCAATTCATGATTTATTATTCATGATTCATGAATCATGATTCAATTCATGATTCATGATTCAATTCATGTTTAATGATTCATGATTCATGATTCAAATCATGATTCATGATTCATGATTCGATTCATGATTCATGATTTAATTCATGATTCATGATTTGATTCATGAATTATGATTCATGATTCAATTCATGATTCATGATTCAATTCATGATTCGATTCATGATTCGATTCATGATTCATGATTCATGATTCGATTCATGATTCATAATTCATGATTCATGATTCAATTCATGATTCATGATTCAATTCATGATTCATGATTCAATTTATGATTCATGATTCATGATTCAATTCATGATTCAATTCATGATTCATGATTCGTGTTTTATGATTCAATATATGATTCATGATTCATGATTCAATTCATGATTCATAATTCATGATTCATGATTCAATTCATGATTCATGATTCGTGTTTTATGATTCAATATATGATTCATGATTCATGATTCAATTCATGATTCATAATTCATGATTTAATTCATGATTCATAATTCATGATTCATGATTCAAATCATGATTCATGATTCAAATCATGATTCATGATTCAAGATTCATGATTCATGATTGAATTCATGATTCATGATTCATAATTCAATTCATGATTCATGATTTATGATTCATGATTCAATATATGATTCATGATTCATTATTCAATTCATGATTCATAATTCATGATTCATGATTCAATTCATGATTCCTGATTCAAGATTCATGATTCAATTCATGATTCCTGATTCAAGATTCATGATTCATGATTCATGATTCAATTCATAATTCATGATTCATGATTCATGATTCAAATTATGATTCATAATTCATGATTCATGATTCAATTCATGATTCAAGATTCATGATTCAATTCATGATTCATGATTCTTGATTCAATTCATGATTCATGATTCATGATTCATGATTCAATTCATGATTCATGATTCTTGATTCATGATTCAATTCATGATTCATGATTCATGATTTGATTCATGATTCATGATTCAATTCATGATTCATAATTCATGATTCATTATTTAATTCATGATTCATGATCAATGATTCATGATTCAATTCATGATTCATGATTCATGATTCAATTCATGATTCATGATTCGATTCATGATTCATGATTCAATTCATGATTCATGATTCATGATTCAATTCATGATTCAATTCATGATTCATGATTCAATTTATGATTCATGATTCATGATTCATAATTCATGATTCAATTCATGATTCATGATTCATGATTCAATTCATGATCCATGATTCAATTCATGATTCATGATTCATTATTCAATTCATGATTCAATTCATGATTCATGATTCAATTTATGATTCATGATTCATGATTCATAATTCATGATTCATGATTCATAATTCATGATTCATGATTCAATTCTTGATTCATAATTCATGATTCATGATTCAATTCATGATTCAATTCATGATTCATGATTCATGATTCAATTCATGATTCATAATTCATGATTCATGGATATATTCATGATTCATAATTCATGATTCAATTCATTATTCATGATTCATGATTCATGATTTATGATTAAATTCATGATTCATAATTCATGATTCAATTCATTATTCATGATTCATGATTCATGATTTATGATTCAATTCATGTTTTATGATTCATGATTCATGATTAATGATTCAATTCATGATTCATGATTCAATTCATTATTTATTATTCATGATTCATGATTCATGATTCAATTCATGATTCATGATTCAATTCATGTTTAATGATTCATGATTCATGATTCAATTCATGAATTATGATTCATGATTCGATTCATGATTCATGATTTAATTCATGATTCATGATTCGATTCATGATTTATGATTCATGATTGAATTCATGATTCATGATTCATGATTCAATTCATGATTCATGATTCAATTGATGATTCGATTCATGATTCAATACATGATTCGATTCATGATTCATGATTCATGATTCGATTCATGATTCATAATTCATGATTCATGATTCAATTCATGATTCATGATTCAATTCATGATTCATGATTCAATTCATGATTCATGATTCATGATTCAATTCATGATTCATGATTCAATTCATGATTCATGATTCAATTCATGATTCATGATTCATGATTCAATTCATGATTCAATTCATGATTCATGATTTATGATTCATGATTCAATATATGTGTCATGATTCATGATTCAATTCATGATTCATAATTCATGATTCATGATTCAATTCATGATTCAAGATTCATGATTCATGATTCATGATTCATGATTCAATTCATGATTCAATTCATGATTCATGATTCATGATTCAATATATGATTCATGATTCAATTCATGATTCATAATTCATGATTCAAGATTCATGATTCATGATTTAATTCATGATTCATGATTCTTGATTCATTTCATGATTCATGATTCATGATTCATGATTCAATTCATGATTCATGACTCCTGATTCATGATTCAATTCATGATTCATGATTCATGATTCGATTCATGATTCATGATTCATGATTCGATTCATGATTCATGATTCAATTCATGATTCATGATTCAATTCATGATTCATGATTCATGATTCAATTCATGATTCAATTCATTATTCATGATTCATGATTCATGATTGAATATATGATTCATGATTCATGATTCAATTCATGATTCATAATTCATGATTCATGATTCAATTCATGATTCATGATTCAATTCATGATTCATGATTCAAGATTCATGATTCATGATTCAATTCATGATTCAATTCATGATTCATGATTCATGATTCAATTTATGATTCATGATTCAATTCATGATTCATGATTAAATTCATGATTCAATTCATGATTCATGATTCATGATTCATGATTCATGATTCAATTCATGATTCACGATTCATGATTCATGATTTATGATTCAATTCATGATTCATGATTCATGATTCATGATTAATGATTCATGATTCATGATTCATGATTCAATTCTTGATTCATAATTCATGATTCATGATTCAATTCATGATTCAATTCATGATTCATGATTCAATTCATGATTCATAATTCATGATTCAATTCATTATTCATGATTCATGATTCATGATTTATGATTCAATTCATGATTTATGATTCATGATTCATGATTAATGATTCAATTCATGATTCATGATTCAATTCATTATTTATTATTCATGATTCATGATTCCATTCATTATTCATGATTCATGATTTATGATTCAATTCATGATTCATAATTCATGATTCAATTCATTATTCATGATTCATGATTCATGATTTATGATTCAATTCATGATTTATGATTCATGATTCATGATTAATGATTCAATTCATGATTCATGATTCAATTCCTTATTTATAATTCATGATTCATGATTCATGATTCAATTCATGATTCATGATTCAATTCATGTTTAATGATTCATGATTCATGATTCAATTCATGATTCATGATTCATGATTCGATTCATGATTCATGATTTAATTCATGATTCATGATTCGATTCATGATTTATGATTCATGATTGAATTCATGATTCATAATTCATGATTCATTATTCAATTCATGATTCATGATTCAAGATTCATGATTCATGATTCATGATTCAATTCATGATTCAATTCATTAATTCAAGATTCATGATTCATGATTTAATTCATGATTCATGATTTTTGATTCATTTCATGATTCATGATTCATGATTCATGATTCAATTCATGATTCATGATTCATGATTCATGATTCAATTCATGATTCATGATTCATGATTCATGATTTGATTCATGATTCATGATTCATGATTCGATTCATGATTCATAATTCATGATTCATGATTCAATTCATGATTTATGATTCAATTCATGATTCATGATTCATGATTCAATTCATGATTCAATTCATGATTCATGATTCATGATTCATGATTGAATATATGATTCATGATTCATGATTCAATTCATGATTCATAATTCATGATTCAAGATTCAATTCATGATTCATGATTCAAGATTCATGAATCATGATTCATTATTCAATTTATGATTCAATTCATGATTCATGATTCATGATTCAATATATGATTCATGATTCAATTCATGATTCATAATTCATGATTCTTGATTCAATTCATGATTCATGATTCATGATTCAATTAATGATTCATGTTTCATGATTCAATTTATGATTCATGATTCATGATTCATGATTCAATTCATGATTCATGATTCATGATTCAATTCATGATTCAATTCATGATTCATGATTCATGATTCAATTCATGATTCATGATTTGATTCATAATTCTTGATTCATGATTCGATTCATGATTCATGATCCAATTCATGATTCATGATTTATGATTCATGATTTATGATTCATGATTCAATTCATGATTCATGATTCATGATTCATGATTCAATTCATTATTCATGATTCGATTCATGATTCTTGATTCATGATTCATGATTCGATTCATGATTCATGATTCATGATTCAATTCATGATTCATGATTCATGATTCAATTAATGATTCATGAATCATGATTCGATTCATGATTCATGATTCAATTCATGATTCCTGATTCATGATTCATGATTCGATTCATGATTCATGATTCATGATTCAATTCATGATTCATGATTCCTGATTCATGATTCAATTCATGATTCATGATTCCTGATTCATGATTCAATGCATGATTCATGATTCATGATTCGATTCATGATTCATGATTCATGATTCAATTCATGATTCATAATTCATGATTCATGATTCAATTCATGATTCATGATTCATGATTCAATTAATGATTCATGAATCCTGATTCGATTCATGATTCATGATTCAATTCATGATTCGATTCATGATTCATGATTCAATTCATGATTCATGATTCATGATTCAATTCATGATTCATGATTCATGATTCGATTCATGATTCATGATTCATGATTCATGATTCAATTCATGATTCATAATTCCTGATTCATGATTCAATGCATGATTCATGATTCATGATTTGATTCATGATTCATGATTCATGATTCAATTCATGATTCATGATTTATGATTCATGATTCAATTCATGATTCATGATTCATGATTCATGATTCAATTCATGATTCATGATTCGATTCATGATTCTTGATTCATGATTCATGATTCGATTCATGATTCATGATTCATGATTCGATTCATGATTCATGATTCATGATTCAATTCATGATTCATGATTCATGATTCAATTCATGATTCATGAATTATGATTCAATTCATGATTCATGATTCAATTCATGATTCATGATTCATGATTCGATTCATGATTCATGATTCAATTCATGATTCATGATTCATGATTCAATTCATGATTCAATTCCTGATTCATGATTCATGATTCAATTTATGATTCATGATTCATGATTCATAATTCATGATTCAATTCATGATTCATGATTCAATTCATGATCCATGATTCAATTCATGATTCATGATTCATGATTCAATTCATGATTCAATTCATGATTCATGATTCATAATTCATGATTCATGATTCATAATTCATGATTCATGATTCAATTCTTGATTCATAATTCATGATTCAATTCATGATTCAATTCATGATTCATGATTCATGATTCAATTCATGATTCATAATTTATGATTCATGAATATATTCATAATTCATAATTCATGATTCAATTCATTATTCATGATTCATGATTCATGATTAGATTCATGATTCATGATTTATGATTCAATTCATGATTTATGATTCATGATTCATGATTAATGATTCAATTCATGATTCATGATTCAATTCATTATTTATTATTCATGATTCATGATTCATGATTCAATTCATGATTCATGATTCAATTCATGTTTAATGATTCATGATTCCTGATTCAAATCATGATTCATGATTCATGATTCGATTCATGATTCATGATTTAATTCATGATTCATGATTTGATTCATGAATTATGATTCATGATTGAGATCATGCTTCATGATTCATGATTCAATTCATGATTCATAATTCAATTCATGATTCGATTCATGATTCATGATTCATGATTCGATTCATGAATCATGATTCATGATTCGATTCATGATTCATAATTCATGATTCATGATTCAATTCATGATTCATGATTCAATTCATGATTCATGATTTATGATTCATAATTCATGATTCGATTCATGATTCATGTTTCAATTCATGATTCATGATTCATGATTCATGATTCGATTCATTAATTATGATTGATGATTCAATTCATAATTCATGATCCATGATTCATGATTCAATTCTTGATTCATGATTCGTGTTTTATGATTCAATATATGATTCATGATTCATGATTCAATTCATGATTCATAATTCATGATTCATGATTCAATTCATGATTCATGATTCAAAATTCATGATTCATGATTCAATTCATGATTCAATTCATAATTCATGATTCAAATCATGATTCATGATTCAAATCATGATTCATGATTCAAGATTCATGATTCATGATTCAATTCATGATTCATGATTCATAATTCAATTCATGATTCATGATTCATGATTCATGATTCATGATTCAATATATGATTCATGATTCATTATTCAATTCATGATTCATAATTCATGATTCATAATTCATGATTCATGATTCAATTCATGATTCATGATTCAAGATTCATGATTCATGATTCATGATTCAATTCATGATTCAATTCATGATTCATGATTCATGATTCATGATTCATGATTCAAATTATGATTCATAATTCATGATTCATGATTCAATTCATGATTCAAGATTCATGATTCAATTCATGATTCATGATTCTTGATTCAATTCATGATTCATGATTCATGATTCAATTCATGATTCATGATTCTTGATTCATGATTCAATTCATGATTCATGATTCATGATTCATGATTCGATTCATGATTCATGATTCATGATTCAATTCATGATTCATAATTCATGATTCATGATTTAATTCATGATTCATGATCCATGATTCATGATTCAATTCATGATTCATGATTCATGATTCAATTCATGATTCATGATTCGATTCATAATTCTTGATTCATGATTCATGATTCATGATTCATGATTTATGATTCATGATTCATGATTCATGATTCATGATTCATGATCCGATTCATGATTCATGATTCGATTCATGATTCTTGATTCATGATTCATGATTCGATTCATGATTCATGATTCATGATTCAATTCATGATTCATGATTCATGATTCAATTCATGATTCATGAATCATGATTCAATTCATGATTCATGATTCAATTCATGATTCATGATTCATGATTCGATTCATGATTCATGATTCGATTCATGATTCATGATTCAATTCATGATTCATGATTCATGATTCAATTCATGATTCAATTCATGATTCATGATTCAATTTATGATTCATGATTCATGATTCATAATTCATGATTCAATTCATGATTCATGATTCATGATTCAATTCATGATCCATGATTCAATTCATGATTCATGATTCATGATTCAATTCATGATTCAATTCATGATTCATGATTCATGATTCATAATTCATGATTCATGATTCATAATTCATGATTCATGATTCAATTCTTGATTCATAATTCATGATTCATGATTCAATTCATGATTCAATTCATGATTCATGATTCATGATTCATGATTCAATTCATGATTCATAATTCATGATTCAATTCATTATTCATGATTCATGATTCATGATTTATGATTCAATTCATGATTTATGATTCATGATTCATGATTAATGATTCAATTCATGATTCATGATTCAATTCATTATTTATTATTCATGATTCATGATTCATGATTCAATTCATTATTCATGATTCATGATTTATGATTCAATTCATGATTCATAATTCATGATTCAATTCATTATTCATGATTCATGATTCATGATTTATGATTCAATTCATGATTTATGATTCATGATTCATGATTAATGATTCAATTCATGATTCATGATTCAATTCATTATTTATTATTCATGATTCATGATTCATGATTCAATTCATGATTCATGATTCAATTCATGTTTAATGATTCATGATTCATGATTCAATTCATGATTCATGATTCATGATTCGATTCATGATTCATGATTTAATTCATGATTCATGATTCGATTCATGATTTATGATTCATGATTGAATTCATGATTCATGATTCATGATTCAATTCATGATTCATGATTCAATTCATGATTCGATTCATGATTCAATACATGATTCGATTCATGATTCATGATTCATGATTCATGATTCAATTCATGATTCGATTCATGATTCAATACATGATTCGATTCATGATTCATAATTCATGATTCATGATTCAATTCATGATTCATGATTCAATTCATGATTCATGATTCAATTCATGATTCATGATTCATGATTCAATTCATGATTCAATTCATGATTCATGATTCATGATTCATGATTCAATATATGTGAAATGATTCATGATTCAATTCATGATTCATAATTCATGATTCCTTATTCAATTCATGATTCATGATTCAAGATTCATGATTCATGATTCATGATTCAATTCATGATTCAATTCATTAATTCAAGATTCATGATTCATGATTTAATTCATGATTCATGATTCTTGATTCATTTCATGATTCATGATTCATGATTCATGATTCAATTCATGATTCATGATTCATGATTCATGATTCAATTCATGATTCATGATTCATGATTCGATTCATGATTCATGATTCATGATTCGATTCATGATTCATAATTCATGATTCATGATTCAATTCATGATTTATGATTCAATTCATGATTCATGATTCATGATTCAATTCATGATTCAATTCATGATTCATGATTCATGATTCATGATTCATGATTCATGATTGAATATATGATTCATGATTCATGATTCAATTCATGATTCATAATTCATGATTCATGATTCAATTCATGATTCATGATTCAAGATTCATGAATCATGATTCATTATTCAATTTATGATTCAATTCATGATTCATGATTCATGATTCAATATATGATTCATGATTCAATTCATGATTCATAATTCATGATTATTGATTCAATTCATGATTCATGATTCATGATTCAATTAATGATTCATGATTCATGATTCAATTCATGATTCATGATTCATGATTCATGATTCAATTCATGATTCATGATTCATGATTCAATTCATGATTCAATTCATGATTCATGATTCATGATTCAATTCATGATTCATGATTTGATTCATAATTCTTGATTCATGATTCGATTCATGATTCATGATCCAATTCATGATTCATGATTTATGATTCATGATTCAATTCATGATTCATGATTCATGATTCATGATTCAATTCATGATTCATGATTCGATTCATGATTCATGATTCATGATTCAATTCATGATTCATGATTCATGATTCAATTAATGATTCATGAATCATGATTCGATTCATGATTCATGATTCAATTCATGATTCGATTCATGATTCATGATTCAATTCATGATTCATGATTCATGATTCGATTCATGATTCATGATTCATGATTCATGATTCAATTCATGATTCATGATTCCTGATTCATGATTCAATGCATGATTCATGATTCATGATTCATGATTCGATTCATGATTCATGATTCAATTCATGATTCATAATTCATGATTCATGAGTCAATTCATGATTCATGATCCATGATTCATGATTCAATTCATGATTCATGATTCAAATTATTGTTCAATTCATGATTCATGATTCATGATTCAATTCATGATTCATGATTCGATTCATAATTCTTGATTCATGATTCGATTCATGATTCATGATTCAATTCATGATTCATGATTTATGATTCAATTCATGATTCATTATTCGATTCATAATTCTTGATTCATGATTCGATTCATGATTCATGATTCAATTCATGATTCATGATTTATGATTCATGATTCAATTCATGATTCATGATTCATGATTCAATTTATGATTCATGATACGATTCATGATTCGTGATTCATGATTCATGATTCGATTCATGATTCATGATTCATGATTCAATTCATGATTCATGATTCATGATTCAATTCATGATTCAATTCATGATTCATGATTCATGATTCAATTCATGATTCATGAATCATGATTCGATTCATGATTCATGATTCAATTCATGATTCATGATTCAATTCATGATTTATGATTCAATTCATGATTCATGATTCATGATTCAATTCATGATTCAATTCATGATTCATGATTCATGATTCAATTTATGATTCATGATTCAATTCATGATTCAATTCATGATTAATGATTCATGATTCATGATTCATGATTCAATTCATGATTCACGATTCATGATTCATGATTTATGATTCAATTCATGATTCATGATTCAAGATTCATGATTAATGATTCATGATTTATTATTCATGATTCATGATTCATGATTCAATTCATGATTCAATTCATGTTTAATGATTCATGATTCATGATTCAATTCATGATTCATGATTCATGATTCGATTCATGATTCATGATTTAATTCATGATTCATGATTCGATTCATGATTTATGATTCATGATTCAATTCATGATTCATGATTCAATTCATGATTCATGATTCAATTCATGATTTGATTCATGATTCAATTCATGATTTGATTCATGATTCATGATTCATGATTCGATTCATGATTCATAATTCATGATTCATGATTCAATTCATGATTCATGATTCAATTCATGATTCGATTCATGATTCATGATTCATGATTCGATTCATGATTCATAATTAATGATTCATGATTCAATTCATGATTCATGATTCAATTCATGATTCATGATTCAATTCATGATTTATGATTCATGATTCATGATTCATGATTCATGATTCAATATATGATTCATGATTCATTATTCAATTCATGATTCATAATTCATGATTCATGATTCAATTCATGATTCATGATTCAAGACTCATGATTCATGATTCATGATTCATGATTCATGATTCATGATTCAATTCATGATTCAATTCATGATTCATGATTCATGATTCAAATTATGATTCATAATTCATGATTCATGATTCAATTCATGATTCAAGATTCATGATTCAATTCATGATTCATGATTCTTGATTCAATTCATGATTCATGATTCATGATTCAATTCATGATTCATGATTCTTGATTCATGATTCAATTCATGATTCATGAGTCATGATTCAATTCATGATTCATGATTCATGATTTAATTCATGATTCATGATCCATGATTCATGATAAAATTCATGATTCATGATTCATGATTTAATTCATGATTCATGATTCGATTCATAATTCTTGATTCATGATTCATGATTCATGATTCAATTCATGATTCATGAATCATGATTCAATTCATGATTCATGAATCATGATTCAATTCATGATTCATGATTCAATTCATGATTCATGATTCATGATTCGATTCATGATTCATGATTCAATTCATGATTCATGATTCATGATTCAATTCATGATTCAATTCATGATTCATGATTCATGATTCAATTTATGATTCATGATTCATAATTCATGATTCAATTCATGATTCATGATTCATGATTCAATTCATGATCCATGATTCAATTCATGATTCATGATTCATGATTCAATTCATGATTCAATTCATGATTCATGATTCATGATTCATAATTCATGATTCATGATTCATAATTCATGATTCATGATTAAATTCTTGATTCATAATTCATGATTCATGATTCAATTCATGATTTATAATTTATGATTCATGAATATATTCATGATTCATAATTCATGATTCAATTCATTATTCATGATTCATGATTCATGATTAGATTCATGATTCATGATTTATGATTCAATTCATGATTTATGATTCATGATTCATGATTAATGATTCAATTCATGATTCATGATTCAATTCATTATTTATTATTCATGATTCATGATTCAATTCATGATTCATGATTCAATTCATGTTTAATGATTCATGATTCATGATTCAAATCATGATTCATGATTCGATTCATGATTCAAATCATGATTCATGATTCGATTCATGATTCATGATTTAATTCATGATTCATGATTTGATTCATGATTTATGATTCATGATTGAATTCATAATTCATGATTCATGATTCATGATTCAATTCATGATTCATGATTCAATTCATGATTCGATTCATGATTCAATACATGATTCGATTCATGATTCATGATTCATGATTCGATTCATGATTCATAATTCATGATTCATGATTCAATTCATGATTCATGATTCAATTCATGATTCATGATTCATGATTTAATTCATGATTCCATTCATGATTCATGATTCATGTTTTATGATTCAATATATGATTCATGATTCATGATTCAATTCATGATTCATAATTCATGATTCATGATTCAATTCATGATTCATGATTCAAGATTCATGATTCATGATTCAATTCATGATTCAATTCATGATTCATGATTCATGATTCAATATATGATTCATGATTCAATTCATGATTCATAATTCATGATTCATGATTCAAATCATGATTCATGATTCAAATCATGATTCATGATTCAAGATTCATGATTCATGATTTAATTCATGATTCATGATTCTTGATTCATTTCATGATTCATGATACATGATTCATGATTTAATTCATGATTCATGATTTATGATTCATGATTCAATTCATGATTCATGATTCATGATTCAATTCATTATTCATGATTCGATTCATGATTCTTGATTCATGATTTGATTCGTGATTCATGATTCATGATTCAATTCATGATTCATGATTCATGATTCAATTCATGATTCATGATTCAAGATTCATGATTCATGATTCAATTCATGATTCAATTCATGATTCATGATTCATGATTCAATATATGATTCATGATTCAATTCATGATTCATAATTCATGATTCATGATTCAAATCATGATTCATGATTCAAATCATGATTCATGATTCAAGATTCATGATTCATGATTTAATTCATGATTCATGATTCTTGATTCATTTCATGATTCATGATACATGATTCATGATTTAATTCATGATTCATGATTTATGATTCATGATTCAATTCATGATTCATGATTCATGATTCAATTCATGATTCATGTTTCAATTCATGATTCATGATTCATGATTCGATTCATGATTCATGATTCATGATTCAATTCATGATTCATGATTCCTGATTCATGATTCAATGCATGATTCATGATTCATGATTCAAATTATGATTCAATTCATGATTCATGATTCATGATTCAATTCATGATTCATGATTTATGATTCATGATTCAATTCATGATTCATGATTCATGATTCAATTTATGATTCAATTTATGATTCATGATTCCATTCATGATTCTTGATTTATGATTCATGATTCGATTCATGATTCATGATTCATGATTCGATTCATGATTCTTGATTTATGATTCATGATTCGATTCATGATTCATGATTCATGATTCAATTCATGATTCATGATTCATGATTCAATTCATGATTCATGAATCATGATTCGATTCATGATTCATGATTCAATTCATGATTCATGATTCAATTCATGATTCATGATTCATGATTCAATTTATGATTCATGATTGAATTCATGATTCATGATTCATGATTAAATTCATGATTCAATTCATGATTCAATTCATGATTCACGATTCATGATTCATGATTTATGATTCAATTCATGATTCATGATTCATAATTCAAATCATGATTCATAATTCATGATTCAAATTATGATTCTTGATTCATGATTCATGATTCAATTCATGATTCATGATTCCTGATTCATGATTCAATTCATGATTCATGATTCATGATTCAATTCATGATTCATGATTCAATTCATGATTCATGATTCATGATTCATGATTCAATATATGATTCATGATTCATGATTCAATTCATGATTCATAATTCATGATTCATGATTCAATTCATGATTCATGATTCAATTCATGATTCATGATTCAAGATTCATGAATCATGATTCATTATTCAATTCATGATTCAATTCATGATTCATGATTCATGATTCAATATAGGATTCATTATTTAATTCATGATTCATAATTCATGATTCATGATTCAATTCATGATTCATTATTCAAGATTCATGATTCATGATTCTTGATTTAATTCATGATTAATGATTCATGATTCATGATTCATGATTCAATTCATGATTCATGATTCCTGATTCATGATTCAATTCATGATTCATGATTCAATTCATGATTCATGATTCATGATTCATGATTCATGATTCAATTCATGATTCATGATTCATGATTCAATTCATGATTCATGATTCGATTCATAATTCTTGATTCATGATTCGATTCATGATTTATGATTCATGATTCAATTCATGATTCATGATTTATGATTCATGATTCAATTCATGATTCATGATTCATGATTCAATTCATGATTCATGATTCGATTCATGATTCTTGATTCATGATTCATGATTCAATTCATGATTCGATTCATGATTCAATTCATGATTCATGAATCATGATTCGATTCATGATTCATGAATCATGATTCGATTCATGAATCATGATTCAATCATGATTCATGATTCATGATTCAATTCATGATTCATGATTCCTGGTTCATGATTCAATGCATGATTCATGATTTATGATTCGATTCATGATTCATGATTCAATTCATGATTCATAATTCATGATTCATGAGTCAATTCATGATTCATGGTCCATGATTCATGATTCAATTCATGATTCATGATTCATGATTCAAATTATGATTCAATTCATGATTCATGATTCATGATTCAATTCATGATTCATGATTCGATTCATGATTCATGATTCAATTCATGATTCATGATTTATGATTCATGATTCAATTCATGATTCATGATTCAATTCATGATTCATGATTCGATTCATGATTCTTGATTCATGATTCATGATTCGATTCATGATTCATGATTTATAATTCAATTCATGATTCATGATTCAATTCATGATTCATGAATCATGATTCGATTCATGATTCATGATTCAATTCATGATTCATGATTCAATTCATGATTCATGATTCATGATTCAATTCATGATTCAATTCATGATTCATGATTCATGATTCAATTTATGATTCATGATTCAATTCATGATTCATGATTCATGATTAAATTCATGATTCAATTCATGATTCATGATTCATGATTCAATTCATGATTCACGATTCATGATTCATGATTTATGATTCAATTCATGATTCATGATCCATAATTCAATTCATGATTCATAATTTATGATTCATGATTCAAATTATGATTCATAATTGATGATTCATGATTCAATTCATGATTCATGATTCATGATTCAATTCATGATTCAATTCATTAATCAATTCATGATTTAAATTCATGATTCAATTCATGATTCATGATTCATGATTCGATTCATGATTCATGATTCATGATTCAATTCATGATCCATGATTCAATTAATGATTCATGATTCATGATTCAATTCATGATTCAATTCATGATTCATGATTCATGATTCATGATTCAATTCATGATTCATAATTCATGATTCATGATTCAATTCATGATTCATAATTCATGATTCATGATTCAATTCATGATTCAATTCATGATTTATGATTCATGATTCAATTCATGATTCATAATTCATGATTCATGAATATATTCATGATTCATAATTTATGATTCAATTCATTATTCATGATTCATGATTCATGATTAGATTCATGATTCATTATTTATGATTCAATTCATGATTTATGTTTCATGATTCATGATTTATGATTCATGATTCATGATTTATGATTCATGATTCATGATTCATGATTCAATTCATGATTCATGATTCAATTCATGATTCAAAATTCATGATTCATGATTCAATTCATGATTCATGATTCAATTCATGATTCATGATTCGATTCATGATTCGATTCATGATTCAATTCATGATTCGATTCATGATTCATGATTCATGATTCGATTCATGATTCATAATTCATGATTCATGATTCAATTCATGATTCATGATTCAATTCATGATTTATGATTCATGATTCAATTCATGATTCATAATTCATGATTCATGAATATATTCATGATTCATAATTTATGATTCAATTCATTATTCATGATTCATGATTCATGATTAGATTCATGATTCATTATTTATGATTCAATTCATGATTTATGATTCATGATTCATGATTTATGATTCATGATTCATGATTCATGATTCAATTCATGATTCATGATTCAATTCATGATTCAAAATTCATGATTCATGATTCAATTCATGATTCATGATTCAATTCATGATTCATGATTCATGATTCGATTCATGATTCGATTCATGATTCAATTCATGATTCGATTCATGATTCATGATTCATGATTCGATTCATGATTCATAATTCATGATTCATGATTCATGATTCATAATTCATGATTCATGATTCAATATATGATTCATGATTCATGATTCAATTCATGATTCATAATTCATGATTCATGATTAAATTCATGATTCATGATTCAAGATTTATTATTCATGATTCAATTCATGATTCATGATTCTTGATTCAATTCATGATTCATGATTTATGATTCATGATTCATGATTCGATTCATGATTCATGTTTCAATTCATGATTCATGATTCATGATTCATGATTCGATTCATTAATTATGATTCATGATTCAATTCATGATTCATGATCCATGATTCATGATTCAATTCATGATTCAATTCATGATTCATAATTCATGATTCATTTCATGATTTATGATTCATGATTTAATTCATAATCAATTCATGATTCATGATTCATGATTCGATTCATGATTCATGATTCAATTCATGATTCATGATTTATGATTCATGATTCAATTCATGATTCATGATTCAATTCATGATTCATGATTCGATTCATGATTCTTGATTCATGAATCATGATTCGATTCATGATTCATGATTCAATTCATGATTCATGATTCATGATTCAATTCATGATTCATGATTTATGATTCATGATTCATGATTCGATTCATGATTCATGTTTCAATTCATGATTCATGATTCATGATTCGATTCATTAATTATGATTCATGATTCAATTCATGATTCATGATCCATGATTCATGATTCAATTCATGATTCATGATCCATGATTCATGATTCAATTCATGATTCAATTCATGATTCATAATTCATGATTCATTTCATGATTTATGATTCATGATTTAATTCATAATCAATTCATGATTCATGATTCGATTCATGATTCATGATTCAATTCATGATTCATGATTTATGATTTGATTCATGATTTATGATTCAATTCATGATTCAATTCATGATTCATGATTCAATTCATGATTCATGATTCATGATTCATGATTCAATTCATGATTCATAATTCATAATTCAATTCATGATTCATAATTCATGATTCATGATTCAATTCATGATTCATAATTCATGATTCATGATTCAATTCATGATTCATGATTCATTATTCATGATTCAATTCATGATTCATGATTCAATTCAATAATCGATTCATGATTCATGATTCGATTCATGATTCATGATTCAATTCATGATCCATGATTCAATTCATGATTCATAATTCATGATTCATGATTCAAGAATTCATGATTCATGATTCATTATTCAATATATGATTCATGATTCAATTCATGATTCATAATTCATGATTCATGATTCAATTCATGATTCATGATTCAAGATTCATGATTCATGATTCAATTCATGATTCATGATTCTTGATTCAATTCATGATTCATGATTCATGATTCATGATTCAATTCATGATTCATGATTCATGATTCATGATTCAATTCATGATTCATGATTCATGATTCATGATTCAATTCATGATTCATGATTCGATTCATGATTCTTGATTCATGATTCATGATTCAATTCATGATTCGATTCATGATTCAATTCATGATTCATAAATCATGATTCAATTCATGATTCATAATTCATGATTCATGAATATATTCATGATTCATAATTTATGATTCAATTCATTATTCATGATTCATGATTCATGATTAGATTCATGATTCATTATTTATGATTCAATTCATGATTTATGATTCATGATTCATGATTTATGATTCATGATTCATGATTTATGATTCATGATTCATGATTCATGATTCAATTCATGATTCATGATTCAATTCATGATTCAAAATTCATGATTCATGATTCAATTCATGATTCATGATTCAATTCATGATTCATGATTCATGATTCGATTCATGATTCGATTCATGATTCAATTCATGATTCGATTCATGATTCATGATTCATGATTCGATTCATGATTCATAATTCATGATTCATGATTCAATTCATGATTCATGATTCATGATTCAATTCATGATTCAATTCATGATTCATGATTCAATTCATGATTCAATTCATGATTCATGATTCATGATTCATGATTCATGATTCATGATTCATGATTCATAATTCATGATTCATGATTCAATATATGATTCATGATTCAATTCATGATTCATAATTCATGATTCATGATTAAATTCATGATTCATGATTCAAGATTTATGATTCATGATTCAATTCATGATTCATGATTCTTGATTCAATTCATGATTCATGATTTATGATTCATGATTCATGATTCGATTCATGATTCATGTTTCAATTCATGATTCATGATTCATGATTCATGATTCGATTCATTAATTATGATTCATGATTCAATTCATGATTCATGATCCATGATTCATGATTCAATTCATGATTCAATTCATGATTCATAATTCATGATTCATTTCATGATTTATGATTCATGATTTAATTCATAATCAATTCATGATTCATGATTCATGATTCGATTCATGATTCATGATTCAATTCATGATTCATGATTTATGATTCATGATTCAATTCATGATTCATGATTCAATTCATGATTCATGATTCGATTCATGATTCTTGATTCATGAATCATGATTCGATTCATGATTCATGATTCAATTCATGATTCATGATTCATGATTCAATTCATGATTCATGATTCAATTCATGATTCATGATTTATGATTCATGATTCAATTCATGATTCATGATTCGATTCATGATTCATGTTTCAATTCATGATTCATGATTCATGATTCATGATTCGATTCATTAATTATGATTCATGATTCAATTCATGATTCATGATCCATGATTCATGATTCAATTCATGATTCAATTCATGATTCATAATTCATGATTCATTTCATGATTTATGATTCATGATTTAATTCATAATCAATTCATGATTCATGATTCGATTCATGATTTATGATTCAATTCATGATTCATGATTTATGATTTGATTCATGATTTATGATTCAATTCATGATTCAATTCATGATTCATGATTCAATTCATGATTCATGATTCATGATTCATGATTCATGATTCAATTCATGATTCATAATTCATAATTCAATTCATGATTCATAATTCATGATTCATGATTCAATTCATGATTCATAATTCATGATTCATGATTCAATTCATGATTCATGATTCATTATTCATGATTCAATTCATGATTCATGATTCAATTCAATAATCGATTCATGATTCATGATTCGGTTCATGATTCATGATTCATGATTCAATTCATGATCCATGATTCAATTCATGATTCATAATTCATGATTCATGATTCAAGAATTCATGATTCATGATTCATTATTCAATATATGATTCATGATTCAATTCATGATTCATAATTCATGATTCATGATTCAATTCATGATTCATGATTCAAGATTCATGATTCATGATTCAATTCATGATTCATGATTCTTGATTCAATTCATGATTCATGATTCATGATTCATGATTCAATTCATGATTCATGATTCATGATTCATGATTCAATTCATGATTCATGATTCATGATTCAATTCATGATTCATGATTCATGATTCAATTCATGATTCATGATTCGATTCATGATTCTTGATTCATGATTCATGATTCAATTCATGATTCGATTCATGATTCAATTCATGATTCATGAATCATGATTCGATTCATGATTCATGATTCAATCATGATTCATGATTCATGATTCGATTCATGATTCATGATTCATGATTCATGATTCAATTCATGATTCATGATTCCTGATTCATGATTCAATGCATGATTCATGATTCATGATTCATGATTCGATTCATGATTCATGATTCATGATTCAATTCATGATTCATTATTCATGATTCATGAGTCAATTCATGATTCATGGTCCATGATTCATGATTCAATTCATGATTCATGATTCAAATTATGATTCAATTCATGATTCATGATTTATTAATTCAATTCATGATTCATGATTCGATTCATGATTCATGATTCAATTCATGATTCATGATTTATGATTCATGATTCATGATTCAATTCATGATTCATGATTCGATTCATGATTCTTGATTCATGATTCATGATTCGATTCATGATTCATAATTCAATTCATGATTCATGATTCAATTCATGATTCATGATTCAATTCATGATTCATGATTCATGATTAAATTCATGATTTAATTCATGATTCATGATTCATGATTCAATTCATGATTCACGATTCATGATTTATGATTCAATTCATGATTCATGATTCATAATTCAATTCATGAGTCATAATTTATGATTCATGATTCAAATTATGAATCATAATTGATGATTCAGGATTCAATTCATGATTCATGATTCAATTCATTAATCAATTCATGATTTAAATTCATGATTCAATTCATGATTCATGATTAATGATTCGATTCATGATTCATGATTCATGATTCAATTCATGATCCATGATTCAATTAATGATTCATGATTCATGATTCAATTCATGATTCAATTCATGATTCATGATTCATGATTCATGATTCAATTCATGATTCATAATTCATGATTCATGATTCAATTCATGATTCATAATTCATGATTCATGATTCAATTCATGATTCAATTCATGATTCATGATTCATGATTCAATTCATGATTCATAATTTATGCTTCAATTCATTATTCATGATTCATGATTAGATTCATGATTCATTATTTATGATTCAATTCATGATTTATGATTCATGATTCATGATTTATGATTCATGATTCATGATTTATGATTTATGATTCATGATTCATGATTCAATTCATGATTCATGATTCAATTCATGATTCAAAATTCATGATTCATGATTCAATTCATGATTCATGATTCGATTCATGATTCAATTCATGATTCGATTCATGATTCATGATTCATGATTCAATTCATGAATCAATTCATGATTCGATTCATGATTCAATTCATGATTCATGAATCATGATTCGATTCATGATTCATGATTCAATCATTATTCATGATTCATGATTCGATTCATGATTCATGATTCGATTCATGATTCATGATTCATGATTCAATTCATGATTCATGATTCCTGATTCATGATTCAATGCATGATTCATGATTCATGATTCATGATTCGATTCATGATTCATGATTCATGATTCAATTCATGATTCATAATTCATGATTCATGAGTCAATTCATGATTCATGATTCATTATTCATGATTCAATTCATGATTCATGATTCAATTCATTAATCGATTCATGATTCATGATTCGATTCATGATTCATGATTCATGATTCAATTCATGATCCATGATTCAATTCATGATTCATAATTCATGATTCATGATTCAAGAATTCATGATTCATGATTCATTATTCAATATATGATTCATGATTCAATTCATGATTCATAATTCATGATTCATGATTCAATTCATGATTCATGATTCAAGATTCATGATTCATGATTCAATTCATGATTCATGATTCTTGATTCATGATTCATGATTCATGATTCATGATTCATGATTCAATTCATGATTCATGATTCATGATTCATGATTCAATTCATGATTCATGATTCATGATTCATGATTCAATTCATGATTCATGATTCGATTCATGATTCTTGATTCATGATTCATGATTCAATTCATGATTCGATTCATGATTCAATTCATGATTCATGAATCATGATTCGATTCATGATTCATGATTCAATCATGATTCATGATTCTTGATTCAATTCATGATTCATGATTCATGATTCAATTCATGATTCATGATTCCTGATTCATGATTCAATGCATGATTCATGATTCATGATTCATGATTCGATTCATGATTCATGATTCATGATTCAATTCATGATTCATAATTCATGATTCATGAGTCAATTCATGATTCATGGTCCATGATTCATGATTCAATTCATGATTCATGATTCATGATTCAAATTATGATTCAATTCATGATTCATGATTTATTAATTCAATTCATGATTCATGATTCGATTCATGATTCATGATTCAATTCATGATTCATGATTCGATTCATGATTCTTGATTCATGATTCATGATTCGATTCATGATTCATAATTCAATTCATGATTCATGATTCAATTCATGATTCATGATTCAATTCATGATTCATGATTCATGATTAAATTCATGATTCAATTCATGATTCATGATTCATGATTCAATTCATGATTCACGATTCATGATTTATGATTCAATTCATGATTCATGATTCATAATTCAATTCATGAGTCATAATTTAGGATTCATGATTCAAATTATGATTCATAATTATGATTCATGATTCAATTCATGATTCATGATTCATGATTCATGATTCAATTCATGATTCATGATTCAATTCATTAATCAATTCATGATTTAAATTCATGATTCAATTCATGATTCATGATTAATGATTCGATTCATGATTCATGATTCATGATTCAATTCATGATCCATGATTCAATTAATGATTAATGATTCATGATTCAATTCATGATTCAATTCATGATTCATGATTCATGATTCATGATTCAATTCATGATTCATAATTCATGATTCATGATTCAATTCATGATTCATAATTCATGATTCATGATTCAATTCATGATTCAATTCATGATTCATGATTCATGATTCAATTCATGATTCATAATTCATGATTCATGAATATATTCATGATTCATAATTTATGATTCAATTCATTATTCATGATTCATGATTAGATTCATGATTCATTATTTATGATTCAATTCATGATTTATGATTCATGATTCATGATTTATGATTCATGATTCATGATTTATGATTTATGATTCATGATTCATGATTCAATTCATGATTCATGATTCAATTCATGATTCAAAATTCATGATTCATGATTCAATTCATGATTCATGATTCAATTCATGATTCAATTCATGATTCGATTCATGATTCATGATTCATGATTCAATTCATGAATCAATTCATGATTCGATTCATGATTCAATTCATGATTCGATTCATGATTCAATTCATGATTCATGAATCATGATTCGATTCATGATTCATGATTCAATCATGATTCATGATTCATGATTCGATTCATGATTCATTATTCGATTCATGATTCATGATTCAATTCATGATTCATGATTCCTGATTCATGATTCAATGCATGATTCATGATTCATGATTCATGATTCGATTCATGATTCATGATTCATGATTCAATTCATGATTCATAATTCATGATTCATGAGTCAATTCATGATTCATGGTCCATGATTCATGATTCAATTCATGATTCATGATTCATGATTCAAATTATGATTCAATTCATGATTCATGATTCATGATTCAATTCATGATTCATGATTCAATTCATGATTCATGATTCGATTCATGATTCATGATTCAATTCATGATTCATGATTTATGATTCATGATTCAATTCATGATTCATGATTCAATTCATGATTCATGATTCGATTCATGATTCTTGATTCATGATTCATGATTCGATTCATGATTCATGATTCATAATTCAATTCATGATTCATGATTCAATTCATGATTCATGAATCATGATTCGATTCATGATTCATGATTCAATTCATGATTCATGATTCAATTCATGATTCAATTCATGATTCAATTCATGATTCAATTCATGATTCATGATTCATGATTCAATTTATGATTCATGATTCAATTCACGATTCATGATTCATGATTAAATTCATGATTCAATTTATGATTCATGATTCAATTCACGATTCATGATTCATGATTAAATTCATGATTCAATTCATGATTCACGATTCATGATTTATGATTCAATTCATGATTCATGATTCATAATTCAATTCATGATTCATAATGTATGATTCATGATTCAAATTATGATTCATAATTGATGATTCATGATTCAATTCATGATTCATGATTCATGATTCAATTCATGATTCATGATTCAATTCATTAATCAATTCATGATTTAAATTCATGATTCAATTCATGATTCATGATTAATGATTCGATTCATGATTCATGATTCATGATTCAATTCATGATCCATGATTCAATTAATGATTCATGATTCATGATTCAATTCATGATTCAATTCATGATTCATGATTCATGATTCAATTCATGATTCATAATTCATGATTCATGATTCAATTCATGATTCCTAATTCATGATTCATGATTCAATTCATGATTCAATTCATGATTCATGATTCAATTCATGATTCATAATTCATGATTCATGAATATATTCATGATTCATAGTTTATGATTCAATTCATTATTCATGATTCATGATTCATGATTAGATTCATGATTCATTATTTATGATTCAATTCATGATTTATGATTCATGATTCATGATTTATGATTCATGATTCATGATTTATGATTCATGATTCATGATTCAATTCATGATTCATGATTCAATTCATGATTCAAAATTCATGATTCATGATTCAATTCATGATTCATGATTCAATTCATGATTCATGATTCATGATTCGATTCATGATTCGATTCATGATTCAATTCATGATTCGATTCATGATTCATGATTCATGATTCGATTGATGATTTATAATTCATAATTCATGATTCAATTCATGATTCATGATTCAATTCATGATTCATGATTCATGATTCAATTCATGATTCAATTCATGATTCATGATTCATGATTCAATATATGATTCATGATTCAATATATGATTCATGATTCATGATTCAATTCATGATTCATAATTCATGATTCATGATTAAATTCATGATTCATGATTCAAGATTTATGATTCATAATTCAATTCATAATTCATGATTCATGATTCAATTCATGATTCATGATTTATGATTCATGATTCATGATTCGATTCATGATTCATGATTCAATTCATGATTCAAGATTCATGATTCAATTCATGATTCATGATTCTTGATTCAATTCATGATTCATGATTCATGATTCATGATTCAATTCATGATTCATGATTCTTGATTCATGATTCAATTCATGATTCATGATTCATGAGTCATGATTCAATTTATGATTCATGATTCATGATTTAATTCATGATTCATGATCCATGATTCATGATAAAATTCATTATTCATGATTCATGATTTAATTCATGATTCATGATTCGATTCAGAATTCTTGATTCATGATTCATGATTCATGATTCAATTCATGATTCATGAATCATGATTCAATTCATGATTCATGATTCAATTCATGATTCATGATTCATGATTCGATTCATGATTCATGATTCAATTCATGATTCATGATTCATGATTCAATTCATGATTAAATTCATGATTCATGATTCATGATTCAATTTATGATTCATGATTTATAATTCATGATTCAATTCATGATTTATGATTCAATTCATGATCCATGATTCAATTCATGATTCAATTCATGATTCAATTCATGATTCATGATTCATGATTCATAATTCATGATTCATGATTCATAATTCATGATTCATGATTAAATTCTTGATTCATAATTCATGATTCATGATTCAATTCATGATTTATAATTTATGATTCATGAATATATTCATGATTCATAATTCATGATTCAATTCATTATTCATGATTCATGATTCATGATTAGATTCATGATTCATGATTTATGATTCAATTCATGATTTATGATTCATGATTCATGATTTATGATTCAATTCATGATTTATGATTCATGATTCATGATTAATGATTCAATTCATGATTCATGATTCAATTCATTATTTATTATTCATGATTCATGATTCATGATTCAATTCATGATTCATGATTCAATTCATGTTTAATAATTCATGATTCATGATTCAAATCATGATTCATGATTCATGATTCGATTCATGATTCATGATTTAATTCATGATTCATGATTTGATTCATGATTTATGATTCATGATTGAATTCATGATTCATGATTCATGATTCATAATTCAATTCATGATTCATGATTCAATTCATGATTCGATTCATGATTCAATACATGATTCGATTCATGATTCATGATTCATGATTCGATTCATGATTCATAATTCATGATTCATGATTCAATTCATGATTCATGATTCAATTCATGATTCATGATTCAATTCATGATTCATGATTCATGATTCAATTCATGATTCAATTCATGATTCATGATTCATGTTTTATGATTCAATATATGATTCATGATTCATGATTCAATTCATGATTCATAATTCATGATTCATGATTCAATTCATGATTCATGATTCAAGATTCATGATTCATGATTCATGATTCAATTCATGATTCAATTCATGATTCATGATTCATGATTCAATATATGATTCATGATTCAATTCATGATTCATAATTCATGATTCATGATTCAAATCATGATTCATGATTCAAGATTCATGATTCATGATTTAATTCATGATTCATGATTCTTGATTCATTTCATGATTCATGATACAGGATTCATGATTTAATTCATGATTCATGATTTATGATTCATGATTCAATTCATGATTCATGATTCAATTCATTATTCATGATTCGATTCATGATTCTTGATTCATGATTCATGATTCGATTCATAATTCATGATTCATGATTCAATTCATTATTCATGATTCGATTCATGATTCTTGATTCATGATTCATGATTCGATTCATGATTCATGATTCATGATTCAATTCATGATTCATGATTCATGATTCAATTCATGATTCATGAATCATGATTCGATTCATGATTCATGATTCAATTCATGATTCATGATTCATGATTCAATTCATGATTCATGAATCATGATTCGATTCATGATTCATGATTCAATTCATGATTCATGATTCAATTCATGATTCATGATTCATGATTCGATTCATGATTCATGATTCATGATTCATGATTCAATTCATGATTCATGATTCCTGATTCATGATTCAATGCATGATTCATGATTCATGATTCATGATTCGATTCATGATTCATGATTCATGATTTAATTCATGATTCATAATTGATGATTCATGAGTCAATTTATGATTCATGATCCATGATTCATGATTCAATTCATTATTCATGATTCATGATTCAAATTATGATTCAATTCATGATTCATGATTCATGATTCAATTCATGATTCATGATTTATGCTTCATGATTCAATTCATGATTCATGATTCATGATTCAATTCATGATTCATGATTCCATTCATGATTCTTGATTTATAATTCATGATTCGATTCATGATTCATGATTCATGATTCGATTCATGATTCTTGATTTATGATTCATGATTCAATTCATGATTCATGATTCATGATTCAATTCATGATTCATGAATCATGATTCGATTCATGATTCATGATTCAATTCATGATTCATGATTCAATTCATGATTCATGATTAATGATTCAATTCATGATTCAATTCATGATTCATGATTCATGATTGAATTCATGATTCATGATTGAATTCATGATTCATGATTCATGATTAAATTCATGATTCAATTCATGATTCATGATTCATGATTCAATTCATGATTCACGATTCATGATTCATGATTTATGATTCAATTCATGATTCATGATTCATAATTCAATTCATGATTCATAATTCATGATTCATGATTCAAATTATGATTCATAATTGATGATTCATTATTCATTTCATGATTCATGATTCATGATTCATGATTCAATTCATGATTCATGATTCATGATTCATAATTCATGATTCATGATTCAATTCATGATTCATGATTCAAGATTCATGATTCATGATTCATGATTCAATTCATGATTCATGATTCATGATTCAATATATGATTCCTGATTCAATTCATGATTCATAATTCATGATTCATGATTCAATTCATGATTCATGATTCAAGATTCATGAGTCAATTCATGATTCTTGATTCAATTCATGATTCATGATTCATGATTCAATTCATGATTCATGATTCCTGATTCCTGATTCAATTCATGATTCATGATTCATGATTCATGATTCGATTCATGATTCATGATTCATGATTCGATTCATGATTCATAATTCATGATTCATGATTCAATTCATGATTCATGATTCAATTGATGATCCATGATTCAATTCATGATTCATGATTCAATATATGATTCTTGATTCATGATTCAATTCATGATTCATAATTCATGATTCATGATTCAATTCATGATTCATGATTCAATTCATGATTCATGATTCAAGATTCATGAATCATGATTCATTATTCAATTCATGATTTAATTCATGATTCATGATTCATGATTCAATTCATGATTCATAATTCATGATTCATGATTCAATTCATGATTCATGATTCAAGATTCATGATTCATGATTCAATTCATGATTCATGATTCTTGATTCAATTCATGATTCATGATTCATGATTCAATTCATGATTCATGATTCCTGATTCATGATTCAATTCATAATTCATGATTCATGATTCATGATTCATGATTTAATTCATGATTCATGATTCATGATTCATGATTCATGATTCAATTCATGATTCATGATTCATGATTCAATTCATGATTCATGATTCGATTCATAATTCTTGATTCATGATTCGATTCATGATTCATGATTCATGATTCAATTCATGATTCATGATTTATGATTCATGATTCAATTCATGATTCATGATTCATGATTCATGATTCAATTCATGATTCATGATTCGATTCATGATTCTTGATTCATGATTCATGATTCAATTCATGATTCGATTCATGATTCAATTCATGATTCATGAATCATGATTCGATTCATGATTCATGATTCAATCATGATTCATGATTCAATCATGATTCATGATTCATGATTCGATTCATGATTCATGATTCATGATTCATGATTCAATTCATGATTCATGATTCCTGGTTCATGATTCAATGCATGATTCATGATTCATGATTCGATTCATGATTCATGATTCATGATTCAATTCATGATTCATAATTCATGATTCATGAGTCAATTCATGATTCATGGTCCATGATTCATGATTCAATTCATGATTCATGATTCATGATTCAAATTATGATTCAATTCATGATTCATGATTCATGATTCAAATTATGATTCAATTCATGATTCATGATTCATGATTCAATTCATGATTCATGATTCGATTCATGATTCATGATTCAATTCATGATTCATGATTTATGATTCATGATTCAATTCATGATTCATGATTCAATTCATGATTCATGATTCGATTCATGATTCTTGATTCATGATTCATGATTCGATTCATGATTCATGATTCATAATTCAATTCATGATTCATGATTCAATTCATGATTCATGAATCATGATTCGATTCATGATTCATGATTCAATTCATGATTCATGATTCAATTCATGATTCATGATTCATGATTCAATTCATGATTCAATTCATGATTCATGATTCATGATTCAATTTATGATTCATGATTCAATTCATGATTCATGATTCATGATTCATGATTTATGATTCAATTCATGATTCATGATCCATAATTCAATTCATGATTCATAATTTATGATTCATGATTCAAATTATGATTCATAATTGATGATTCATGATTCAATTCATGATTCATGATTCATGATTCAATTCATGATTCAATTCATTAATCAATTCATGATTTAAATTCATGATTCAATTCATGATTCATGATTCATGATTCGATTCATGATTCATGATTCATGATTCAATTCATGATCCATGATTCAATTAATGATTCATGATTCATGATTCAATTCATGATTCAATTCATGATTCATGATTCATGATTCATGATTCAATTCATGATTCATAATTCATGATTCATGATTCAATTCATAATTCATAATTCATGATTCATGAATATATTCATGATTCATAATTTATGATTCAATTCATTATTCATGATTCATGATTCATGATTAGATTCATGATTCATTATTTATGATTTAATTCATGATTTATGATTCATGATTCATGATTTATGATTCATGATACATGATTTATGATTCATGATTCATGATTTATGATTCATGATTCATGATTCATGATTCAATTCATGATTCATGATTCAATACATGATTCAAAATTCATGATTCATGATTCAATTCATGATTCATGATTCCATTTATGATTCTTGATTTATTATTCATGATTCGATTCATGATTCATGATTCATGATTCGATTCATGATTCTTGATTTATGATTCATGATTCGATTCATGATTCATGATTCATGATTCAATTCATGATTCATGATTCATGATTCAATTCATGATTCATGAATCATGATTCGATTCATGATTCATGATTCAATTCATGATTCATGATTCAATTCATGATTCAATTCATGATTCATGATTCATGATTCAATTTATGATTCATGATTGAATTCATGATTCATGATTCATGATTAAATTCATGATTCAATTCATGATTCATGATTCATGATTCAATTCATGATTCACGATTCATGATTCATGATTTATGATTCAATTCATGATTCATGATTCATAATTCAATTCATGATTCATAATTCATGATTCATGATTCAAATTATGATTCATAATTGATGATTCATTATTCAATTCATGATTCATGATTCATGATTCATGATTCAATTCATGATTCATGATTCATGATTCATAATTCATGATTCATGATTCAATTCATGATTCATGATTCAAGATTCATGATTCATGATTCATGATTCAATTCATGATTCATGATTCATGATTCAATATATGATTCATGATTCAATTCATGATTCATAATTTATGATTCATGATTCAATTCATGATTCATGATTCAAGATTCATGATTCAATTCATGATTCTTGATTCAATTCATGATTCGATTCATGATTCATGATTCAATTCCTGATTCATGATTCCTGATTCATGATTCAATTCATGATTCATGATTCATGATTCATGATTCGATTCATGATTCATGATTCATGATTCGATTCATGATTCATAATTCATGATTCATGATTCAATTGATGATTCATGATTCAATTGATGATTCATGATTCAATTCATGATTCATGATTCATGATTCATGATTCAATATATGATTCATGATTCATGATTCAATTCATAATTCATAATTCATGATTCATGATTCAATTCATGATTCATGATTCAATTCATGATTCATGATTCAAGATTCATGAATCATGATTCATTATTCAATTCATGATTCAATTCATGATTCATGATTCATGATTCAATATATGATTCATGATTCAATTCATGATTCATAATTCATGATTCATGATTCAATTCATGATTCATGATTCAATTCATGATTCATGATTCAAGATTCATGATTCATGATTCAATTCATGATTCATGATTCTTGATTCAATTCATGATTCATGATTCATGATTCATGATTCAATTCATGATTCATGATTCCTGATTCATGATTCAATTCATGATTCATGATTCATGATTCATGATTCATGATACAATTCATGATTCATGATTCATGATTCATGATTCATGATTCAATTCATGATTCATGATTCATGATTCAATTCATGATTCATGATTCGATTCATAATTCTTGATTCATGATTCGATTCATGATTCATGATTCATGATTCAATTCATGATTCATGATTCAATTCATGATTCATGATTCCTGGTTCATGATTCAATGCATGATTCATGATTCATGATTCGATTCATGATTCATGATTCATGATTCAATTCATGATTCATAATTCATGATTCATGAGTCAATTCATGATTCATGGTCCATGATTCATGATTCAATTCATGATTCATGATTCATGATTCAAATTATGATTCAATTCATGATTTATGATTCATGATTCAATTCATGATTCATGATTCGATTCATGATTCATGATTCAATTCATGATTCATGATTTATGATTCATGATTCAATTCATGATTCATGATTCAATTCATGATTCATGATTCGATTCATGATTCTTGATTCATGATTCATGATTCGATTCATGATTCATGATTCATAATTCAATTCATGATTCATGATTCAATTCATGATTCATGAATCATGATTCGATACATGATTCATGATTCAATTCATGATTCATGATTCAATTCATGATTCATGATTCAATTCATGATTCATGATTCAATTCATGATTCATGATTCATGATTAAATTCATGATTCATGATTCAATTCATGATTCACGATTCATGATTCATGATTTATGATTCAATTCATGATTCATGATCCATAATTCAATTCATGATTCATTTCATTAATCAATTCATGATTTAAATTCATGATTCAATTCATGATTCATGATTCGATTCATGATTCATGATTCAATTCATGATCCATGATTCAATTAATGATTCATGATTCATGATTCAATTCATGATTCAATTCATGATTCATGATTCATGATTCATGATTCAATTCATGATTCATAATTCATGATTCATGATTCAATTCATGATTCATAATTCATGATTCATGAATAAATTCATGATTCATAATTTATGAATAAATTCATTATTCATGATTCATGATTCATGATTAGATTCATGATTCATTATTTATGATTCAATTCATGATTTATGATTCATGATTCATGATTTATGATTCATGATTCATGATTTATGATTCATGATTCATGATTTATGATTCATGATTCATGATTCATGATTCATGATTCAATTCATGATTCAAAATTCATGATTCATGATTCAATTCATGATTCATGATTCAATTCATGATTCATGATTCGATTCATGATTCAATTCATGATTCGATTCATGATTCATGATTCATGATTCGATTCATGATTTATAATTCATGATTCATGATTCAATTCATGATTCATGATTCAATTCATGATTCATGATTCATGATTCAATTCATGATTCAATTCATGATTCATGATTCATGATTCATGATTCATGATTCATGATTCAATATATGATTCATGATTCAATATATGATTTATGATTCATGATTCAATTCATGATTCACAATTCATGATTCATGATTAAATTCATGATTCATGATTCAAGATTTATGATTCATGATTCAATTCATGATTCATGATTCTTGATTCAATTCATGATTCATGATTTATGATTCATGATTCATGATTCGATTCATGATTCATGTTTCAATTCATGATTCATGATTCATGATTCATGATTCGATTCATTAATTATGATTCATGATTCAATTCATGATTCATGATCCATGATTCATGATTCAATTCATGATTCAATTCATGATTCATAATTCATGATTCATTTCATAATTTATGATTCATGATTCAATTCATAATCAATTCATGATTCATGATTCATGATTCAATTCATGATTCATGATTCGATTCATAATTCTTGATTCATGATTCGATTCATGATTCATGATTCATGATTCAATTCATGATTCATGATTTATGATTCATGATTCAATTCATGATTCATGATTCAATTCATGATTCATGATTCGATTCATGATTCTTGATTCATGAATCATGATTCGATTCATGATTCATGATTCAATTCATGATTCATGATTCAATTCATGATTCATGAATCATGATTCGATTCATGATTCATGATTCAATTCATGATTCATGATTCATGATTTGATTCATGATTTATGATTCAATTCATGATTCAATTCATGATTCATGATTCAAGATTCAATTCATGATTCATGATTCAATTCATGATTCAATTCATGATTCATGATTCATGATTCATGATTCATGGTTCATGATTCAATTCATGATTCATGATTCAATTCATGATTCATGATTCATGATTCATGATTCAATTCATGATTCATGATTCATGATTCATGATTCAATTCATGATTCATAATTCATAATTCAATTCATGATTCATAATTCATGATTCATGATTCAATTCATGATTCATAATTCATGATTCATGATTCAATTCATGATTCATGATTCATTATTCATGATTCAATTCATGATTCATGATTCAATTCATTAATCGATTCATGATTCATGATTCGATTCATGATTCATGATTCATGATTCAATTCATGATCCATGATTCAATTCATGATTCATAATTCATGATTCATGATTCAAGATTCATGAATCATGATTCATTATTCAATTCATGATTCAATTCATGATTCATGATTCAATATATGATTCATGATTCAATTCATGATTCATAATTCATGATTCATGATTCAATTCATGATTCATGATTCAAGATTCATGATTCATGATTCAATTCATGATTCATGATTCTTGATTCAATTCATGATTCATGATTCATGATTCATGATTCAATTCATGATTCATGATTCATGATTCATGATTCAATTCATGATTCATGATTCGATTCATGATTCTTGATTCATGATTCATGATTCAATTCATGATTCAATTCATGATTCGATTCATGATTCATGAATCATGATTCGATTCATGATTCATGATTCAATCATGATTCATGATTCATGATTCGATTCATGATTCATGATTCATGATTCATGATTCAATTCATGATTCATGATTCCTGATTCATGATTCAATGCATGATTTATGATTCATGATTCATGATTCGATTCATGATTCATGATTCATGATTCGATTCATGATTCATAATTCATGATTCATGATTCAATTGATGATTCATGATTCAATTGATGATTCATGATTCAATTCATGATTCATGATTCATGATTCATGATTCAATATATGATTCATGATTCATGATTCAATTCATAATTCATAATTCATGATTCATGATTCAATTCATGATTCATGATTCAATTCATGATTCATGATTCAAGATTCATGAATCATGATTCATTATTCAATTCATGATTCAATTCATGATTCATGATTCATGATTCAATATATGATTCATGATTCAATTCATGATTCATAATTCATGATTCATGATTCAATTCATGATTCATGATTCAATTCATGATTCATGATTCAAGATTCATGATTCATGATTCAATTCATGATTCATGATTCTTGATTCAATTCATGATTCATGATTCATGATTCATGATTCAATTCATGATTCATGATTCCTGATTCATGATTCAATTCATGATTCATGATTCATGATTCATGATTCATGATACAATTCATGATTCATGATTCATGATTCATGATTCATGATTCAATTCATGATTCATGATTCATGATTCAATTCATGATTCATGATTCGATTCATAATTCTTGATTCATGATTCGATTCATGATTCATGATTCATGATTCAATTCATGATTCATGATTCAATTCATGATTCATGATTCCTGGTTCATGATTCAATGCATGATTCATGATTCATGATTCGATTCATGATTCATGATTCATGATTCAATTCATGATTCATAATTCATGATTCATGAGTCAATTCATGATTCATGGTCCATGATTCATGATTCAATTCATGATTCATGATTCATGATTCAAATTATGATTCAATTCATGATTTATGATTCATGATTCAATTCATGATTCATGATTCGATTCATGATTCATGATTCAATTCATGATTCATGATTTATGATTCATGATTCAATTCATGATTCATGATTCAATTCATGATTCATGATTCGATTCATGATTCTTGATTCATGATTCATGATTCGATTCATGATTCATGATTCATAATTCAATTCATGATTCATGATTCAATTCATGATTCATGAATCATGATTCGATACATGATTCATGATTCAATTCATGATTCATGATTCAATTCATGATTCATGATTCAATTCATGATTCATGATTCAATTCATGATTCATGATTCATGATTAAATTCATGATTCATGATTCAATTCATGATTCACGATTCATGATTCATGATTTATGATTCAATTCATGATTCATGATCCATAATTCAATTCATGATTCATTTCATTAATCAATTCATGATTTAAATTCATGATTCAATTCATGATTCATGATTCGATTCATGATTCATGATTCAATTCATGATCCATGATTCAATTAATGATTCATGATTCATGATTCAATTCATGATTCAATTCATGATTCATGATTCATGATTCATGATTCAATTCATGATTCATAATTCATGATTCATGATTCAATTCATGATTCATAATTCATGATTCATGAATAAATTCATGATTCATAATTTATGAATAAATTCATTATTCATGATTCATGATTCATGATTAGATTCATGATTCATTATTTATGATTCAATTCATGATTTATGATTCATGATTCATGATTTATGATTCATGATTCATGATTTATGATTCATGATTCATGATTTATGATTCATGATTCATGATTCATGATTCAATTCATGATTCAAAATTCATGATTCATGATTCAATTCATGATTCATGATTCAATTCATGATTCATGATTCGATTCATGATTCAATTCATGATTCGATTCATGATTCATGATTCATGATTCGATTCATGATTTATAATTCATGATTCATGATTCAATTCATGATTCATGATTCAATTCATGATTCATGATTCATGATTCAATTCATGATTCAATTCATGATTCATGATTCATGATTCATGATTCATGATTCATGATTCAATATATGATTCATGATTCAATATATGATTTATGATTCATGATTCAATTCATGATTCACAATTCATGATTCATGATTAAATTCATGATTCATGATTCAAGATTTATGATTCATGATTCAATTCATGATTCATGATTCTTGATTCAATTCATGATTCATGATTTATGATTCATGATTCATGATTCGATTCATGATTCATGTTTCAATTCATGATTCATGATTCATGATTCATGATTCGATTCATTAATTATGATTCATGATTCAATTCATGATTCATGATCCATGATTCATGATTCAATTCATGATTCAATTCATGATTCATAATTCATGATTCATTTCATAATTTATGATTCATGATTCAATTCATAATCAATTCATGATTCATGATTCATGATTCAATTCATGATTCATGATTCGATTCATAATTCTTGATTCATGATTCGATTCATGATTCATGATTCATGATTCAATTCATGATTCATGATTTATGATTCATGATTCAATTCATGATTCATGATTCAATTCATGATTCATGATTCGATTCATGATTCTTGATTCATGAATCATGATTCGATTCATGATTCATGATTCAATTCATGATTCATGATTCAATTCATGATTCATGAATCATGATTCGATTCATGATTCATGATTCAATTCATGATTCATGATTCATGATTTGATTCATGATTTATGATTCAATTCATGATTCAATTCATGATTCATGATTCAAGATTCAATTCATGATTCATGATTCAATTCATGATTCAATTCATGATTCATGATTCATGATTCATGATTCATGGTTCATGATTCAATTCATGATTCATGATTCAATTCATGATTCATGATTCATGATTCATGATTCAATTCATGATTCATGATTCATGATTCATGATTCAATTCATGATTCATAATTCATAATTCAATTCATGATTCATAATTCATGATTCATGATTCAATTCATGATTCATAATTCATGATTCATGATTCAATTCATGATTCATGATTCATTATTCATGATTCAATTCATGATTCATGATTCAATTCATTAATCGATTCATGATTCATGATTCGATTCATGATTCATGATTCATGATTCAATTCATGATCCATGATTCAATTCATGATTCATAATTCATGATTCATGATTCAAGATTCATGAATCATGATTCATTATTCAATTCATGATTCAATTCATGATTCATGATTCAATATATGATTCATGATTCAATTCATGATTCATAATTCATGATTCATGATTCAATTCATGATTCATGATTCAAGATTCATGATTCATGATTCAATTCATGATTCATGATTCTTGATTCAATTCATGATTCATGATTCATGATTCATGATTCAATTCATGATTCATGATTCATGATTCATGATTCAATTCATGATTCATGATTCGATTCATGATTCTTGATTCATGATTCATGATTCAATTCATGATTCAATTCATGATTCGATTCATGATTCATGAATCATGATTCGATTCATGATTCATGATTCAATCATGATTCATGATTCATGATTCGATTCATGATTCATGATTCATGATTCATGATTCAATTCATGATTCATGATTCCTGATTCATGATTCAATGCATGATTTATGATTCATGATTCATGATTCGATTCATGATTCATGATTCATGATTCAATTCATGATTCATAATTCATGATTCATGAGTCAATTCATGATTCATGGTCCATGATTCATGATTCAATTCATGATTCATGATTCATGATTCAAATTTTGATTCAATTCATGATTCATGATTCATGATTCAATTCATGATTCATGATTCGATTCATGATTCATGATTCATGATTCAATTCATGATTCATGATTCAATTCATGATGCATGATTCGATTCATGATTCTTGATTCATGATTCATGATTCGATTCATGATTCATGATTCATAATTCAATTCATGATTCATGATTCAATTCATGATTCATTTCATGATTCATGATTCATGATTTATGATTCAATTCATGATTCATGATTCATGATTCAATTCATGATTCACGATTCATGATTTATGATTCAATTCATGATTCATGATTCATAATTCAATTCATGATTCATAATTTATGATTCATGATTCAAATTATGATTCATAATTGATGATTCATGATTCAATTCATGATTCATGATTCAATTCATTAATCAATTCATGATTTAAATTCATGATTCAATTCATGATTCATGATTCATGATTCATGATTCATGATTCAATTCATGATTCAATTCATGATTCATGATTCATGATTCATGATTCAATTCATGATTCATAATTCATGATTCATGATTCAATTCATGATTCATAATTCATGATTCATGATTCAATTCATGATTCAATTCATGATTCATGATTCATGATTCAATTCATGATTCATAATTCATGATTCATGAATATATTCATGATTCATAATTTATGATTCAATTCATTATTCATGATTCATGATTAGATTCATGATTCATTATTTATGATTCAATTCATGATTTATGATTCATGATTCATGATTTATGATTCATGATTCATGATTTATGATTTATGATTCATGATTCATGATTCATGATTCAATTCATGATTCAAAATTCATGATTCATGATTCAATTGATGATTCATGATTCAATTCATGATTCATGATTCATGATTTGATTCATGATTCAATTCATGATTCAATTCATGATTCATGATTCAATTGATGATTCATGATTCAATTCATGATTCATGATTCATGATTTGATTCATGATTCAATTCATGATTCAATTCATGATTCGATTCATGATTCATGATTCATGATTCAATTCATGATTCAATTCATGATTCGATTCATGATTCAATTCATGATTCATGAATCATGATTCGATTCATGATTCATGATTCAATCATGATTCATGATTCATGATTCGATTCATGATTCATGATTCGATTCATGATTCATGATTCATGATTCAATTCATGATTCATGATTCCTGATTCATGATTCAATGCTTAAATCATGATTCATGATTCGATTCATGATTCATGATTCATGATTCAATTCATGATTCATAATTCATGATTCATGATTTATGATTCAATTCATGATTCATGATTCAATTCATGATTCATGATTCGATTCATGATTCATGATTCAATTCATGATTCATGATTCAAATTATGATTCAATTCATGATTCATGATTCAATTCATGATTCATGATTCATTTCATGATTCATGATTCGATTCATGATTCATGATTCAATTCATGATTCATGATTTATGATTCATGATTCAATTCATGATTCATGATTCAATTCATGATTCATGATTCGATTCATGATTCTTGATTCATGATTCATGATTCGATTCATGATTCATGATTCATAATTCAATTCATGATTCATGATTCAATTCATGATTCATGAATCATGATTCGATTCATGATTCATGATTCAATTCATGATTCATGATTCAATTCATGATTCATGATTCATGATTCAATTCATGATTCAATTCATGATTCATGATTCAATTCATGATTCATGATTCGATTCATGATTCATGATTCAATTCATGATTCATGATTTATGATTCATGATTCAATTCATGATTCATGATTCAATTCATGATTCATGATTCGATTCATGATTCTTGATTCATGATTCATGATTCGATTCATGATTCATGATTCATAATTCAATTCATGATTCATGATTCAATTCATGATTCATGATTCATGATTCAATTTATGATTCATGATTCAATTCACGATTCATGATTCATGATTAAATTCATGATTCAATTCATGATTCATGATTCATGATTCAATTCATGATTCACGATTCATGATTCATGATTTATGATTCAATTCATGATTCATGATTCATAATTCAATTCATGATTCATAATTTATGATTCATGATTCAAATTATGATTCATAATTGATGATTCATGATTCAATTCATGATTCATGATTCATGATTCATGATTCAATTCATGATTCATGATTCAATTCATTAATCAATTCATGATTTAAATTCATGATTCAATTCATGATTCATGATTAATGATTCGATTCATGATTCATGATTCATGATTCAATTCATGATCCATGATTCAATTAATGATTCATGATTCATGATTCAATTCATGATTCAATTCATGATTCATGATTCATGATTCAATTCATGATTCATAATTCATGATTCATGATTCAATTCATGATTCATAATTCATGATTCATGATTCAATTCATGATTCAATTCATGATTCATGATTCATGATTCAATTCATGATTCATAATTCATGATTCATGAATATATTCATGATTCATAATTTATGATTCAATTCATTATTCATGATTCATGATTCATGATTAGATTCATGATTCATTATTTATGATTCAATTCATGATTTATGATTCATGATTCATGATTTATGATTCATGATTCATGATTTATGATTTATGATTCATGATTCATGATTCAATTCATGATTCATGATTCAATTCATGATTCAAAATTCATGATTCATGATTCAATTCATGATTCATGATTCAATTCATGATTCATGATTCATGATTCGATTCATGATTCGATTCATGATTCAATTCATGATTCGATTCATGATTCATGATTCATGATTCAATTCATGATTCATGATTCAATTCATGATTCATGATTCTTGATTCAATTCATGATTCATGATTCAATTCATGATTCATGATTCGATTCATGATTCATGATTCAATTCAAGATTCATGATTCATGATTCATGATTCAATTCATGATTCATAATTCATGATTCATGATTTAATTCATGATTCATGATCCATGATTCATGATTCAATTCATGATTCATAATTCATGATTCAATTCATGATTCATGATTCGATTCATGATTCATGATTCATGATTCATAATTCATGATTCAATTCATGATTCATGATTCGATTCATGATTCATGATTCATGATTCAATTCATGATTCAATTCATGATTCGATTCATGATTCATGAATCATGATTCGATTCATGATTCATGATTCAATCATGATTCATGATTCATGATTCGATTCATGATTCATGATTCATGATTCATGATTCAATTCATGATTCATGATTCCTGATTCATGATTCAATGCATGATTTATGATTCATGATTCATGATTCGATTCATGATTCATGATTCATGATTCAATTCATGATTCATAATTCATGATTCATGAGTCAATTCATGATTCATGGTCCATGATTCATGATTCAATTCATGATTCATGATTCATGATTCAAATTTTGATTCAATTCATGATTCATGATTCATGATTCAATTCATGATTCATGATTCGATTCATGATTCATGATTCATGATTCAATTCATGATTCATGATTCAATTCATGATGCATGATTCGATTCATGATTCTTGATTCATGATTCATGATTCGATTCATGATTCATGATTCATAATTCAATTCATGATTCATGATTCAATTCATGATTCATTTCATGATTCATGATTCATGATTTATGATTCAATTCATGATTCATGATTCATGATTCAATTCATGATTCACGATTCATGATTTATGATTCAATTCATGATTCATGATTCATAATTCAATTCATGATTCATAATTTATGATTCATGATTCAAATTATGATTCATAATTGATGATTCATGATTCAATTCATGATTCATGATTCAATTCATTAATCAATTCATGATTTAAATTCATGATTCAATTCATGATTCATGATTCATGATTCATGATTCATGATTCAATTCATGATTCAATTCATGATTCATGATTCATGATTCATGATTCAATTCATGATTCATAATTCATGATTCATGATTCAATTCATGATTCATAATTCATGATTCATGATTCAATTCATGATTCAATTCATGATTCATGATTCATGATTCAATTCATGATTCATAATTCATGATTCATGAATATATTCATGATTCATAATTTATGATTCAATTCATTATTCATGATTCATGATTAGATTCATGATTCATTATTTATGATTCAATTCATGATTTATGATTCATGATTCATGATTTATGATTCATGATTCATGATTTATGATTTATGATTCATGATTCATGATTCATGATTCAATTCATGATTCAAAATTCATGATTCATGATTCAATTGATGATTCATGATTCAATTCATGATTCATGATTCATGATTTGATTCATGATTCAATTCATGATTCAATTCATGATTCATGATTCAATTGATGATTCATGATTCAATTCATGATTCATGATTCATGATTTGATTCATGATTCAATTCATGATTCAATTCATGATTCGATTCATGATTCATGATTCATGATTCAATTCATGATTCAATTCATGATTCGATTCATGATTCAATTCATGATTCATGAATCATGATTCGATTCATGATTCATGATTCAATCATGATTCATGATTCATGATTCGATTCATGATTCATGATTCGATTCATGATTCATGATTCATGATTCAATTCATGATTCATGATTCCTGATTCATGATTCAATGCTTAAATCATGATTCATGATTCGATTCATGATTCATGATTCATGATTCAATTCATGATTCATAATTCATGATTCATGATTTATGATTCAATTCATGATTCATGATTCAATTCATGATTCATGATTCGATTCATGATTCATGATTCAATTCATGATTCATGATTCAAATTATGATTCAATTCATGATTCATGATTCAATTCATGATTCATGATTCATTTCATGATTCATGATTCGATTCATGATTCATGATTCAATTCATGATTCATGATTTATGATTCATGATTCAATTCATGATTCATGATTCAATTCATGATTCATGATTCGATTCATGATTCTTGATTCATGATTCATGATTCGATTCATGATTCATGATTCATAATTCAATTCATGATTCATGATTCAATTCATGATTCATGAATCATGATTCGATTCATGATTCATGATTCAATTCATGATTCATGATTCAATTCATGATTCATGATTCATGATTCAATTCATGATTCAATTCATGATTCATGATTCAATTCATGATTCATGATTCGATTCATGATTCATGATTCAATTCATGATTCATGATTTATGATTCATGATTCAATTCATGATTCATGATTCAATTCATGATTCATGATTCGATTCATGATTCTTGATTCATGATTCATGATTCGATTCATGATTCATGATTCATAATTCAATTCATGATTCATGATTCAATTCATGATTCATGATTCATGATTCAATTTATGATTCATGATTCAATTCACGATTCATGATTCATGATTAAATTCATGATTCAATTCATGATTCATGATTCATGATTCAATTCATGATTCACGATTCATGATTCATGATTTATGATTCAATTCATGATTCATGATTCATAATTCAATTCATGATTCATAATTTATGATTCATGATTCAAATTATGATTCATAATTGATGATTCATGATTCAATTCATGATTCATGATTCATGATTCATGATTCAATTCATGATTCATGATTCAATTCATTAATCAATTCATGATTTAAATTCATGATTCAATTCATGATTCATGATTAATGATTCGATTCATGATTCATGATTCATGATTCAATTCATGATCCATGATTCAATTAATGATTCATGATTCATGATTCAATTCATGATTCAATTCATGATTCATGATTCATGATTCAATTCATGATTCATAATTCATGATTCATGATTCAATTCATGATTCATAATTCATGATTCATGATTCAATTCATGATTCAATTCATGATTCATGATTCATGATTCAATTCATGATTCATAATTCATGATTCATGAATATATTCATGATTCATAATTTATGATTCAATTCATTATTCATGATTCATGATTCATGATTAGATTCATGATTCATTATTTATGATTCAATTCATGATTTATGATTCATGATTCATGATTTATGATTCATGATTCATGATTTATGATTTATGATTCATGATTCATGATTCAATTCATGATTCATGATTCAATTCATGATTCAAAATTCATGATTCATGATTCAATTCATGATTCATGATTCAATTCATGATTCATGATTCATGATTCGATTCATGATTCGATTCATGATTCAATTCATGATTCGATTCATGATTCATGATTCATGATTCAATTCATGATTCATGATTCAATTCATGATTCATGATTCTTGATTCAATTCATGATTCATGATTCAATTCATGATTCATGATTCGATTCATGATTCATGATTCAATTCAAGATTCATGATTCATGATTCATGATTCAATTCATGATTCATAATTCATGATTCATGATTTAATTCATGATTCATGATCCATGATTCATGATTCAATTCATGATTCATAATTCATGATTCAATTCATGATTCATGATTCGATTCATGATTCATGATTCATGATTCATAATTCATGATTCAATTCATGATTCATGATTCGATTCATGATTCATGATTCATGATTCAATTCATGATTCAATTCATGATTCAGGGTTCATGATTCAATTCATGATTCAATTCATGATTCATGATTCATGATTCAATTTATGATTCATGATTCATGATTTAATTCATGATTCAATTTATGATTCATGATTCATAATTGAATTCATGATTCAATTCATGATTCATGATTCAATTCATGATTCATAAATCATGATTCATAATTCATGATTTATGATTCAATTCATGATACAATTCATGATTCATGATTCATGATTCATGATTCATGATTCATGATTTAATTCATGATTCATGATTCAATTCATGATTCGATTCATGATTCAATTCATGATTCGATTCATGATTCATGATTCATGATTCATAATTCATGATTCATGATTTAATTCATGATTCATGATCCATGATTCATGATTCAATTCATGATTCATGATTCAATTCATGATTCATGATTCATGATTCAATTCATGATTCATGATTCAATGCATGATTCATGATTCATGATTCACTTCATGATTCATAATTCATGATTCAATTTATGATTCATGATTCATGATTTAATTCATGATACAATTTATGATTCATGATTCAATTCATGATTCATGATTCATGATTCAATTCATGATTCATAAATCATGATTCATAATTCATGATTTATGATTCAATTCATGATTCAATTCATGATTCATGATTCATGATTCATGATTCATTAATTATGATTCATGAATTATGATTTAATTCATGATTCATGATTCAATTCATGATTCGATTCATGATTCAATTCATGATTCAATTCATGATTCATGATTCATGATTCGATTCATGATTCATGAGTCATGATTCAATTCTAGATTCATGATTCAATTCATGATTCATGATTCATGATTCATGATTCATAATTCATGATTCAATTCATGATCCATGATTCAAGATTCATGATTCATGATTCAATTCATGATTCATGATTCATGATTCAATTCATGATTCATAATTCATGATTCAATTCATGATTCATGATTCAAGATTCATGATTCATGATTCAATTCATGATTCATGATTCTTGATTCAATCCATGATTCATGATTCAATTCATGATTCATGATTCGATTCATGATTCATGATTCATGATTCAATTCAAGATTCATGATTCATGATTCATGATTCAATTCATGATTCATAATTCATGATTCATGATTTAATTCATGATTCATGATCCATGATTCATGATTCAATTCATGATTCAATTCATGATTCATAATTCATGATTCAATTCATGATTCGATTCATGATTCATGATTCATGATTCATAATTCATGATTCAATTCATGATTCATGATTCGATTCATGATTCATGATTCATGATTCAATTCATGATTCAATTCATGATTCAGGATTCATGATTCAATTCATGATTCAATTCATGATTCATGATTCATGATTCATGATTCAATGTTTAATTCATGATTCAATTTATGATTCATGATTCATGATTGAATTCATGATTCAATTCATGATTCATGATTCATGATTCAATTCATGATTCATAAATCATGATTCATAATTCATGATTTATGATTCAATTCATGATTCAATTCATGATTCATGATTCATGATTCATGATTCATGATTTAATTCATGATTCATGATTCAATTCATGATTCGATTCATGATTCAATTCATGATTCGATTCATGATTCTCAATTCATGATTCGATTCATGATTCATGAGTCATGATTCAATTATAGATTCATGATTCAATTCATGATTCATGATTCAATTCATGATTCAATTCATGATTCATGATTCATGATTCAAAATTCATGATTCAATTCATGATTCATGATTCAATTCATGATTCATGATTCATGATTCAATTCATGATTCATGATTCATGATTCATAATTCATGATTCAATTCATGAGTCATGATTCATGATTCAAGTCATGATTTATAATTCATGATTCATGATTCAATTCATGAATCATGATTCAAGATTCATGATTCATGATTCAATTCATGATTCATGATTCTTGATTCAATTCATGATTCATGATTCATGATTCGATTCATGATTCATGATTTATGATTCAATTCATGATTCATAATTCATGATTCATGATTTAATTCATGATTCATGATCCATGATTCATGATTCAATTCATGATTCAATTAATGATTCATGATTCATGATTCAATTCATGATTCATGATTCGATTCATAATTATTGATTCATGATTCGATTCATGATTCATGATTCAATTCATGATTCATGATTTATGATTCATGATTCAATTCATGATTTATGATTCATGATTCAATTCATGATTCATGATTCATGATTCATGATTCATGATTCGATATATGATTCATGATAAATGATTCAATTCATGATTCATGATTCAGTTCATGATTCATGAGTCAATTCATGATTTATGATTCATGATTCAATTTATGATTCATGATTCATGATTCATGATTCAATTCATGATTCAATTCATGATTCATGATTCATGATTCATGATTCAATTCATGATTCATGATTCGATTCATGATTCATGATTCATGATTCAATTCATGATTCAATTCATGATTCAGGATTCATGATTCAATTCATGATTCAATTCATGATTCATGATTCATGATTCAATTTATGATTCATGATTCATGATTTAATTCATGATTCAATTTATGATTCATGATTCATGATTGAATTCATGATTCAATTCATGATTCATGATTTATGATTCAATTCATGATTCAATTCATGATTCATGATTCATGATTCATGATTCAAGATTTAATTCATGATTCATGATTCAATTCATGATTCGATTCATGATTCAATTCATGATTCGATTCATGATTCTCAATTCATGATTCGATTCATGAGTCATGATTCAATTATAGATTCATGATTCAATTCATGATTCATGATTCAATTCATGATTCAATTCATGATTCATGATTCAAAATTCATGATTCAATTCATGATTCATGATTCAATTCATGATTCATGATTCATGATTCAATTCATGATTCATGATTCATGATTCATAATTCATGATTCAATTCATGAGTCATGATTCATGATTCAAGTCATGATTTATAATTCATGATTCATGATTCAATTCATGATTCATGATTCAAGATTCATGATTCATGATTCAATTCATGATTCATGATTCTTGATTCAATTCATGATTCATGATTCATGATTCATGATTCGATTCATGATTCATGATTTATGATTCAATTCATGATTCATAATTCATGATTTAATTCATGATTCATGATCCATGATTCATGATTCAATTCATGATTCATGATTCAATTCATGATTCAATTAATGATTCATGATTCATGATTCAATTCATGATTCATGATTCGATTCATAATTCTTGATTCATGATTCGATTCATGATTCATGATTCATGATTCAATTCATGATTCATGATTTATGATTCATGATTCAATTCATGATTCATGATTCATGATTCAATTCATGATTCATGATTTAATTCATGATTCATGATTCATGATTCATGATTCATGATTCATAATTCATGATTCAATTCATGATTCATGATTCAAGATTCATGATTCATGATTCAATTCAGGATTCATGATTCAAGATTCATGATTCATGATTCAATTCATGATTCATGATTCTTGATTCAATTCATGATTCATGATTCACGATTCATGATTCGATTCATGATTCATGATTCATGATTCAATTCAAGATTCATGATTCATGATTCATGATTCAATTCATGATTCATGATCCATGATTCATGATTCAATTCATGATTCATGATTCAATTCATGATTCATGATTCAATTCATGATTCATGATTCATGATTCATGATTCAATTCATGATTCATGATTCATGATTCACTTCATGATTCATGAGTCATGATTCATAATTCATGATTCAATTCATGATTCATGATTCAAGATTCATGATTCATGATTCAATTCATGATTCATGATTCAATTCATGATTCATAATTCATGATTCAATTCATGATTCATGATTCAAGATTCATGATTCATGATTCAATTCATGATTCATGATTCTTGATTCAATTCATGATTCATGATTCATGATTCGATTCATGATTCATGATTCATGATTCAATTCAAGATTCATGATTCATGATTAATGATTCAATTCATGATTCATAATTCATGATTCATGATTTAATTCATGATTCATGATCCATGATTCATGATTCAATTCATGATTCATGATTCATGATTCACTTCATGATTCATGATTCAATTTATGATTCATGATTCATGATTTAATTCATGATACAATTTATGATTCATGATTCAATTTATGATTCATGATTCATGATTCAATTCATGATTCATAAATCATGATTCATAATTCATGATTTATGATTCAATTCATGATTCAATTCATGATTCATGATTCATGATTCATGAATTATGATTCATGATTCATGATTTAATTCATGATTCATGATTCAATTCATGATTCGATTCATGATTCAATTCATGATTCAATTCATGATTCATGATTCATGATTCGATTCATGATTCATGAGTCATGATTCAATTCTAGATTCATGATTCAATTCATGATTCATGATTCATGATTCATGATTCATAATTCATGATTCAATTCATGATTCATGATTCAAGATTCATGATTCATGATTCAATTCATGATTCATGATTCATGATTCAATTCATGATTCATAATTCATGATTCAATTCATGATTCATGATTCAAGATTCATGATTCATGATTCAATTCATGATTCATGATTCTTGATTCAATTCATGATTCATGATTCATGATTCGATTCATGATTCATGATTCATGATTCAATTCAAGATTCATGATTCATGATTCATGATTCAATTCATGATTCATAATTCATGATTCATGATTTAATTCATGATTCATGATTCAATTCATGATTCAATTCATGATTCATAATTCATGATTCAATTCATGATTCATGATTCGATTCATGATTCATGATTCATGATTCATAATTCATGATTCAATTCATGATTCATGATTCGATTCATGATTCATGATTCATGATTCAATTCATGATTCAATTCATGATTCAGGATTCATGATTCAATTCATGATTCAATTCATGATTCATGATTCATAAATCAATTTATGATTCATGATTCATGATTTAATTCATGATTCAATTTATGATTCATGATTCATGATTGAATTCATGATTGAATTCATGATTCATGATTCATGATTCAATTCATGATTCATAAATCATGATTCATAATTCATGATTTATGATTCAATTCATGATTTAATTCATGATTCATGATTCATGATTCATGATTCATGATTTAATTCATGATTCATGATTCAATTCATGATTCGATTCATGATTCGATTCATGATTCATGAGTCATGATTCAATTATAGATTCATGATTCAATTCATGATTCATGATTCAATTCATGATTCAATTCATGATTCATGATTCAAAATTCATGATTCAATTCATGATTCATGATTCAATTCATGATTCATGATTCATGATTCAATTCATGATTCATGATTCATAATTCATGATTCAATTCATGAGTCATGAATCATGATTCAAGTCATGATTTATAATTCATGATTCATGATTCAATTCATGATTCATGATTCAAGATTCATGATTCATGATTCAATTCATGATTCATGATTCTTGATTCAATTCATGATTCATGATTCATGATTCATGATTCGATTCATGATTCATGATTTATGATTTAATTCATGATTCATAATTCATGATTCATGATTTAATTCATGATTCAATTAATGATTCATGATTCATGATTCAATTCATGATTCATGATTCGATTCATAATTCTTGATTCATGATTCGATTCATGATTCATGATTCATGATTCAATTCATGATTCATGATTTATGATTCATGATTCAATTCATGATTTATGATTCATGATTTAATTCATGATCCATGATTCATGATTCAATTCATGATTCATGATTCATGATTCAATTCATGATTCAATTAATGATTCATGATTCATGATTCAATTCATGATTCATGATTCGATTCATAATTCTTGATTCATGATTCGATTCATGATTCATGATTCATGATTCAATTCATGATTCATGATTTATGATTCATGATTCAATTCATGATTCATGATTCATGATTCAATTCATGATTCATGATTCATGATTCATGATTCATGATTCGATATATGATTCATGATAAATGATTCAATTCATGATTCATGATTCAGTTCATGATTCATGAGTCAATTCATGATTTATGATTCATGATTCAATTTATGATTCATGATTCATGATTCATGATTCAATTCATGATTCAATTCATGATTCATGATTCATGATTCATGATTCATGATTCAATTCATGATTCATAATTCATGATTCATGATTCAAATTATGATTCATGATTTGATTCATGATTCTTGATTCATGATTCGATTCATGATTCTTGATTCATGATTCAATTCATGATTCATGATTTGATTCATTATTCTTGATTCATGATTCGATTCATGATTCTTGATTCATGATTCAATTCATGATTCATGATTCTTGATTCATGATTCAATTCATGATTCATAATTCATGATTCATGAATCAATTCATGATTCATAATTCATGATTCATGATTAGATTCATGATTCATGATTCATGATTTATGATTCATGATTCATGATTCGATTCATGATCTATGACTCAATTCATGATTCATGATTTAATTCATGATTCATGATTCATGATTCATGAATCAATTCATTATTCATGATTCATGATTCAATTCATGATTCGATTCATGATTCAATTCATGATTCGATTCATGATTCATGAGTCATGATTCAATTATAGATTCATGATTCAATTCATGATTCATGATTCAATTCATGATTCAATTCATGATTCATGATTCATGATTCAAAATTCATGATTCAATTCATGATTCATGATTCAATTCATGATTCATGATTCATGATTCAATTCATGATTCATGATTCATAATTCATGATTCAATTCATGAGTCATGATTCATGATTCAAGTCATGATTTATAATTCATGATTCATGATTCAATTCATGATTCATGATTCAAGATTCATGATTCATGATTCAATTCATGATTCATGATTCTTGATTCAATTCATGATTCATGATTCATGATTCATGATTCGATTCATGATTCATGATTTATGATTTAATTCATGATTCATAATTCATGATTCATGATTTAATTCATGATTCAATTAATGATTCATGATTCATGATTCAATTCATGATTCATGATTCGATTCATAATTCTTGATTCATGATTCGATTCATGATTCATGATTCATGATTCAATTCATGATTCATGATTTATGATTCATGATTCAATTCATGATTTATGATTCATGATTCAATTCATGATCCATGATTCATGATTCAATTCATGATTCATGATTCATGATTCAATTCATGATTCAATTAATGATTCATGATTCATGATTCAATTCATGATTCATGATTCGATTCATAATTCTTGATTCATGATTCGATTCATGATTCATGATTCATGATTCAATTCATGATTCATGATTTATGATTCATGATTCAATTCATGATTCATGATTCATGATTCAATTCATGATTCATGATTCATGATTCATGATTCATGATTCGATATATGATTCATGATAAATGATTCAATTCATGATTCATGATTCAGTTCATGATTCATGAGTCAATTCATGATTCAGTTCATGATTCATGAGTCAATTCATGATTTATGATTCATGATTCAATTTATGATTCATGATTCATGATTCATGATTCATGATTTATGATTCATGATTCAATTCATGATTCATGATTCATGATTCAATTCATGATTCATGATTCATGATTCATGATTCATGATTCGATATATGATTCATGATAAATGATTCAATTCTTGATTCATGATTCAGTTCATGATTCATGAGTCAATTCATGATTTATGATTCATGATTCAAATTATGATTCATGATTTGATTCATGATTCTTGATTCATGATTCGATTCATGATTCTTGATTCATGATTCAATTCATGATTCATGATTTGATTCATTATTCTTGATTCATGATTCGATTCATGATTCTTGATTCATGATTCAATTCATGATTCATGATTCTTGATTCATGATTCAATTCATGATTCATAATTCATGATTCATGAATCAATTCATGATTCATAATTCATGATTCATGATTAGATTCATGATTCATGATTCATGATTTATGATTCATGATTCATGATTCATGATTCGATTCATGATCTATGACTCAATTCATGATTCATGATTCAATTCATGATTCATGATTCATGATTCATGAATCAATTCATTATTCATGATTCATGATTCAATTCATGATTCATGATTCATGATTCATGATTCAATTCATTATTCATGATTCATGATTCAATTCATGATTCATGATTCATGATTCATGATTCATGATTCATGATTCAATTCATGATTCATGATTCATGATTCATGATTCAATTCATGATTCATGATTCAATTCATGATTCATAAATCATGATTCAATTCATGATTCATGATTCATGATTCATGATTCGATTCATGATTCATGATTTATGATTTAATTCATGATTCATAATTCATGATTCATGATTTAATTCATGATTCAATTAATGATTCATGATTCATGATTCAATTCATGATTCATGATTCGATTCATAATTCTTGATTCATGATTCGATTCATGATTCATGATTCATGATTCAATTCATGATTCATGATTTATGATTCATGATTCAATTCATGATTCATGATTCATGATTCAATTCATGATCCATGATTCATGATTCAATTCATGATTCATGATTCATGATTCAATTCATGATTCAATTAATGATTCATGATTCATGATTCAATTCATGATTCATGATTCGATTCATAATTCTTGATTCATGATTCGATTCATGATTCATGATTCATGATTCAATTCATGATTCATGATTTATGATTCATGATTCAATTCATGATTCATGATTCATGATTCAATTCATGATTCATGATTCATGATTCATGATTCATGATTCGATATATGATTCATGATAAATGATTCAATTCATGATTCATGATTCAGTTCATGATTCATGAGTCAATTCATGATTTATGATTCATGATTCAATTTATGATTCATGATTCATGATTCATGATTCAATTCATGATTCAATTCATGATTCATGATTCATGATTCATGATTCATGATTCAATTCATGATTCATAATTCATGATTCATGATTCAAATTATGATTCATGATTTGATTCATGATTCTTGATTCATGATTCGATTCATGATTCTTGATTCATGATTCAATTCATGATTCATGATTTGATTCATTATTCTTGATTCATGATTCGATTCATGATTCTTGATTCATGATTCAATTCATGATTCATGATTCTTGATTCATGATTCAATTCATGATTCATAATTCATGATTCATGAATCAATTCATGATTCATAATTCATGATTCATGATTAGATTCATGATTCATGATTCATGATTTATGATTCATGATTCATGATTCATGATTCGATTCATGATCTATGACTCAATTCATGATTCATGATTCAATTCATGATTCATGATTCATGATTCAATTCATGATTCATGATTCATGATTCATGATTCAATTCATGATTCATGATTCATGATTCATGATTCATGATTCAATTCATGATTCATGATTCATGATTCAATTCATGATTCATGATTCAATTCATGATTTATGATTCATGATTCAATTTATGATTCATGATTCATGATTCATGATTCAATTCATGATTTAATTCATGATTCATGATTCATGATTCATGATTCAATTCATGATTCATGATTCAATTCATGATTCATAATTCATGATTCATGATTCAATTCATGATTCATGATTTGATTCATGATTCTTGATTTATGATTCATAATTCATGATTCATGATTCAATTCATGATTCATGATTCAATTCATGATTCATAATTCATGATTAATGATTCAATTCATGATTCATGATTCAATTCATGATTCATAATTCATGATTCATGATTCAATTCATGATTTATGATTTGATTCATGATTCTTGATTCATGATTCGATTCATGATTCTTGATTCATGATTCAATTCATGATTCATGATTTGATTCATGATTCTTGATTCATGATTCGATTCATGATTCTTGATTCATGATTCAATTCATGATTCATGATTCTTGATTCATGATTCAATTCATGATTCATAATTCATGATTCATGTATCAATTCATGATTCATAATTCATGATTCATGATTAGATTCATGATTCATGATTTATGATTCATGATTCATGATTCATGATTCAATTCATGATCTATGACTCAATTCATGATTCATGATTTATGATTCAATTCATGATTCATGATTCATGATTCATCATTCAATTCATGATTAATGATTCATGATTCATGATTCAATTCATGATTCATGATTCATGATTCATGATTCAATTCATGATTCATGATTCATGATTCATGATTCATGATTCAATTCATGATTCATGATTCAATTCATGATTCAATTCATGATTCATGATTCATGATTCAATTCATGATTCATAAATCATGATTCATAATTCATGATTTATGATTCAATTCATGATTCAATTCATGATTCATGATTCATGATTCATGACTCATGATTCATGATTTAATTCATGATTCATGATTCAATTCATGATTCGATTAATGATTCAATTCATGATTCGATTCATGATTCATGATTCATGATTCGATTCATGAGTCATGATTCAATTCTAGATTCATGATTCAATTCATGATTCATGATTCATGATTCATGATTCATGATTCATAATTCATGATTCAATTCATGATTCATGATTCAAGATTCATGATTCAATTCATGATTCATGATTCATGATTCAATTCATGATTCATGATTCATGATTCATGATTCAATTCATGATTCAATTCATGATTCATGATTCATGATTCATGATTCATGATTCAATTCATGATTCATGAGTCAATTCATGATTTATGATTCATGATTCAATTTATGATTCATGATTCATGATTCATGATTCAATTCATGATTCAATTCATGATTCATGATTCATGATTCATGATTCATGATTCAATTCATGATTCATAATTCATGATTCATGATTCAAATTATGATTCATGATTTGATTCATGATTCTTGATTCATGATTCGATTCATGATTCTTGATTCATGATTCAATTCATGATTCATGATTTGATTCATTATTCTTGATTCATGATTCGATTCATGATTCTTGATTCATGATTCAATTCATGATTCATGATTCTTGATTCATGATTCAATTCATGATTCATAATTCATGATTCATGAATCAATTCATGATTCATAATTCATGATTCATGATTAGATTCATGATTCATGATTCATGATTTATGATTCATGATTCATGATTCATGATTCGATTCATGATCTATGACTCAATTCATGATTCATGATTCAATTCATGATTCATGATTCATGATTCAATTCATGATTCATGATTCATGATTCATGATTCAATTCATGATTCATGATTCATGATTCATGATTCATGATTCAATTCATGATTCATGATTCATGATTCAATTCATGATTCATGATTCAATTCATGATTTATGATTCATGATTCAATTTATGATTCATGATTCATGATTCATGATTCAATTCATGATTTAATTCATGATTCATGATTCATGATTCATGATTCAATTCATGATTCATGATTCAATTCATGATTCATAATTCATGATTCATGATTCAATTCATGATTCATGATTTGATTCATGATTCTTGATTTATGATTCATAATTCATGATTCATGATTCAATTCATGATTCATGATTCAATTCATGATTCATAATTCATGATTAATGATTCAATTCATGATTCATGATTCAATTCATGATTCATAATTCATGATTCATGATTCAATTCATGATTTATGATTTGATTCATGATTCTTGATTCATGATTCGATTCATGATTCTTGATTCATGATTCAATTCATGATTCATGATTTGATTCATGATTCTTGATTCATGATTCGATTCATGATTCTTGATTCATGATTCAATTCATGATTCATGATTCTTGATTCATGATTCAATTCATGATTCATAATTCATGATTCATGTATCAATTCATGATTCATAATTCATGATTCATGATTAGATTCATGATTCATGATTTATGATTCATGATTCATGATTCATGATTCAATTCATGATCTATGACTCAATTCATGATTCATGATTTATGATTCAATTCATGATTCATGATTCATGATTCATCATTCAATTCATGATTAATGATTCATGATTCATGATTCAATTCATGATTCATGATTCATGATTCATGATTCAATTCATGATTCATGATTCATGATTCATGATTCATGATTCAATTCATGATTCATGATTCATGATTCAATTCATGATTCAATTCATGATTCATGATTCATGATTCAATTCATGATTCATAAATCATGATTCATAATTCATGATTTATGATTCAATTCATGATTCAATTCATGATTCATGATTCATGATTCATGACTCATGATTCATGATTTAATTCATGATTCATGATTCAATTCATGATTCGATTAATGATTCAATTCATGATTCGATTCATGATTCATGATTCATGATTCGATTCATGAGTCATGATTCAATTCTAGATTCATGATTCAATTCATGATTCATGATTCATGATTCATGATTCATGATTCATAATTCATGATTCAATTCATGATTCATGATTCAAGATTCATGATTCAATTCATGATTCATGATTCATGATTCAATTCATGATTCATAATTCATGATTCAATTCATGATTCATGATTCAAGATTCATGATTCATGATTCAATTCATGATTCATGATTCTTGATTCAATTCATGATTCATGATTCACGATTCATGATTCGATTCATGATTCATGATTCATGATTCAATTCAAGATTCATGATTCATGATTCATGATTCATGATTCAATTCATGATTCATAATTCATGATTCATGATTTAATTCATGATTCATGATCCATGATTCATGATTCAATTCATGATTCATGATTCAATTCATGATTCAATTCATGATTCATAATTCATGATTCAATTCATGATTCATGATTCGATTCATGATTCATAATTCATGATTCATGATTCAATTCATGATTCATGATTCATGATTCAATTCATGATTCATGATTCATGATTCATGATTCAATTCATGATTCATGATTCATGATTCACTTCATAATTCATGATTCATGATTCAATTCATGATTCAATTAATGATTCATGATTCATGATTCAATTCATGATTCAATTCATGATTCATGATTCATGATTCAATTTATGATTCATGATTCATGATTTAATTCATGATTTAATTTATGATTCATGATTCATGATTCAATTCATGATTCAATTCATGATTCATGATTCATGATTCAATTCATGATTCATAAATCATGATTCATAATTCATGATTTATGATTCAATTCATGATTAAATTCACGATTCATGATTCATGATTCATGATTCATGATTTATGATTCATGATTTAATTCATGATTCATGATTCAATTCATGATTCGATTCATGATTCATGATTCATGATTTGATTCATGATTCCTGAGTCATGATTCAATTCTAGATTCATGATTCAATTCATGATTCATGATTCAATTCATCATTCAATTCATGATTCATGATTCACGATTCATGATTCACGATTCGATTCATGATTCATGATTCAATTCATGATTCATGATTCATGATTCAATTCATGATTCATAATTCATGATTCATGATTCAATTCATGATTCATGATTCAATTCATGATTCAATTCATGATTCATAATTCATTATTCAATTCATGATTCATGATTCGATTCATAATTTTTGATTCATGATTCGATTCATGATTCATGATTCATGATTCATGATTCATGATTCATGATTTATGATTCATGATTCAATTCATGATTCATGATTCATGATTCATGATTCAATTCATGATTCATGATTCAATTCATGATTCATGATTCATGATTCGATTTATGATTCATGATTCATTATTCAATTCATGATTCATGATTCAATTCATGATTTATGATTCATGATTCGATTCATGATTCATAATTCAATTTATGATTCATGATTCATGATTCATGATTCAATTCATGATTCAAATCATGATTCATTATTTATGATTCTTGATTCATGATTCAATTCATGATTCATAATTTATGATTCATGAATCAATTCATGATTCATAATTCATGATTCATGATTAGATTCATGATTCATGATTTATGATTCATGATTCATGATTCGATTCATGATTCATGATCTATGATTCAATACATGATTCATGATTCATGATTCATGATTCAATTCATGATTCATGATTCATGATTCATGATTCAATTCATGATTCATGATTTATGATTCATGATTCAATTCATGATTCATGATTCAATTCATGATTCATGATTCATGATTCATGATTCATGATTTATGATTCATGATTCAATTCATGATTCATGATTCATGATTCATGATTCAATTCATGATTCATGATTCGATTTATGATTCATGATTCATTATTCAATTCATGATTCATGATTCAATTCATGATTTATGATTCATGATTCGATTCATGATTCATAATTCAATTTATGATTCATGATTCATGATTCATGATTCAATTCATGATTCAAATCATGATTCATTATTTATGATTCTTGATTCATGATTCAATTCATGATTCATAATTTATGATTCATGAATCAATTCATGATTCATAATTCATGATTCATGATTAGATTCATGATTCATGATTTATGATTCATGATTCATGATTCGATTCATGATTCATGATCTATGATTCAATACATGATTCATGATTCATGATTCATGATTCAATTCATGATTCATGATTCATGATTCATGATTCAATTCATGATTCATGATTTATGATTCATGATTCAATTCATGATTCATGATTCAATTCATGATTCATGATTCATGATTCATGATTTAATTCATGATTCATGATTCATGATTCATGATTCAATTCATGATTCATGATTCAATTCATGATTCATAATTCATGATTCATGATTCAATTCATGATTCATGATTCATGATTCATGATTCATGATTCAATTCATGATTCATGATTCATGATTCATGATTCAATTCATGATTCATGATTCAATTCATGATTCATAATTCATGATTCATGATTCAATTCATGATTCATGATTTGATTCATGATTCTTGATTTATGATTCATAATTCATGATTCATGATTCAATTCATGTTTCATGATTCAATTCATGATTCATAATTCATGATTCATGATTCAATTCATGATTCATGATTTGATTCATGATTCTTGATTTATGATTCATAATTCATGATTCATGATTCAATTCATGATTCATGATTCAATTCATGATTCATAATTCATGATTCATGATTCAATTCATGATTCATGATTCATGATTCATGATTCAATTCATGATTCATGATTCAATTCATGATTTATGATTCATGATTCAATTTATGATTCATGATTCATGATTCATGATTCAATTCATGATTCAATTCATGATTCATGATTCATGATTCATGATTCAATTCATGATTCATGATTCAATTCATGATTCATGATTCAATTCATGATTCATGATTTGATTCATGATTCTTGATTTATGATTCATAATTCATGATTCATGATTCAATTCATGATTCATGATTCAATTCATGATTCATAATTCATGATTCATGATTCAATTCATGATTCATGATTCAATTCATGATTCATAATTCATAATTCATGATTCAATTCATGATTCATGATTTGATTCATGATTCTTGATTCATGATTCGATTCATGATTCTTGATTCATGATTCAATTCATGATTCATGATTTGATTCATGATTCTTGATTCATGATTCGATTCATGATTCTTGATTCATGATTCAATTCATGATTCATGATTTTAGATTCATGATTCAATTCATGATTCATAATTCATGATTCATGTATCAATTCATGATTCATAATTCATGATTCATGATTAGATTCATGATTCATGATTCATGATTTATGATTCATGATTTATGATTCATGATTCGATTCATGATCTATGACTCAATTCATGATTCATGATTCATGATTCAATTCATGATTCATGATTCATGATTCATCATTCAATTCATGATTAATGATTCATGATTCATGATTCAATTCATGATTCATGATTCATGATTCATGATTCAATTCATGATTCATGATTCATGATTCATGATTCATGATTCAATTCATGATTCATGATTCAATTCATGATTCAATTCATGATTCATGATTCATGATTCAATTCATGATTCAATTCATGATTCATGATTCATGATTCAATTTATGATTCATGATTCATGATTCATGATTCATGAGTCATGATTCAATTCTAGATTCATGATTCAATTCATGATTCATGATTCATGATTCATGATTCATAATTCATGATTCAATTCATGATTCATGATTCAAGATTCATGATTCATGATTCAATTCATGATTCATGATTCATGATTCAATTCATGATTCATAATTCATGATTCAATTCATGATTCATGATTCAAGATTCATGATTCATGATTCAATTCATGATTCATGATTCTTGATTCAATTCATGATTCATGATTCATGATTCATGATTCGATTCATGATTCATGATTCATGATTCAATTCAAGATTCATGATTCATGATTCATGATTCAATTCATGATTCATAATTCATGATTCATGATTTAATTCATGATTCATGATTCAATTCATGATTCAATTCATGATTCATGATTCGATTCATGATTCATGATTCATGATTCATAATTCATGATTCAATTCATGATTCATGATTCGATTCATGATTCATGATTCATGATTCAATTCATGATTCAATTCATGATTCAGGATTCATGATTCAATTCATGATTCAATTCATGATTCATGATTCATGATTCAATTTATGATTCATGATTCATGATTTAATTCATGATTCAATTTATGATTCATGATTCATGATTGAATTCATGATTGAATTCATGATTCATGATTCATGATTCAATTCATGATTCATAAATCATGATTCATAATTCATGATTTATGATTCAATTCATGATTTAATTCATGATTCATGATTCATGATTCATGATTTAATTCATGATTCATGATTCAATTCATGATTCGATTCATGATTCAATTATAGATTCAAGATTCAATTCATGATTCATGATTCAATTCATGATTCAATTCATGATTCATGATTCATGATTCAAAATTCATGATTCAATTCATGATTCATGATTCAATTCATGATTCATGATTCATGATTCAATTCATGATTCATTATACATAATTCATGATTCAATTCATGAGTCATGATTCATGATTCAAGTCATGATTTATAATTCATGATTCATGATTCAATTCATGATTCATGATTCAAGATTCATGATTCATGATTCAATTCATGATTCATGATTCTTGATTCAATTCATGATTCATGATTCATGATTCATGATTCGATTCATGATTCATGATTTATGATTTAATTCATGATTCATAATTCATGATTCATGATTTAATTCATGATTCATGATTCATGATTCATGATTCCATTCATGATTCATGATTCATGATTCAATTCATGATTCAATTAATGATTCATGATTCATGATTCAATTCATGATTCATGATTCGATTCATAATTCTTGATTCATGATTCGATTCATGATTCATGATTCATGATTCAATTCATGATTCATGATTTATGATTCATGATTCAATTCATGATTCATGATTCATGATTCATGATTCATGATTCGATATATGATTCATGATAAATGATTCAATTCATGATTCATGATTCAGTTCATGATTCATGAGTCAATTCATGATTTATGATTCATGATTCAATTTATGATTCAATTCATGATTCAATTCATCATTCATGATTCATGATTCATGATTCATGATTCAATTCATGATTCATAATTCATGATTCATGATTCAAATTATGATTCATGATTTGATTCATGATTCTTGATTCATGATTCGATTCATGATTCTTGATTCATGATTCAATTCATGATTCATGATTTGATTCATTATTCTTGATTCATGATTCGATTCATGATTCTTGATTCATGATTCAATTCATGATTCATGATTCTTGATTCATGATTCAATTCATGATTCATAATTCATGATTCATGAATCAATTCATGATTCAATTCATGATTCATAATTCATGATTCATGATTCATGATTCGATTCATGATCTATGACTCAATTCATGATTCATGATTCAATTCATGATTCATGATTCATGATTCATGAATCAATTCATTATTCATGATTCATGATTCAATTCATGATTCATGATTCATGATTCATGATTCAATTCATTATTCATGATTCATGATTCAATTCACGATTCATGATTCATGATTCATGATTCATGATTCAATTCACGATTCATGATTCATGATTCATGATTCAATTCATGATTCATGATTCAATTCATGATTCATGATTCATGATTCAATTCATGATTCATGATTCATGATTCATGATTCAATTCATGATTCATGATTCAATTCATGATTCATAATTCATGATTCAATTCATGATTCATGATTTAATTCATGATTTATGATTCATGATTCAATTTATGATTCATGATTCATGATTCATGATTCATGATTCAATTCATGATTCATGATTCAATTCATGATTCATGATTCATGATTCATGATTCGATATATGATTCATGATAAATGATTCAATTCATGATTCATGATTCAGTTCATGATTCATGAGTCAATTCATGATTTATGATTCATGATTCAATTTATGATTCATGATTCATGATTCATGATTCAATTCATGATTCAATTCATGATTCAATTCATGATTCATGATTCATGATTCATGATTCATGATTCAATTCATGATTCATAATTCATGATTCATGATTCAAATTATGATTCATGATTCATGATTCTTGATTCATGATTCGATTCATGATTCTTGATTCATGATTCAATTCATGATTCATGATTTGATTCATTATTCTTGATTCATGATTCGATTCATGATTCTTGATTCATGATTCAATTCATGATTCTTGATTCATGATTCAATTCATGATTCATAATTTATGATTCATGATTCAATTCATGATTCATGATTCATGATTCAATTCATGATTCATGATTCATGATTCATGATTCATGATTCGATATATGATTCATGATAAATGATTCAATTCATGATTCATGATTCAGTTCATGATTCATGAGTCAAATTTATGATTTATGATTCATGATTCAATTTATGATTCATGATTCATGATTCATGATTCAATTCATGATTCAATTCATGATTCATTATTCAATTCATGATTCATGATTCAATTCATGATTTATGATTCATGATTCGATTCATGATTCATAATTCAATTTATGATTCATGATTCATGATTCATGATTCAATTCATGATTCAAATCATGATTCATTATTTATGATTCTTGATTCATGATTCAATTCATGATTCATAATTTATGATTCATGAATCAATTCATGATTCATAATTCATGATTCATGATTAGATTCATGATTCATGATTTATGATTCATGATTCATGATTCGATTCATGATTCATGATCTATGATTCAATACATGATTCATGATTCATGATTCATGATTCAATTCATGATTCATGATTCATGATTCATGATTCAATTCATGATTCATGATTTATGATTCATGATTCAATTCATGATTCATGATTCAATTCATGATTCATGATTCATGATTCATGATTCATGATTTATGATTCATGATTCAATTCATGATTCATGATTCATGATTCATGATTCAATTCATGATTTAATTCATGATTCATGATTCATGATTCATGATTCAATTCATGATTCATGATTCAATTCATGATTCATAATTCATGATTCATGATTCAATTCATGATTCATGATTTGATTCATGATTCTTGATTTATGATTCATAATTCATGATTCATGATTCAATTCATGATTCATGATTCAATTCATGATTCATAATTCATGATTAATGATTCAATTCATGATTCATGATTCAATTCATGATTCATAATTCATGATTCATGATTCAATTCATGATTTATGATTTGATTCATGATTCTTGATTCATGATTCGATTCATGATTCTTGATTCATGATTCAATTCATGATTCATGATTTGATTCATGATTCTTGATTCATGATTCGATTCATGATTCTTGATTCATGATTCAATTCATGATTCATGATTCTTGATTCATGATTCAATTCATGATTCATAATTCATGATTCATGTATCAATTCATGATTCATAATTCATGATTCATGATTAGATTCATGATTCATGATTTATGATTCATGATTCATGATTCATGATTCAATTCATGATCTATGACTCAATTCATGATTCATGATTTATGATTCAATTCATGATTCATGATTCATGATTCATCATTCAATTCATGATTAATGATTCATGATTCATGATTCAATTCATGATTCATGATTCATGATTCATGATTCAATTCATGATTCATGATTCATGATTCATGATTCATGATTCAATTCATGATTCATGATTCATGATTCAATTCATGATTCAATTCATGATTCATGATTCATGATTCAATTCATGATTCATAAATCATGATTCATAATTCATGATTTATGATTCAATTCATGATTCAATTCATGATTCATGATTCATGATTCATGACTCATGATTCATGATTTAATTCATGATTCATGATTCAATTCATGATTCGATTAATGATTCAATTCATGATTCGATTCATGATTCATGATTCATGATTCGATTCATGAGTCATGATTCAATTCTAGATTCATGATTCAATTCATGATTCATGATTCATGATTCATGATTCATGATTCATAATTCATGATTCAATTCATGATTCATGATTCAAGATTCATGATTCAATTCATGATTCATGATTCATGATTCAATTCATGATTCATAATTCATGATTCAATTCATGATTCATGATTCAAGATTCATGATTCATGATTCAATTCATGATTCATGATTCTTGATTCAATTCATGATTCATGATTCACGATTCATGATTCGATTCATGATTCATGATTCATGATTCAATTCAAGATTCATGATTCATGATTCATGATTCATGATTCAATTCATGATTCATAATTCATGATTCATGATTTAATTCATGATTCATGATCCATGATTCATGATTCAATTCATGATTCATGATTCAATTCATGATTCAATTCATGATTCATAATTCATGATTCAATTCATGATTCATGATTCGATTCATGATTCATAATTCATGATTCATGATTCAATTCATGATTCATGATTCATGATTCAATTCATGATTCATGATTCATGATTCATGATTCAATTCATGATTCATGATTCATGATTCACTTCATAATTCATGATTCATGATTCAATTCATGATTCAATTAATGATTCATGATTCATGATTCAATTCATGATTCAATTCATGATTCATGATTCATGATTCAATTTATGATTCATGATTCATGATTTAATTCATGATTTAATTTATGATTCATGATTCATGATTCAATTCATGATTCAATTCATGATTCATGATTCATGATTCAATTCATGATTCATAAATCATGATTCATAATTCATGATTTATGATTCAATTCATGATTAAATTCACGATTCATGATTCATGATTCATGATTCATGATTTATGATTCATGATTTAATTCATGATTCATGATTCAATTCATGATTCGATTCATGATTCATGATTCATGATTTGATTCATGATTCCTGAGTCATGATTCAATTCTAGATTCATGATTCAATTCATGATTCATGATTCAATTCATCATTCAATTCATGATTCATGATTCACGATTCATGATTCACGATTCGATTCATGATTCATGATTCAATTCATGATTCATGATTCATGATTCAATTCATGATTCATAATTCATGATTCATGATTCAATTCATGATTCATGATTCAATTCATGATTCAATTCATGATTCATAATTCATTATTCAATTCATGATTCATGATTCGATTCATAATTTTTGATTCATGATTCGATTCATGATTCATGATTCATGATTCATGATTCATGATTCATGATTTATGATTCATGATTCAATTCATGATTCATGATTCATGATTCATGATTCAATTCATGATTCATGATTCAATTCATGATTCATGATTCATGATTCGATTTATGATTCATGATTCATTATTCAATTCATGATTCATGATTCAATTCATGATTTATGATTCATGATTCGATTCATGATTCATAATTCAATTTATGATTCATGATTCATGATTCATGATTCAATTCATGATTCAAATCATGATTCATTATTTATGATTCTTGATTCATGATTCAATTCATGATTCATAATTTATGATTCATGAATCAATTCATGATTCATAATTCATGGTTCATGATTAGATTCATGATTCATGATTTATGATTCATGATTCATGATTCGATTCATGATTCATGATCTATGATTCAATACATGATTCATGATTCATGATTCATGATTCAATTCATGATTCATGATTCATGATTCATGATTCAATTCATGATTCATGATTTATGATTCATGATTCAATTCATGATTCATGATTCAATTCATGATTCATGATTCATGATTCATGATTCATGATTTATGATTCATGATTCAATTCATGATTCATGATTCATGATTCATGATTCAATTCATGATTCATGATTCAATTCATGATTCATGATTCATGATTCGATTTATGATTCATGATTCATTATTCAATTCATGATTCATGATTCAATTCATGATTTATGATTCATGATTCGATTCATGATTCATAATTCAATTTATGATTCATGATTCATGATTCATGATTCAATTCATGATTCAAATCATGATTCATTATTTATGATTCTTGATTCATGATTCAATTCATGATTCATAATTTATGATTCATGAATCAATTCATGATTCATAATTCATGATTCATGATTAGATTCATGATTCATGATTTATGATTCATGATTCATGATTCGATTCATGATTCATGATCTATGATTCAATACATGATTCATGATTCATGATTCATGATTCAATTCATGATTCATGATTCATGATTCATGATTCAATTCATGATTCATGATTTATGATTCATGATTCAATTCATGATTCATGATTCAATTCATGATTCATGATTCATGATTCATGATTTAATTCATGATTCATGATTCATGATTCATGATTCAATTCATGATTCATGATTCAATTCATGATTCATAATTCATGATTCATGATTCAATTCATGATTCATGATTCATGATTCATGATTCATGATTCAATTCATGATTCATGATTCATGATTCATGATTCAATTCATGATTCATGATTCAATTCATGATTCATAATTCATGATTCATGATTCAATTCATGATTCATGATTTGATTCATGATTCTTGATTTATGATTCATAATTCATGATTCATGATTCAATTCATGTTTCATGATTCAATTCATGATTCATAATTCATGATTCATGATTCAATTCATGATTCATGATTTGATTCATGATTCTTGATTTATGATTCATAATTCATGATTCATGATTCAATTCATGATTCATGATTCAATTCATGATTCATAATTCATGATTCATGATTCAATTCATGATTCATGATTCATGATTCATGATTCAATTCATGATTCATGATTCAATTCATGATTTATGATTCATGATTCAATTTATGATTCATGATTCATGATTCATGATTCAATTCATGATTCAATTCATGATTCATGATTCATGATTCATGATTCAATTCATGATTCATGATTCAATTCATGATTCATGATTCAATTCATGATTCATGATTTGATTCATGATTCTTGATTTATGATTCATAATTCATGATTCATGATTCAATTCATGATTCATGATTCAATTCATGATTCATAATTCATGATTCATGATTCAATTCATGATTCATGATTCAATTCATGATTCATAATTCATAATTCATGATTCAATTCATGATTCATGATTTGATTCATGATTCTTGATTCATGATTCGATTCATGATTCTTGATTCATGATTCAATTCATGATTCATGATTTGATTCATGATTCTTGATTCATGATTCGATTCATGATTCTTGATTCATGATTCAATTCATGATTCATGATTTTAGATTCATGATTCAATTCATGATTCATAATTCATGATTCATGTATCAATTCATGATTCATAATTCATGATTCATGATTAGATTCATGATTCATGATTCATGATTTATGATTCATGATTTATGATTCATGATTCGATTCATGATCTATGACTCAATTCATGATTCATGATTCATGATTCAATTCATGATTCATGATTCATGATTCATCATTCAATTCATGATTAATGATTCATGATTCATGATTCAATTCATGATTCATGATTCATGATTCATGATTCAATTCATGATTCATGATTCATGATTCATGATTCATGATTCAATTCATGATTCATGATTCAATTCATGATTCAATTCATGATTCATGATTCATGATTCAATTCATGATTCAATTCATGATTCATGATTCATGATTCAATTTATGATTCATGATTCATGATTCATGATTCATGAGTCATGATTCAATTCTAGATTCATGATTCAATTCATGATTCATGATTCATGATTCATGATTCATAATTCATGATTCAATTCATGATTCATGATTCAAGATTCATGATTCATGATTCAATTCATGATTCATGATTCATGATTCAATTCATGATTCATAATTCATGATTCAATTCATGATTCATGATTCAAGATTCATGATTCATGATTCAATTCATGATTCATGATTCTTGATTCAATTCATGATTCATGATTCATGATTCATGATTCGATTCATGATTCATGATTCATGATTCAATTCAAGATTCATGATTCATGATTCATGATTCAATTCATGATTCATAATTCATGATTCATGATTTAATTCATGATTCATGATTCAATTCATGATTCAATTCATGATTCATGATTCGATTCATGATTCATGATTCATGATTCATAATTCATGATTCAATTCATGATTCATGATTCGATTCATGATTCATGATTCATGATTCAATTCATGATTCAATTCATGATTCAGGATTCATGATTCAATTCATGATTCAATTCATGATTCATGATTCATGATTCAATTTATGATTCATGATTCATGATTTAATTCATGATTCAATTTATGATTCATGATTCATGATTGAATTCATGATTGAATTCATGATTCATGATTCATGATTCAATTCATGATTCATAAATCATGATTCATAATTCATGATTTATGATTCAATTCATGATTTAATTCATGATTCATGATTCATGATTCATGATTTAATTCATGATTCATGATTCAATTCATGATTCGATTCATGATTCAATTCATGATTCGATTCATGATTCATGAGTCATGATTCAATTATAGATTCATGATTCAATTCATGATTCATGATTCAATTCATGATTCAATTCATGATTCATGATTCATGATTCAAAATTCATGATTCAATTCATGATTCATGATTCAATTCATGATTCATGATTCATGATTCAATTCATGATTCATTATTCATAATTCATGATTCAATTCATGAGTCATGATTCATGATTCAAGTCATGATTTATAATTCATGATTCATGATTCAATTCATGATTCATGATTCAAGATTCATGATTCATGATTCAATTCATTATTCATGATTCTTGATTCAATTCATGATTCATGATTCATGATTCATGATTCGATTCATGATTCATGATTTATGATTTAATTCATGATTCATAATTCATGATTCATGATTTAATTCATGATTCATGATTCATGATTCATGATTCCATTCATGATTCATGATTCATGATTCAATTCATGATTCAATTAATGATTCATGATTCATGATTCAATTCATGATTCATGATTCGATTCATAATTCTTGATTCATGATTCGATTCATGATTCATGATTCATGATTCAATTCATGATTCATGATTTATGATTCATGATTCAATTCATGATTCATGATTCATGATTCATGATTCATGATTCGATATATGATTCATGATAAATGATTCAATTCATGATTCATGATTCAGTTCATGATTCATGAGTCAATTCATGATTTATGATTCATGATTCAATTTATGATTCAATTCATGATTCAATTCATCATTCATGATTCATGATTCATGATTCATGATTCAATTCATGATTCATAATTCATGATTCATGATTCAAATTATGATTCATGATTTGATTCATGATTCTTGATTCATGATTCGATTCATGATTCTTGATTCATGATTCAATTCATGATTCATGATTTGATTCATTATTCTTGATTCATGATTCGATTCATGATTCTTGATTCATGATTCAATTCATGATTCATGATTCTTGATTCATGATTCAATTCATGATTCATAATTCATGATTCATGAATCAATTCATGATTCAATTCATGATTCATGATTCTTGATTCATGATTCAATTCATGATTCATAATTCATGATTCATGATTCATGATTCGATTCATGATCTATGACTCAATTCATGATTCATGATTCAATTCATGATTCATGATTCATGATTCATGAATCAATTCATTATTCATGATTCATGATTCAATTCATGATTCATGATTCATGATTCATGATTCAATTCATTATTCATGATTCATGATTCAATTCACGATTCATGATTCATGATTCATGATTCATGATTCATGATTCAATTCACGATTCATGATTCATGATTCATGATTCAATTCATGATTCATGATTCAATTCATGATTCATGATTCATGATTCAATTCATGATTCATGATTCATGATTCATGATTCAATTCATGATTCATGATTCAATTCATGATTCATAATTCATGATTCAATTCATGATTCATGATTTAATTCATGATTTATGATTCATGATTCAATTTATGATTCATGATTCATGATTCATGATTCATGATTCAATTCATGATTCATGATTCAATTCATGATTCATGATTCATGATTCATGATTCGATATATGATTCATGATAAATGATTCAATTCATGATTCATGATTCAGTTCATGATTCATGAGTCAATTCATGATTTATGATTCATGATTCAATTTATGATTCATGATTCATGATTCATGATTCAATTCATGATTCAATTCATGATTCAATTCATGATTCATGATTCATGATTCATGATTCATGATTCAATTCATGATTCATAATTCATGATTCATGATTCAAATTATGATTCATGATTCATGATTCTTGATTCATGATTCGATTCATGATTCTTGATTCATGATTCAATTCATGATTCATGATTTGATTCATTATTCTTGATTCATGATTCGATTCATGATTCTTGATTCATGATTCAATTCATGATTCTTGATTCATGATTCAATTCATGATTCATAATTTATGATTCATGATTCAATTCATGATTCATGATTCATGATTCAATTCATGATTCATGATTCATGATTCATGATTCGATATATGATTCATGATAAATGATTCAATTCATGATTCATGATTCAGTTCATGATTCATGAGTCAAATTTATGATTTATGATTCATGATTCAATTTATGATTCATGATTCATGATTCATGATTCAATTCATGATTCAATTCATGATTCATTATTCAATTCATGATTCATGATTCAATTCATGATTTATGATTCATGATTCGATTCATGATTCATAATTCAATTTATGATTCATGATTCATGATTCATGATTCAATTCATGATTCAAATCATGATTCATTATTTATGATTCTTGATTCATGATTCAATTCATGATTCATAATTTATGATTCATGAATCAATTCATGATTCATAATTCATGATTCATGATTAGATTCATGATTCATGATTTATGATTCATGATTCATGATTCGATTCATGATTCATGATCTATGATTCAATACATGATTCATGATTCATGATTCATGATTCAATTCATGATTCATGATTCATGATTCATGATTCAATTCATGATTCATGATTTATGATTCATGATTCAATTCATGATTCATGATTCAATTCATGATTCATGATTCATGATTCATGATTCATGATTTATGATTCATGATTCAATTCATGATTCATGATTCATGATTCATGATTCAATTCATGATTCATGATTCAATTCATGATTCATGATTCGATTTATGATTCATGATTCATTATTCAATTCATGATTCATGATTCAATTCATGATTTATGATTCATGATTCGATTCATGATTCATAATTCAATTTATGATTCATGATTCATGATTCAATTCATGATTCAAATCATGATTCATTATTTATGATTCTTGATTCATGATTCAATTCATGATTCATAATTTATGATTCATGAATCAATTCATGATTCATAATTCATGATTCATGATTAGATTCATGATTCATGATTTATGATTCATGATTCATGATTCGATTCATGATTCATGATCTATGATTCAATACATGATTCATGATTCATGATTCATGATTCAATTCATGATTCATGATTCATGATTCATGATTCAATTCATGATTCATGATTTATGATTCATGATTCAATTCATGATTCATGATTCAATTCATGATTCATGATTCATGATTCATGATTTAATTCATGATTCATGATTCATGATTCATGATTCAATTCATGATTCATGATTCAATTCATGATTCATAATTCATGATTCATGATTCAATTCATGATTCATGATTCATGATTCATGATTCATGATTCAATTCATGATTCATGATTCATGATTCATGATTCAATTCATGATTCATGATTCAATTCATGATTCATAATTCATGATTCATGATTCAATTCATGATTCATGATTTGATTCATGATTCTTGATTTATGATTCATAATTCATGATTCATGATTCAATTCATGTTTCATGATTCAATTCATGATTCATAATTCATGATTCATGATTCAATTCATGATTCATGATTTGATTCATGATTCTTGATTTATGATTCATAATTCATGATTCATGATTCAATTCATGATTCATGATTCAATTCATGATTCATAATTCATGATTCATGATTCAATTCATGATTCATGATTCATGATTCATGATTCAATTCATGATTTATGATTCATGATTCAATTTATGATTCATGATTCATGATTCATGATTCAATTCATGATTCAATTCATGATTCATGATTCATGATTCATGATTCAATTCATGATTCATGATTCAATTCATGATTCATGATTCAATTCATGATTCATGATTTGATTCATGATTCTTGATTTATGGTTCATAATTCATGATTCATGATTCAATTCATGATTCATGATTCAATTCATGATTCATAATTCATGATTCATGATTCAATTCATGATTCATGATTCATGATTCATGATTCAATTCATGATTCATGATTCAATTCATGATTCATAATTCATGATTCATGATTCAATTCATGATTCATGATTTGATTCATGATTCTTGATTTATGATTCATAATTCATGATTCATGATTCAATTCATGTTTCATGATTCAATTCATGATTCATAATTCATGATTCATGATTCAATTCATGATTCATGATTTGATTCATGATTCTTGATTTATGATTCATAATTCATGATTCATGATTCAATTCATGATTCATGATTCAATTCATGATTCATAATTCATGATTCATGATTCAATTCATGATTCATGATTCATGATTCATGATTCAATTCATGATTTATGATTCATGATTCAATTTATGATTCATGATTCATGATTCATGATTCATTTCATGATTCAATTCATGATTCATGATTCATGATTCATGATTCAATTCATGATTCATGATTCAATTCATGATTCATGATTCAATTCATGATTCATGATTTGATTCATGATTCTTGATTTATGATTCATAATTCATGATTCATGATTCAATTCATGATTCATGATTCAATTCATGATTCATAATTCATGATTCATGATTCAATTCATGATTCATGATTCATGATTCAATTCATGATTCATGATTCAATTCATGATTCATAATTCATGATTCATGATTCAATTCATGATTCATGATTCATGATTCATGATTCATGATTCAATTCATGATTCATGATTCATGATTCATGATTCAATTCATGATTCATGATTCAATTCATGATTCATAATTCATGATTCATGATTCAATTCATGATTCATGATTTGATTCATGATTCTTGATTCATGATTCATGATTCAATTCATGATTCATGATTCAATTCATGATTCATGATTCAATTCATGATTCATAATTCATGATTCATGATTCAATTCATGATTCATGATTCATGATTCATGATTCATGATTCAATTCATGATTCATGATTCATGATTCATGATTCAATTCATGATTCATGATTCAATTCATGATTCATAATTCATGATTCATGATTCAATTCATGATTCATGATTTGATTCATGATTCTTGATTCATGATTCATGATTCAATTCATGATTCATGATTCAATTCATGATTCATAATTCATGATTCATGATTCAATTCATGATTCATGATTCATGATTCATGATTCATGATTCAATTCATGATTCATGATTCATGATTCATGATTCAATTCATGATTCATGATTCAATTCATGATTCATAATTCATGATTCATGATTCAATTCATGATTCATGATTTGATTCATGATTCTTGATTTATGATTCATAATTCATGATTCATGATTCAATTCATGTTTCATGATTCAATTCATGATTCATAATTCATGATTCATGATTCAATTCATGATTCATGATTTGATTCATGATTCTTGATTTATGATTCATAATTCATGATTCATGATTCAATTCATGATTCATGATTCAATTCATGATTCATAATTCATGATTCATGATTCAATTCATGATTCATGATTCATGATTCATGATTCAATTCATGATTTATGATTCATGATTCAATTTATGATTCATGATTCATGATTCATGATTCAATTCATGATTCAATTCATGATTCATGATTCATGATTCATGATTCAATTCATGATTCATGATTCAATTCATGATTCATGATTCAATTCATGATTCATGATTTGATTCATGATTCTTGATTTATGATTCATAATTCATGATTCATGATTCAATTCATGATTTATGATTCAATTCATGATTCATAATTCATGATTCATGATTCAATTCATGATTCATGATTCATGATTCATGATTCAATTCATGATTCATGATTCAATTCATGATTCATAATTCATGATTCATGATTCAATTCATGATTCATGATTTGATTCATGATTCTTGATTTATGATTCATAATTCATGATTCATGATTCAATTCATGTTTCATGATTCAATTCATGATTCATAATTCATGATTCATGATTCAATTCATGATTCATGATTTGATTCATGATTCTTGATTTATGATTCATAATTCATGATTCATGATTCAATTCATGATTCATGATTCAATTCATGATTCATAATTCATGATTCATGATTCAATTCATGATTCATGATTCATGATTCATGATTCAATTCATGATTTATGATTCATGATTCAATTTATGATTCATGATTCATGATTCATGATTCAATTCATGATTCAATTCATGATTCATGATTCATGATTCATGATTCAATTCATGATTCATGATTCAATTCATGATTCATGATTCAATTCATGATTCATGATTTGATTCATGATTCTTGATTTATGATTCATAATTCATGATTCATGATTCAATTCATGATTCATGATTCAATTCATGATTCATAATTCATGATTCATGATTCAATTCATGATTCATGATTCAATTCATGATTCATAATTCATAATTCATGATTCAATTCATGATTCATGATTTGATTCATGATTCTTGATTCATGATTCGATTCATGATTCTTGATTCATGATTCAATTCATGATTCATGATTTGATTCATGATTCTTGATTCATGATTCGATTCATGATTCTTGATTCATGATTCAATTCATGATTCATGATTTTAGATTCATGATTCAATTCATGATTCATAATTCATGATTCATGTATCAATTCATGATTCATAATTCATGATTCATGATTAGATTCATGATTCATGATTCATGATTTATGATTCATGATTTATGATTCATGATTCGATTCATGATCTATGACTCAATTCATGATTCACGATTCATGATTCAATTCATGATTCATGATTCATGATTCATCATTCAATTCATGATTAATGATTCATGATTCATGATTCAATTCATGATTCATGATTCATGATTCATGATTCAATTCATGATTCATGATTCATGATTCATGATTCATGATTCAATTCATGATTCATGATTCAATTCATGATTCAATTCATGATTCATGATTCATGATTCAATTCATGATTCAATTCATGATTCATGATTCAATTTATGATTCATGATTCATGATTCATGATTCATGAGTCATGATTCAATTCTAGATTCATGATTCAATTCATGATTCATGATTCATGATTCATGATTCATAATTCATGATTCAATTCATGATTCATGATTCAAGATTCATGATTCATGATTCAATTCATGATTCATGATTCATGATTCAATTCATGATTCATAATTCATGATTCAATTCATGATTCATGATTCAAGATTCATGATTCATGATTCAATTCATGATTCATGATTCTTGATTCAATTCATGATTCATGATTCATGATTCATGATTCGATTCATGATTCATGATTCATGATTCAATTCAAGATTCATGATTCATGATTCATGATTCAATTCATGATTCATAATTCATGATTCATGATTTAATTCATGATTCATGATTCAATTCATGATTCAATTCATGATTCATGATTCGATTCATGATTCATGATTCATGATTCATAATTCATGATTCAATTCATGATTCATGATTCGATTCATGATTCATGATTCATGATTCAATTCATGATTCAATTCATGATTCAGGATTCATGATTCAATTCATGATTCAATTCATGATTCATGATTCATGATTCAATTTATGATTCATGATTCATGATTTAATTCATGATTCAATTTATGATTCATGATTCATGATTGAATTCATGATTGAATTCATGATTCATGATTCATGATTCAATTCATGATTCATAAATCATGATTCATAATTCATGATTTATGATTCAATTCATGATTTAATTCATGATTCATGATTCATGATTCATGATTCATGATTTAATTCATGATTCATGATTCAATTCATGATTCGATTCATGATTCAATTCATGATTCGATTCATGATTCATGAGTCATGATTCAATTATAGATTCATGATTCAATTCATGATTCATGATTCAATTCATGATTCAATTCATGATTCATGATTCATGATTCAAAATTCATGATTCAATTCATGATTCATGATTCAATTCATGATTCATGATTCATGATTCAATTCATGATTCATTATTCATAATTCATGATTCAATTCATGAGTCATGATTCATGATTCAAGTCATGATTTATAATTCATGATTCATGATTCAATTCATGATTCATGATTCAAGATTCATGATTCATGATTCAATTCATGATTCATGATTCTTGATTCAATTCATGATTCATGATTCATGATTCATGATTCGATTCATGATTCATGATTTATGATTTAATTCATGATTCATAATTCATGATTCATGATTTAATTCATGATTCATGATTCATGATTCATGATTCAATTCATGATTCATGATTCATGATTCAATTCATGATTCAATTAATGATTCATGATTCATGATTCAATTCATGATTCATGATTCGATTCATAATTCTTGATTCATGATTCGATTCATGATTCATGATTCATGATTCAATTCATGATTCATGATTTATGATTCATGATTCAATTCATGATTCATGATTCATGATTCATGATTCGATATATGATTCATGATAAATGATTCAATTCATGATTCATGATTCAGTTCATGATTCATGAGTCAATTCATGATTTATGATTCATGATTCAATTTATGATTCAATTCATGATTCAATTCATCATTCATGATTCATGATTCATGATTCAATTCATGATTCATAATTCATGATTCATGATTCAAATTATGATTCATGATTTGATTCATGATTCTTGATTCATGATTCGATTCATGATTCTTGATTCATGATTCAATTCATGATTCATGATTTGATTCATTATTCTTGATTCATGATTCGATTCATGATTCTTGATTCATGATTCAATTCATGATTCATGATTCTTGATTCATGATTCAATTCATGATTCATAATTCATGATTCATGAATCAATTCATGATTCAATTCATGATTCATGATTCTTGATTCATGATTCAATTCATGATTCATAATTCATGATTCATGATTCATGATTCGATTCATGATCTATGACTCAATTCATGATTCATGATTCAATTCATGATTCATGATTCATGATTCATGAATCAATTCATTATTCATGATTCATGATTCAATTCATGATTCATGATTCATGATTCATGATTCAATTCATTATTCATGATTCATGATTCAATTCACGATTCATTAATCATGATTCATGATTCATGATTCATGATTCAATTCATGATTCATGATTCATGATTCATGATTCAATTCATGATTCATGATTCAATTCATGATTCATGATTCATGATTCAATTCATGATTCATGATTCATGATTCATGATTCAATTCATGATTCATGATTCAATTCATGATTCATAATTCATGATTCAATTCATGATTCATGATTTAATTCATGATTTATGATTCATGATTCAATTTATGATTCATGATTCATGATTCATGATTCATGATTCAATTCATGATTCATGATTCAATTCATGATTCATGATTCATGATTCATGATTCGATATATGATTCATGATAAATGATTCAATTCATGATTCATGATTCAGTTCATGATTCATGAGTCAATTCATGATTTATGATTCATGATTCAATTTATGATTCATGATTCATGATTCATGATTCAATTCATGATTCAATTCATGATTCAATTCATGATTCATGATTCATGATTCATGATTCATGATTCAATTCATGATTCATAATTCATGATTCATGATTCAAATTATGATTCATGATTTGATTCATGATTCTTGATTCATGATTCGATTCATGATTCTTGATTCATGATTCAATTCATGATTCATGATTTGATTCATTATTCTTGATTCATGATTCGATTCATGATTCTTGATTCATGATTCAATTCATGATTCTTGATTCATGATTCAATTCATGATTCATAATTTATGATTCATGATTCAATTCATGATTCATGATTCATGATTCAATTCATGATTCATGATTCATGATTCATGATTCATGATTCGATATATGATTCATGATAAATGATTCAATTCATGATTCATGATTCAGTTCATGATTCATGAGTCAAATTTATGATTTATGATTCATGATTCAATTTATGATTCATGATTCATGATTCATGATTCAATTCATGATTCAATTCATGATTCAATTCATCATTCATGATTCATGATTCATGATTCATGATTCAATTCATGATTCATAATTCATGATTCATGATTCAAATTATGATTCATGATTTGATTCATGATTCTTGATTCATGATTCGATTCATGATTCTTGATTCATGATTCAATTCATGATTCATGATTTGATTCATTATTCTTGATTCATGATTCGATTCATGATTCTTGATTCATGATTCAATTCATGATTCATGATTCTTGATTCATGATTCAATTCATGATTCATAATTCATGATTCATGAATCAATTCATGATTCAATTCATGATTCACGATTCTTGATTCATGATTCAATTCATGATTCATAATTCATGATTCATGATTCATGATTCGATTCATGATCTATGACTCAATTCATGATTCATGATTCAATTCATGATTCATGATTCATGATTCATGAATCAATTCATTATTCATGATTCATGATTCAATTCATGATTCATGATTCATGATTCATGATTCAATTCATTATTCATGATTCATGATTCAATTCATGATTCATGATTCATGATTCATGATTCATGATTCATGATTCAATTCATGATTCATGATTCATGATTCATGATTCAATTCATGATTCATGATTCAATTCATGATTCATGATTCATGATTCAATTCATGATTCATGATTCATGATTCATGATTCAATTCATGATTCATGATTCAATTCATGATTCATAATTCATGATTCAATTCATGATTCATGATTTAATTCATGATTTATGATTCATGATTCAATTTATGATTCATGATTCATGATTCATGAATCAATTCATTATTCATGATTCATGATTCAATTCATGATTCATGATTCAATTCATTATTCATGATTCATGATTCAATTCATGATTCATGATTCATGATTCATGATTCATGATTCATGATTCAATTCATGATTCTTGATTCATGATTCAATTCATGATTCATGATTCAATTCATGATTCATGATTCAATTCATGATTCATGATTCATGATTCATGATTCAATTCATGATTCATGATTCAATTCATGATTCATGATTCATGATTCAATTCATGATTCATGATTTAATTCATGATTTATGATTCATGATTCAATTTATGATTCATGATTCATGATTCATGATTCAATTCATGATTCATGATTCAATTCATGATTCATGATTCATGATTCGATATATGATTCATGATAAATGATTCAATTCATGATTCATGATTCAGTTCATGATTCATGAGTCAATTCATGATTTATGATTCATGATTCAATTTATGATTCATGATTCATGATTCATGATTCAATTCATGATTCAATTCATGATTCATGATTCATGATTCATGATTCATGATTCAATTCATGATTCATAATTCATGATTCATGATTCAATTCATGATTCATGATTTGATTCATGATTCTTGATTCATGATTCGATTCATGATTCTTGATTCATGATTCAATTCATGATTCATGATTTGATTCATGATTCTTGATTCATGATTCGATTCATGATTCTTGATTCATGATTCAATTCATGATTCATGATTCTTGATTCATGATTCAATTCATGATTCATAATTCATGATTCATGAATCAATTCATGATTCATAATTCATGATTCATGATTAGATTCATGATTCATGATTTATGATTCATGATTCATGATTCATGATTCGATTCATGATCTATGACTCAATTCATGATTCATGATTCAATTCATGATTCATGATTCATGATTCATGATTCAATTCATGATTCATGATTCATGATTCATGATTCAATTCATGATTCATGATTCATGATTCATGATTCATGATTCAATTCATGATTCATGATTTAATTCATGATTCATAATTCATGATTCATGATTCAATTCATGATTCATGATTCATGATTCATGATTCAATTCATGATTCATGATTCAATTCATGATTTATGATTCATGATTCAATTTATGATTCATGATTCATGATTCATGATTCAATTCATGATTTAATTCATGATTCATGATTCATGATTCATGATTCAATTCATGATTCATGATTCAATTCATGATTCATAATTCATGATTCATAATTTAATTCATGATTCATGATTTGATTCATGATTCTTGATTTATGATTCATAATTCATGATTCATGATTCAATTCATGATTCATGATTCAATTCATGATTCATAATTCATGATTCATGATTCAATTCATGATTCATGATTCAATTCATGATTCATAATTCATGATTCATGATTCAATTCATGATTCATGATTTGATTCATGATTCTTGATTCATGATTCGATTCATGATTCTTGATTCATGATTCAATTCATGATTCATGATTTGATTCATGATTCTTGATTCATGATTCGATTCATGATTCTTGATTCATGATTCAATTCATGATTCATGATTCTTGATTCATGATTCAATTCATGATTCATAATTCATGATTCATGATTAGATTCATGATTCATGATTTATGATTCATGATTCGATTCATGATTCTTGATTCATGATTCAATTCATGATTCATGATTCTTGATTCATGATTCAATTCATGATTCATAATTCATGATTCATGATTAGATTCATGATTCATGATTTATGATTCATGATTCATGATTCATGATTCAATTTATGATCTATGACTCAATTCATGATTCATGATTTATTATTCAATTCATGATTCATGATTCATGATTCATCATTCAATTCATGATTAATGATTCATGATTCATGATTCAATTCATGATTCATGATTCATGATTCATGATTCAATTCATGATTCATGATTCATGATTCATGATTCATGATTCAATTCATGATTCATGATTCATGATTCAATTCATGATTCAATTCATGATTCATGATTCATGATTCAATTCATGATTCATAAATCATGATTCATAATTCATGATTTATGATTCAATTCATGATTCAATTCATGATTCATGATTCATGATTCATGACTCATGATTCATGATTTAATTCATGATTCATGATTCAATTCATGATTCGATTAATGATTCAATTCATGATTCGATTCATGATTCATGATTCATGATTCGATTCATGATTCATGAGTCATGATTCAATTCTAGATTCATGATTCAATTCATGATTCATGATTCATGATTCATGATTCATGATTCATAATTCATGATTCAATTCATGATTCATGATTCAAGATTCATGATTCAATTCATGATTCATGATTCATGATTCAATTCATGATTCATAATTCATGATTCAATTCATGATTCATGATTCAAGATTCATGATTCATGATTCAATTCATGATTCATGATTCTTGATTCAATTCATGATTCATGATTCACGATTCATGATTCGATTCATGATTCATGATTCATGATTCAATTCAAGATTCATGATTCATGATTCATGATTCATGATTCAATTCATGATTCATAATTCATGATTCATGATTTAATTCATGATTCATGATCCATGATTCATGATTCAATTCATGATTCATGATTCAATTCATGATTCAATTCATGATTCATAATTCATGATTCAATTCATGATTCATGATTCGATTCATGATTCATAATTCATGATTCATGATTCAATTCATGATTCATGATTCATGATTCAATTCATGATTCATGATTCATGATTCATGATTCAATTCATGATTCATGATTCATGATTCACTTCATAATTCATGATTCATGATTCAATTCATGATTCATGATTCATGATTCAATTCATGATTCAATTCATGATTCATGATTCATGATTCAATTTATGATTCATGATTCATGATTTAATTCATGATTTAATTTATGATTCATGATTCATGATTCAATTCATGATTCAATTCATGATTCATGATTCATGATTCAATTCATGATTCATAAATCATGATTCATAATTCATGATTTATGATTCAATTCATGATTAAATTCATGATTCATGATTCATGATTCATGATTTATGATTCATGATTTAATTCATGATTCATGATTCAATTCATGATTCGATTCATGATTCATGATTCATGATTTGATTCATGATTCCTGAGTCATGATTCAATTCTAGATTCATGATTCAATTCATGATTCATGATTCAATTCATCATTCAATTCATGATTCATGATTCACGATTCATGATTCATGATTCAATTCATGATTCATGATTCATGATTCAATTCATGATTCATAATTCATGATTCAATTCATGATTCATGATTCAAGATTCATGATTCATGATTCAATTCATGATTCATGATTCTTGATTCAATTCATGATTCATGATTCATGATTCATGATTCGATTCATGATTCATGATTCATGATTCAATTCATGATTCATGATTCAATTCATGATTCATAATTCATGATTCATGATTCAATACATGATTCATGATCCATGATTCATGATTCAATTCATGATTCATGATTCAATTCATGATTCAATTCATGATTCATAATTCATTATTCAATTCATGATTCATGATTCGATTCATAATTTTTGATTCATGATTCGATTCATGATTCATGATTCATGATTCATGATTCATGATTTATGATTCATGATTCAATTCATGATTCAATTCATGATTCATGATTCATGATTCATGATTCAATTCATGATTCATGATTCAATTCATGATTCATGATTCATGATTCGATTTATGATTCATGATTCTTTATTCAATTCATGATTCATGATTCAATTCATGATTTATGATTCATGATTCGATTCGTGATTCATAATTCAATTTATGATTCATGATTCATGATTCATGATTCAATTCATGATTCAAATCATGATTCATTATTTATGATTCTTGATTCATGATTCAATTCATGATTCATAATTTATGATTCATGAATCAATTCATGATTCATAATTCATGATTCATGATTAGATTCATGATTCATGATTCATGATTTATGATTCATGATTCATGATTCGATTCATGATTCATGATCTATGATTCAATACATGATTCATGATTCATGATTCATGATTCAATTCATGATTCATGATTCAATTCATGATTCATGATTCATGATTCATGATTCAATTCATGATTCATGATTTATGATTCATGATTCAATTCATGATTCATGATTCAATTCATGATTCATGATTTATGATTCATGATTTAATTCATGATTCATGATTCATGATTCATGATTCAATTCATGATTCATGATTTATGATTCATGATTCGATTCATGATCTATGACTCAATTCATGATTCACGATTCATGATTCAATTCATGATTCATGATTCATGATTCATCATTCAATTCATGATTAATGATTCATGATTCATGATTCAATTCATGATTCATGATTCATGATTCATGATTCAATTCATGATTCATGATTCATGATTCATGATTCATGATTCAATTCATGATTCATGATTCAATTCATGATTCAATTCATGATTCATGATTCATGATTCAATTCATGATTCAATTCATGATTCATGATTCATGATTCAATTTATGATTCATGATTCATGATTCATGATTCATGAGTCATGATTCAATTCTAGATTCATGATTCAATTCATGATTCATGATTCATGATTCATGATTCATAATTCATGATTCAATTCATGATTCATGATTCAAGATTCATGATTCATGATTCAATTCATGATTCATGATTCAATTCATGATTCATAATTCATGATTCAATTCATGATTCATGATTCAAGATTCATGATTCATGATTCAATTCATGATTCATGATTCTTGATTCAATTCATGATTCATGATTCATGATTCATGATTCGATTCATGATTCATGATTCATGATTCAATTCAAGATTCATGATTCATGATTCATGATTCAATTCATGATTCATAATTCATGATTCATGATTTAATTCATGATTCATGATTCAATTCATGATTCAATTCATGATTCATGATTCGATTCATGATTCATGATTCATGATTCATAATTCATGATTCAATTCATGATTCATGATTCGATTCATGATTCATGATTCATGATTCAATTCATGATTCAATTCATGATTCAGGATTCATGATTCAATTCATGATTCAATTCATGATTCATGATTCATGATTCAATTTATGATTCATGATTCATGATTTAATTCATGATTCAATTTATGATTCATGATTCATGATTGAATTCATGATTGAATTCATGATTCATGATTCATGATTCAATTCATGATTCATAAATCATGATTCATAATTCATGATTTATGATTCAATTCATGATTTAATTCATGATTCATGATTCATGATTCATGATTCATGATTTAATTCATGATTCATGATTCAATTCATGATTCGATTCATGATTCAATTCATGATTCGATTCATGATTCATGAGTCATGATTCAATTATAGATTCATGATTCAATTCATGATTCATGATTCAATTCATGATTCAATTCATGATTCATGATTCATGATTCAAAATTCATGATTCAATTCATGATTCATGATTCAATTCATGATTCATGATTCATGATTCAATTCATGATTCATTATTCATAATTCATGATTCAATTCATGAGTCATGATTCATGATTCAAGTCATGATTTATAATTCATGATTCATGATTCAATTCATGATTCATGATTCAAGATTCATGATTCATGATTCAATTCATGATTCATGATTCTTGATTCAATTCATGATTCATGATTCATGATTCATGATTCGATTCATGATTCATGATTTATGATTTAATTCATGATTCATAATTCATGATTCATGATTTAATTCATGATTCATGATTCATGATTCATGATTCAATTCATGATTCATGATTCATGATTCAATTCATGATTCAATTAATGATTCATGATTCATGATTCAATTCATGATTCATGATTCGATTCATAATTCTTGATTCATGATTCGATTCATGATTCATGATTCATGATTCAATTCATGATTCATGATTTATGATTCATGATTCAATTCATGATTCATGATTCATGATTCATGATTCGATATATGATTCATGATAAATGATTCAATTCATGATTCATGATTCAGTTCATGATTCATGAGTCAATTCATGATTTATGATTCATGATTCAATTTATGATTCAATTCATGATTCAATTCATCATTCATGATTCATGATTCATGATTCAATTCATGATTCATAATTCATGATTCATGATTCAAATTATGATTCATGATTTGATTCATGATTCTTGATTCATGATTCGATTCATGATTCTTGATTCATGATTCAATTCATGATTCATGATTTGATTCATTATTCTTGATTCATGATTCGATTCATGATTCTTGATTCATGATTCAATTCATGATTCATGATTCTTGATTCATGATTCAATTCATGATTCATAATTCATGATTCATGAATCAATTCATGATTCAATTCATGATTCATGATTCTTGATTCATGATTCAATTCATGATTCATAATTCATGATTCATGATTCATGATTCGATTCATGATCTATGACTCAATTCATGATTCATGATTCAATTCATGATTCATGATTCATGATTCATGAATCAATTCATTATTCATGATTCATGATTCAATTCATGATTCATGATTCATGATTCATGATTCAATTCATTATTCATGATTCATGATTCAATTCACGATTCATGATTCATGATTCATGATTCATGATTCATGATTCAATTCATGATTCATGATTCATGATTCATGATTCAATTCATGATTCATGATTCAATTCATGATTCATGATTCATGATTCAATTCATGATTCATGATTCATGATTCATGATTCAATTCATGATTCATGATTCAATTCATGATTCATAATTCATGATTCAATTCATGATTCATGATTTAATTCATGATTTATGATTCATGATTCAATTTATGATTCATGATTCATGATTCATGATTCATGATTCAATTCATGATTCATGATTCAATTCATGATTCATGATTCATGATTCATGATTCGATATATGATTCATGATAAATGATTCAATTCATGATTCATGATTCAGTTCATGATTCATGAGTCAATTCATGATTTATGATTCATGATTCAATTTATGATTCATGATTCATGATTCATGATTCAATTCATGATTCAATTCATGATTCATGATTCATGATTCATGATTCATGATTCAATTCATGATTCATAATTCATGATTCATGATTCAAATTATGATTCATGATTTGATTCATGATTCTTGATTCATGATTCGATTCATGATTCTTGATTCATGATTCAATTCATGATTCATGATTTGATTCATTATTCTTGATTCATGATTCGATTCATGATTCTTGATTCATGATTCAATTCATGATTCTTGATTCATGATTCAATTCATGATTCATAATTTATGATTCATGATTCAATTCATGATTCATGATTCATGATTCAATTCATGATTCATGATTCGATATATGATTCATGATAAATGATTCAATTCATGATTCATGATTCAGTTCATGATTCATGAGTCAAATTTATGATTTATGATTCATGATTCAATTTATGATTCATGATTCATGATTCATGATTCAATTCATGATTCAATTCATGATTCAATTCATCATTCATGATTCATGATTCATGATTCATGATTCAATTCATGATTCATAATTCATGATTCATGATTCAAATTATGATTCATGATTTGATTCATGATTCTTGATTCATGATTCGATTCATGATTCTTGATTCATGATTCAATTCATGATTCATGATTTGATTCATTATTCTTGATTCATGATTCGATTCATGATTCTTGATTCATGATTCAATTCATGATTCATGATTCTTGATTCATGATTCAATTCATGATTCATAATTCATGATTCATGAATCAATTCATGATTCAATTCATGATTCACGATTCTTGATTCATGATTCAATTCATGATTCATAATTCATGATTCATGATTCATGATTCGATTCATGATCTATGACTCAATTCATGATTCATGATTCAATTCATGATTCATGATTCATGATTCATGAATCAATTCATTATTCATGATTCATGATTCAATTCATGATTCATGATTCATGATTCATGATTCAATTCATTATTCATGATTCATGATTCAATTCATGATTCATGATTCATGATTCATGATTCATGATTCATGATTCAATTCATGATTCATGATTCATGATTCATGATTCAATTCATGATTCATGATTCAATTCATGATTCATGATTCATGATTCAATTCATGATTCATGATTCATGATTCATGATTCAATTCATGATTCATGATTCAATTCATGATTCATAATTCATGATTCAATTCATGATTCATGATTTAATTCATGATTTATGATTCATGATTCAATTTATGATTCATGATTCATGATTCATGAATCAATTCATTATTCATGATTCATGATTCAATTCATGATTCATGATTCATGATTCATGATTCAATTCATTATTCATGATTCATGATTCAATTCATGATTCATGATTCATGATTCATGATTCATGATTCATGATTCAATTCATGATTCTTGATTCATGATTCAATTCATGATTCATGATTCAATTCATGATTCATGATTCAATTCATGATTCATGATTCATGATTCATGATTCAATTCATGATTCATGATTCAATTCATGATTCATGATTCATGATTCAATTCATGATTCATGATTTAATTCATGATTTATGATTCATGATTCAATTTATGATTCATGATTCATGATTCATGATTCAATTCATGATTCATGATTCAATTCATGATTCATGATTCATGATTCGATATATGATTCATGATAAATGATTCAATTCATGATTCATGATTCAGTTCATGATTCATGAGTCAATTCATGATTTATGATTCATGATTCAATTTATGATTCATGATTCATGATTCATGATTCAATTCATGATTCAATTCATGATTCATGATTCATGATTCATGATTCATGATTCAATTCATGATTCATAATTCATGATTCATGATTCAATTCATGATTCATGATTTGATTCATGATTCTTGATTCATGATTCGATTCATGATTCTTGATTCATGATTCAATTCATGATTCATGATTTGATTCATGATTCTTGATTCATGATTCGATTCATGATTCTTGATTCATGATTCAATTCATGATTCATGATTCTTGATTCATGATTCAATTCATGATTCATAATTCATGATTCATGAATCAATTCATGATTCATAATTCATGATTCATGATTAGATTCATGATTCATGATTTATGATTCATGATTCATGATTCATGATTCGATTCATGATCTATGACTCAATTCATGATTCATGATTCAATTCATGATTCATGATTCATGATTCATGATTCAATTCATGATTCATGATTCATGATTCATGATTCAATTCATGATTCATGATTCATGATTCATGATTCATGATTCAATTCATGATTCATGATTTAATTCATGATTCATAATTCATGATTCATGATTCAATTCATGATTCATGATTCATGATTCATGATTCAATTCATGATTCATGATTCAATTCATGATTTATGATTCATGATTCAATTTATGATTCATGATTCATGATTCATGATTCAATTCATGATTTAATTCATGATTCATGATTCATGATTCATGATTCAATTCATGATTCATGATTCAATTCATGATTCATAATTCATGATTCATGATTTAATTCATGATTCATGATTTGATTCATGATTCTTGATTTATGATTCATAATTCATGATTCATGATTCAATTCATGATTCATGATTCAATTCATGATTCATAATTCATGATTCATGATTCAATTCATGATTCATGATTCAATTCATGATTCATAATTCATGATTCATGATTCAATTCATGATTCATGATTTGATTCATGATTCTTGATTCATGATTCGATTCATGATTCTTGATTCATGATTCAATTCATGATTCATGATTCTTGATTCATGATTCAATTCATGATTCATAATTCATGATTCATGATTAGATTCATGATTCATGATTTATGATTCATGATTCGATTCATGATTCTTGATTCATGATTCAATTCATGATTCATGATTCTTGATTCATGATTCAATTCATGATTCATAATTCATGATTCATGATTAGATTCATGATTCATGATTTATGATTCATGATTCATGATTCATGATTCAATTTATGATCTATGACTCAATTCATGATTCATGATTTATTATTCAATTCATGATTCATGATTCATGATTCATCATTCAATTCATGATTAATGATTCATGATTCATGATTCAATTCATGATTCATGATTCATGATTTATGATTCAATTCATGATTCATGATTCATGATTCATGATTCATGATTCAATTCATGATTCATGATTCATGATTCAATTCATGATTCAATTCATGATTCATGATTCATGATTCAATTCATGATTCATAAATCATGATTCATAATTCATGATTTATGATTCAATTCATGATTCAATTCATGATTCATGATTCATGATTCATGACTCATGATTCATGATTTAATTCATGATTCATGATTCAATTCATGATTCGATTAATGATTCAATTCATGATTCGATTCATGATTCATGATTCATGATTCGATTCATGATTCATGAGTCATGATTCAATTCTAGATTCATGATTCAATTCATGATTCATGATTCATGATTCATGATTCATGATTCATAATTCATGATTCAATTCATGATTCATGATTCAAGATTCATGATTCAATTCATGATTCATGATTCATGATTCAATTCATGATTCATAATTCATGATTCAATTCATGATTCATGATTCAAGATTCATGATTCATGATTCAATTCATGATTCATGATTCTTGATTCAATTCATGATTCATGATTCACGATTCATGATTCGATTCATGATTCATGATTCATGATTCAATTCAAGATTCATGATTCATGATTCATGATTCATGATTCAATTCATGATTCATAATTCATGATTCATGATTTAATTCATGATTCATGATCCATGATTCATGATTCAATTCATGATTCATGATTCAATTCATGATTCAATTCATGATTCATAATTCATGATTCAATTCATGATTCATGATTCGATTCATGATTCATAATTCATGATTCATGATTCAATTCATGATTCATGATTCATGATTCAATTCATGATTCATGATTCATGATTCATGATTCAATTCATGATTCATGATTCATGATTCACTTCATAATTCATGATTCATGATTCAATTCATGATTCAATTCATGATTCATGATTCATGATTCAATTCATGATTCAATTCATGATTCATGATTCATGATTCAATTTATGATTCATGATTCATGATTTAATTCATGATTTAATTTATGATTCATGATTCATGATTCAATTCATGATTCAATTCATGATTCATGATTCATGATTCAATTCATGATTCATAAATCATGATTCATAATTCATGATTTATGATTCAATTCATGATTAAATTCATGATTCATGATTCATGATTCATGATTTATGATTCATGATTTAATTCATGATTCATGATTCAATTCATGATTCGATTCATGATTCATGATTCATGATTTGATTCATGATTCCTGAGTCATGATTCAATTCTAGATTCATGATTCAATTCATGATTCATGATTCAATTCATCATTCAATTCATGATTCATGATTCACGATTCATGATTCATGATTCAATTCATGATTCATGATTCATGATTCAATTCATGATTCATAATTCATGATTCAATTCATGATTCATGATTCAAGATTCATGATTCATGATTCAATTCATGATTCATGATTCTTGATTCAATTCATGATTCATGATTCATGATTCATGATTCGATTCATGATTCATGATTCATGATTCAATTCATGATTCATGATTCATGATTCAATTCATGATTCATAATTCATGATTCATGATTCAATACATGATTCATGATCCATGATTCATGATTCAATTCATGATTCATGATTCAATTCGTGATTCAATTCATGATTCATAATTCATTATTCAATTCATGATTCATGATTCGATTCATAATTTTTGATTCATGATTCGATTCATGATTCATGATTCATGATTCATGATTCATGATTTATGATTCATGATTCAATTCATGATTCAATTCATGATTCATGATTCATGATTCAATTCATGATTCATGATTCAATTCATGATTCATGATTCATGATTCGATTTATGATTCATGATTCTTTATTCAATTCATGATTCATGATTCAATTCATGATTTATGATTCATGATTCGATTCGTGATTCATAATTCAATTTATGATTCATGATTCATGATTCATGATTCAATTCATGATTCAAATCATGATTCATTATTTATGATTCTTGATTCATGATTCAATTCATGATTCATAATTTATGATTCATGAATCAATTCATGATTCATAATTCATGATTCATGATTAGATTCATGATTCATGATTCATGATTTATGATTCATGATTCATGATTCGATTCATGATTCATGATCTATGATTCAATACATGATTCATGATTCATGATTCATGATTCAATTCATGATTCATGATTCAATTCATGATTCATGATTCATGATTCATGATTCAATTCATGATTCATGATTTATGATTCATGATTCAATTCATGATTCATGATTCAATTCATGATTCATGATTCATGATTCATGATTTAATTCATGATTCATGATTCATGATTCATGATTCAATTCATGATTCATGATTCAATTCATGATTCATAATTCATGATTCATGATTCAATTCATGATTCATGATTCATGATTCATGATTCATGATTCAATTCATGATTCATGATTCATGATTCATGATTCAATTCATGATTCATGATTCAATTCATGATTCATAATTCATGATTCATGATTCAATTCATGATTCATGATTTGATTCATGATTCTTGATTTATGATTCATAATTCATGATTCATGATTCAATTCATGATTCATGATTCAATTCATGATTCATAATTCATGATTCATGATTCAATTCATGATTCATGATTCATGATTCATGATTCAATTCATGATTCATGATTCAATTCATGATTTATGATTCATGATTCAATTTATGATTCATGATTCATGATTCATGATTCAATTCATGATTCAATTCATGGTTCATGATTCATGATTCATGATTCAATTCATGATTCATGATTCAATTCATGATTCATGATTCAATTCATGATTCATGATTTGATTCATGATTCTTGATTTATGATTCATAATTCATGATTCATGATTCAATTCATGATTCATGATTCAATTCATGATTTATAATTCATGATTCATGATTCAATTCATGATTCATGATTCAATTCATGATTCATAATTCATAATTCATGATTCAATTCATGATTCATGATTTGATTCATGATTCTTGATTCATGATTCGATTCATGATTCTTGATTCATGATTCAATTCATGATTCATGATTTGATTCATGATTCTTGATTCATGATTCAATTCATGATTCATGATTCTAGATTCATGATTCAATTCATGATTCATAATTCATGATTCATGTATCAATTCATGATTCATAATTCATGATTCATGATTAGATTCATGATTCATGATTCATGATTTATGATTCATGATTTATGATTCATGATTCAATTCATGATCTATGACTCAATTCATGATTCATGATTCATGATTCAATTCATGATTCATGATTCATGATTCATCATTCAATTCATGATTAATGATTCATGATTCATGATTCAATTCATGATTCATGATTCATGATTCATGATTCATGATTCATCATTCAATTCATGATTAATGATTCATGATTCATGATTCAATTCATGATTCATGATTCATGATTCATGATTCAATTCATGATTCATGATTCATGATTCAATTCATGATTCAATTCATGATTCATGATTCAATTCATGATTCAATTCATGATTCATGATTCATGATTCATGATTTATGATTCATGATTTAATTCATGATTCATGATTCATGATTCAATTCATGATTCATGATTCAATTCATGATTCATGATTCATGATTCATGATTCGATTTATGATTCATGATTCATTATTCAATTCATGATTCATGATTCAATTCATGATTTATGATTCATGATTCGATTGATGATTCACAATTCAATTTATGATTCATGATTCATGATTCAATTCATGATTCAAATCATGATTCATTATTCATGATTCTTGAATTATGATTCAATTCATGATTCATAATTCATGATTCATGAATCAATTCATGATTCATAATTCATGATTCATGATTAGATTCATGATTCATGATTCATGATTTATGATTCATGATTCATGATTCGATTCATGATTCATGATCTATGATTCAATACATGATTCATGATTCATGATTCAATTCATGATTCATGATTCATGATTCAATTCATGATTCATGATTTATGATTCATGATTCAATTCATGATTCATGATTCAATTCATGATTCATGATTCATGATTCATGATTTAATTCATGATTCATGATTCATGATTCAATTCATGATTCATGATTCAATTCATGATTCATAATTCATGATTCATGATTCAATTCATGATTCATGATTCATGATTCATGATTCAATTCATGATTCATGATTCATGATTCATGATTCAATTCATGATTCATGATTCAATTCATGATTCATAATTCATGATTCATGATTCAATTCATGATTCATGATTTGATTCATGATTCTTGATTTATTATTCATAATTCATGATTCATGATTCAATTCATGATTCATGATTCAATTCATGATTCATAATTCATGATTCATGATTCAATTCATGATTCATGATTCATGATTCATGATTCAATTCATGATTCATGATTCAATTCATGATTTATGATTCATGATTCAATTTATGATTCATGATTCATGATTCATGATTCAATTCATGATTCAATTCATGATTCATGATTCATGATTCATGATTCAATTCATGATTCATGATTCAATTCATGATTCATAATTCATGATTCATGATTCAATTCATGATTCATGATTCTTGATTTATGATTCATAATTCATGATTCATGATTCAATTCATGATTCATGATTCAATTCATGATTCATAATTCATGATTCATGATTCAATTCATGATTCATGATTCAATTCATGATTCATAATTCATGATTCATGATTCAATTCATGATTCATGATTTGATTCATGATTCTTGATTCATGATTCGATTCATGATTCTTGATTCATGATTCAATACATGATTCATGATTCATGATTCATGATTCAATTCATGATTCATGATTCATGATTCATGATTCATGATTCAATTCATGATTCATGATTCAATTCATGATTCATGATTCAATTCATGATTCATGATTCATGATTCGATTTATGATTCATGATTCTTTATTCAATTCATGATTCATGATTCAATTCATGATTTATGATTCATGATTCGATTCGTGATTCATAATTCAATTTATGATTCATGATTCATGATTCATGATTCAATTCATGATTCAAATCATGATTCATTATTTATGATTCTTGATTCATGATTCAATTCATGATTCATAATTTATGATTCATGAATCAATTCATGATTCATAATTCATGATTCATGATTAGATTCATGATTCATGATTCATGATTTATGATTCATGATTCATGATTCGATTCATGATTCATGATCTATGATTCAATACATGATTCATGATTCATGATTCATGATTCAATTCATGATTCATGATTCAATTCATGATTCATGATTCATGATTCATGATTCAATTCATGATTCATGATTTATGATTCATGATTCAATTCATGATTCATGATTCAATTCATGATTCATGATTCATGATTCATGATTTAATTCATGATTCATGATTCATGATTCATGATTCAATTCATGATTCATGATTCAATTCATGATTCATAATTCATGATTCATGATTCAATTCATGATTCATGATTCATGATTCATGATTCAATTCATGATTCATGATTCATGATTCATGATTCAATTCATGATTCATGATTCAATTCATGATTCATAATTCATGATTCATGATTCAATTCATGATTCATGATTTGATTCATGATTCTTGATTTATGATTCATAATTCATGATTCATGATTCAATTCATGATTCATGATTCAATTCATGATTCATAATTCATGATTCATGATTCAATTCATGATTCATGATTCATGATTCATGATTCAATTCATGATTCATGATTCAATTCATGATTTATGATTCATGATTCAATTTATGATTCATGATTCATGATTCATGATTCAATTCATGATTCAATTCATGGTTCATGATTCATGATTCATGATTCAATTCATGATTCATGATTCAATTCATGATTCATGATTCAATTCATGATTCATGATTTGATTCATGATTCTTGATTTATGATTCATAATTCATGATTCATGATTCAATTCATGATTCATGATTCAATTCATGATTTATAATTCATGATTCATGATTCAATTCATGATTCATGATTCAATTCATGATTCATAATTCATAATTCATGATTCAATTCATGATTCATGATTTGATTCATGATTCTTGATTCATGATTCGATTCATGATTCTTGATTCATGATTCAATTCATGATTCATGATTTGATTCATGATTCTTGATTCATGATTAAATTCATGATTCATGATTCTAGATTCATGATTCAATTCATGATTCATAATTCATGATTCATGTATCAATTCATGATTCATAATTCATGATTCATGATTAGATTCATGATTCATGATTCATGATTTATGATTCATGATTTATGATTCATGATTCAATTCATGATCTATGACTCAATTCATGATTCATGATTCATGATTCAATTCATGATTCATGATTCATGATTCATCATTCAATTCATGATTAATGATTCATGATTCATGATTCAATTCATGATTCATGATTCATGATTCATCATTCAATTCATGATTAATGATTCATGATTCATGATTCAATTCATGATTCATGATTCATGATTCATGATTCAATTCATGATTCATGATTCATGATTCAATTCATGATTCAATTCATGATTCATGATTCATGATTCAATTCATGATTCAATTCATGATTCATGATTCATGATTCAATTTATGATTCATGATTCATGATTTAATTCATGATTCAATTTATGATTCATGATTCATGATTCAATTCATGATTCAATTCATGATTCATGATTCATGATTCATGATTTATGATTCATGATTTAATTCATGATTCATGATTCATGATTCAATTCATGATTCATGATTCAATTCATGATTCATGATTCATGATTCATGATTCGATTTATGATTCATGATTCATTATTCAATTCATGATTCATGATTCAATTCATGATTTATGATTCATGATTCGATTGATGATTCACAATTCAATTTATGATTCATGATTCATGATTCAATTCATGATTCAAATCATGATTCATTATTCATGATTCTTGAATTATGATTCAATTCATGATTCATAATTCATGATTCATGAATCAATTCATGATTCATAATTCATGATTCATGATTAGATTCATGATTCATGATTCATGATTTATGATTCATGATTCATGATTCGATTCATGATTCATGATCTATGATTCAATACATGATTCATGATTCATGATTCAATTCATGATTCATGATTCATGATTCATGATTCAATTCATGATTCATGATTTATGATTCATGATTCAATTCATGATTCATGATTCAATTCATGATTCATTATTCATGATTCATGATTTAATTCATGATTCATGATTCATGATTCAATTCATGATTCATGATTCAATTCATGATTCATAATTCATGATTCATGATTCAATTCATGATTCATGATTCATGATTCAATTCATGATTCATGATTCATGATTCATGATTCAATTCATGATTCATGATTCAATTCATGATTCATAATTCATGATTCATGATTCAATTCATGATTCATGATTTGATTCATGATTCTTGATTTATTATTCATAATTCATGATTCATGATTCAATTCATGATTCATGATTCAATTCATGATTCATAATTCATGATTCATGATTCAATTCATGATTCATGATTCATGATTCATGATTCATGATTCAATTCATGATTCATGATTCAATTCATGATTTATGATTCATGATTCAATTTATGATTCATGATTCATGATTCATGATTCAATTCATGATTCAATTCATGATTCATGATTCATGATTCATGATTCAATTCATGATTCATGATTCAATTCATGATTCATAATTCATGATTCATGATTCAATTCATGATTCATGATTCTTGATTTATGATTCATAATTCATGATTCATGATTCAATTCATGATTCATGATTCAATTCATGATTCATAATTCATGATTCATGATTCAATTCATGATTCATGATTCAATTCATGATTCATAATTCATGATTCATGATTCAATTCATGATTCATGATTTGATTCATGATTCTTGATTCATGATTCGATTCATGATTCTTGATTCATGATTCAATACATGATTCATGATTCATGATTCATGATTCAATTCATGATTCATGATTCAATTCATGATTCATGATTTATGATTCATGATTCAATTCATGATTCATGATTCAATTCATGATTCATGATTCATGATTTAATTCATGATTCATGATTCATGATTCATGATTCAATTCATGATTCATGATTCAATTCATGATTCATGATTCATGATTCATGATTCATGATTCAATTCATGATTCAATTCATGATTCATAATTCAATTCATGATTCATGATTCAATTCATGATTCATAATTCATGATTCATGATTCAATTCATGATTCATGATTTGATTCATGATTCTTGATTTATGATTCATAATTCATGATTCATGATTCAATTCATGATTCATGATTCAATTCATGATTCATAATTCATGATTCATGATTCAATTCATGATTCATGATTCATGATTCATGATTCAATTCATGATTCATGATTCAATTCATGATTTATGATTCATGATTCAATTTATGATTCATGATTCATGATTCATGATTCAATTCATGATTCAATTCATGATTCATGATTCATGATTCATGATTCAATTCATGATTCATGATTCAATTCATGATTCATGATTCAATTCATGATTCATGATTTGATTCATGATTCTTGATTTATGATTCATAATTCATGATTCATGATTCAATTCATGATTCATGATTTAATTCATGATTCATAATTCATGATTCATGATTCAATTCATGATTCATGATTCATGATTCATGATTCAATTCATGATTCATGATTCAATTCATGATTTATGATTCATGATTCAATTTATGATTCATGATTCATGTTTCATGATTCAATTCATGATTTAATTCATGATTCATGATTCATGATTCAATTCATGATTCATGATTCAATTCATGATTCATAATTCATGATTCATGATTCAATTAATGATTCATGATTTGATTCATGATTCTTGATTTATGATTCATAATTCATGATTCATGATTCAATTCATGATTCATGATTCAATTCATGATTCATAATTCATGATTCATGATTCAATTCATGATTCATGATTCAATTCATGATTCATAATTCATGATTCATGATTCAATTCATGATTCATGATTTGATTCATGATTCTTGATTCATGATTCGATTCATGATTCTTGATTCATGATTCAATTCATGATTCATGATTTGATTCATGATTCTTGATTCATGATTCGATTCATGATTCTTTATTCATGATTCAATTCATGATTCATGATTCTTGATTCATGATTCAATTCATGATTCATAATTCATGATTCATGTATCAATTCATGATTCATAATTCATGATTCATGATTAGATTCATGATTCATGATTTATGATTCATGATTCATGATTCGATTCATGATCTATGACTCAATTCATGATTCATGATTTATGATTCAATTCATGATTCATGATTCATGATTCATCATTCAATTCATGATTAATGATTCATGATTCATGATTCAATTCATGATTCATGATTCATGATTCATGATTCAATTCATGATTCATGATTCATGATTCATGATTCATGATTCATGATTCAATTCATGATTCATGATTCATGATTCAATTCATGATTCAATTCATGATTCATGATTCATGATTCAATTCATGATTCATAAATCATGATTCATAATTCATGATTTATGATTCAATTCATGATTCAATTCATGATTCATGATTCATGATTCATGACTCATGATTCATGATTTAATTCATGATTCATGATTCAATTCATGATTCGATTAATGATTCAATTCATGATTCGAATCATGATTCATGATTCATGATTCGATTCATGATTCATGAGTCATGATTCAATTCTAGATTCATGATTCAATTCATGATTCATGATTCATGATTCATGATTCATGATTCATAATTCAATTTATGATTCATGATTCAAGATTCATGATTCATGATTCAATTCATGATTCATGATTCATGATTCAATTCATGATTCATAATTCATGATTCAATTCATGATTCATGATTCAAGATTCATGATTCATGATTCAATTCATGATTCATGATTCTTGATTCAATTCATGATTCATGATTCACGATTCATGATTCGATTCATGATTCATGATTCATGATTCAATTCAAGATTCATGATTCATGATTCATGATTCAATTCATGATTCATAATTCATGATTCATGATTTAATTCATGATTCATGATCCATGATTCATGATTCAATTCATGATTCATGATTCAATTCATGATTCAATTCATGATTCATAATTCATGATTCAATTCATGATTCATGATTCGATTCATGATTCATAATTCATGATTCATGATTCAATTCATGATTCATGATTCATGATTCAATTCATGATTCTTGATTCATGATTCATGATTCAATTCATGATTCATGATTCACTTCATAATTCATGATTCATGATTCAATTCATGATTCAATTCATGATTCATGATTCATGATTCAATTCATGATTCAATACATGATTCATGATTCATGATTCAATTCATGATTCATGATTCATGATTCATGATTCAATTCATGATTCATGATTTATGATTCATGATTCAATTCATGATTCATGATTCAATTCATGATTCATGATTCATGATTCATGATTTAATTCATGATTCATGATTCATGATTCAATTCATGATTCATGATTCAATTCATGATTCATAATTCATGATTCATGATTCAATTCATGATTCATGATTCATGATTCATGATTCATGATTCAATTCATGATTCATGATTCATGATTCATGATTCAATTCATGATTCATGATTCAATTCATGATTCATAATTCATGATTCATGATTCAATTCATGATTCATGATTTGATTCATGATTCTTGATTTATTATTCATAATTCATGATTCATGATTCAATTCATGATTCATGATTCAATTCATGATTCATAATTCATGATTCATGATTCAATTCATGATTCATGATTCATGATTCATGATTCAATTCATGATTCATGATTCAATTCATGATTTATGATTCATGATTCAATTTATGATTCATGATTCATGATTCATGATTCAATTCATGATTCAATTCATGATGCAATTCATGATTCATGATTCATGATTCAATTCATGATTCATGATTCAATTCATGATTCATAATTCATGATTCATGATTCAATTCATGATTCATGATTCTTGATTTATGATTCATAATTCATGATTCATGATTCAATTCATGATTCATGATTCAATTCATGATTCATAATTCATGATTCATGATTCAATTCATGATTCATGATTCAATTCATGATTCATAATTCATGATTCATGATTCAATTCATGATTCATGATTTGATTCATGATTCTTGATTCATGATTCGATTCATGATTCTTGATTCATGATTCAATACATGATTCATGATTCATGATTCATGATTCAATTCATGATTCATGATTCATGATTCATGATTCAATTCATGATTCATGATTTATGATTCATGATTCAATTCATGATTCATGATTCAATTCATGATTCATGATTCATGATTCATGATTTAATTCATGATTCATGATTCATGATTCATGATTCAATTCATGATTCATGATTCAATTCATGATTCATGATTCATGATTCATGATTCATGATTCAATTCATGATTCAATTCATGATTCATAATTCAATTCATGATTCATGATTCAATTCATGATTCATAATTCATGATTCATGATTCAATTCATGATTCATGATTTGATTCATGATTCTTGATTTATGATTCATAATTCATGATTCATGATTCAATTCATGATTCATGATTCAATTCATGATTCATAATTCATGATTCATGATTCAATTCATGATTCATGATTCATGATTCATGATTCAATTCATGATTCATGATTCAATTCATGATTCATGATTCATGATTCATGATTCATGATTCATGATTCATGATTCAATTCATGATTTATGATTCATGATTCAATTTATGATTCATGATTCATGATTCATGATTCAATTCATGATTCAATTCATGATTCATGATTCATGATTCATGATTCAATTCATGATTCATGATTCAATTCATGATTCATGATTCAATTCATGATTCATGATTTGATTCATGATTCTTGATTTATGATTCATAATTCATGATTCATGATTCAATTCATGATTCATGATTTAATTCATGATTCATAATTCATGATTCATGATTCAATTCATGATTCATGATTCATGATTCATGATTCAATTCATGATTCATGATTCAATTCATGATTCATGATTCAATTCATGATTTATGATTCATGATTCAATTTATGATTCATGATTCATGATTCATGATTCAATTCATGATTCATGATTTATGATTCATGATTCAATTCATGATTCATGATTCAATTCATGATTCATGATTCATGATTCATGATTTAATTCATGATTCATGATTCATGATTCATGATTCAATTCATGATTCATGATTCAATTCATGATTCATGATTCATGATTCATGATTCATGATTCAATTCATGATTCAATTCATGATTCATAATTCAATTCATGATTCATGATTCAATTCATGATTCATAATTCATGATTCATGATTCAATTCATGATTCATGATTTGATTCATGATTCTTGATTTATGATTCATAATTCATGATTCATGATTCAATTCATGATTCATGATTCAATTCATGATTCATAATTCATGATTCATGATTCAATTCATGATTCATGATTCATGATTCAATTCATGATTCATGATTCAATTCATGATTTATGATTCATGATTCAATTTATGATTCATGATTCATGATTCATGATTCAATTCATGATTCAATTCATGATTCATGATTCATGATTCATGATTCAATTCATGATTCATGATTCAATTCATGATTCATGATTCAATTCATGATTCATGATTTGATTCATGATTCTTGATTTATGATTCATAATTCATGATTCATGATTCAATTCATGATTCATGATTTAATTCATGATTCATAATTCATGATTCATGATTCAATTCATGATTCATGATTCATGATTCATGATTCAATTCATGATTCATGATTCAATTCATGATTTATGATTCATGATTCAATTTATGATTCATGATTCATGTTTCATGATTCAATTCATGATTTAATTCATGATTCATGATTCATGATTCAATTCATGATTCATGATTCAATTCATGATTCATAATTCATGATTCATGATTCAATTAATGATTCATGATTTGATTCATGATTCTTGATTTATGATTCATAATTCATGATTCATGATTCAATTCATGATTCATGATTCAATTCATGATTCATAATTCATGATTCATGATTCAATTCATGATTCATGATTCAATTCATGATTCATAATTCATGATTCATGATTCAATTCATGATTCATGATTTGATTCATGATTCTTGATTCATGATTCGATTCATGATTCTTGATTCATGATTCAATTCATGATTCATGATTTGATTCATGATTCTTGATTCATGATTCGATTCATGATTCTTTATTCATGATTCAATTCATGATTCATGATTCTTGATTCATGATTCAATTCATGATTCATAATTCATGATTCATGTATCAATTCATGATTCATAATTCATGATTCATGATTAGATTCATGATTCATGATTTATGATTCATGATTCATGATTCGATTCATGATCTATGACTCAATTCATGATTCATGATTTATGATTCAATTCATGATTCATGATTCATGATTCATCATTCAATTCATGATTAATGATTCATGATTCATGATTCAATTCATGATTCATGATTCATGATTCATGATTCAATTCATGATTCATGATTCATGATTCATGATTCATGATTCAATTCATGATTCATGATTCATGATTCAATTCATGATTCAATTCATGATTCATGATTCATGATTCAATTCATGATTCATAAATCATGATTCATAATTCATGATTTATGATTCAATTCATGATTCAATTCATGATTCATGATTCATGATTCATGACTCATGATTCATGATTTAATTCATGATTCATGATTCAATTCATGATTCGATTAATGATTCAATTCATGATTCGAATCATGATTCATGATTCATGATTCGATTCATGATTCATGAGTCATGATTCAATTCTAGATTCATGATTCAATTCATGATTCATGATTCATGATTCATGATTCATGATTCATAATTCATGATTCAATTTATGATTCTTGATTCAAGATTCATGATTCATGATTCAATTCATGATTCATGATTCATGATTCAATTCATGATTCATAATTCATGATTCAATTCATGATTCATGATTCAAGATTCATGATTTATGATTCAATTCATGATTCATGATTCTTGATTCAATTCATGATTCATGATTCACGATTCATGATTCGATTCATGATTCATGATTCATGATTCAATTCAAGATTCATGATTCATGATTCATGATTCAATTCATGATTCATAATTCATGATTCATGATTTAATTCATGATTCATGATCCATGATTCATGATTCAATTCATGATTCATGATTCAATTCATGATTCAATTCATGATTCATAATTCATGATTCAATTCATGATTCATGATTCGATTCATGATTCATAATTCATGATTCATGATTCAATTCATGATTCATGATTCATGATTCAATTCATGATTCATGATTCACTTCATAATTCATGATTCATGATTCAATTCATGATTCAATTCATGATTCATGATTCATGATTCAATTCATGATTCAATTCATGATTCATGATTCATGATTCAATTTATGATTCATGATTCATGATTTAATTCATGATTTAATTTATGATTCATGATTCATGATTCAATTCATGATTCAATTCATGATTCATGATTCAATTCATGATTCATAAATCATGATTCATAATTCATGATTTATGATTCAATTCATGATTAAATTCATGATTCATGATTCATGATTCATGATTTATGATTCATGATTTAATTCATGATTCATGATTCAATTCATGATTTGATTCATGATTCATGATTCATGATTTGATTCATGATTCCTGAGTCATGATTCAATTCTAGATTCATGATTCAATTCATGATTCATGATTCAATTCATGATTCATGATTCATGATTCAATTCATGATTCATAATTCATGATTCAATTCATGATTCATGATTCAAGATTCATGATTCATGATTCAATTCATGATTCTTGATTCAATTCATGATTCATAAATCATGATTCATGATTCGATTCATGATTCATGATTCATGATTCAATTCATGATTCATGATCCATGATTCATGATTCAATTCATGATTCATGATTCAATTCATGATTCAATTCATGATTGATGATTCGATTCATAATTTTTGATTCATGATTCGATTCATGATTCATGATTCATGATTCATGATTCATGATTTATGATTCATGATTCAATTCATGATTCATGATTCATGATTCATGATTCAATTCATGATTCATGATTCATTTCATGATTCATGATTCATGATTCATGATTCGATTTATGATTCATGATTCATTATTCAATTCATGATTCATGATTCAATTCATGATTTATGATTCATGATTCGATTCATGATTCATAATTCAATTTATGATTCATGATTCATGATTCATGATTCAATTCATGATTCAAATCATGATTCATTATTCATGATTCTTGATTCATGATTCAATTCATGATTCATAATTCATGATTCATGAATCAATTCATGATTCATAATTCATGATTCATGATTAGATTCATGATTCATGATTTATGATTTATGATTCATGATTCATGATTCGATTCATGATTCATGATCTATGATTCAATACATGATTCATGATTCATGATTCATGATTCAATTCATGATTCATGATTCATGATTCATGATTCAATTCATGATTCATGATTTATGATTCATGATTCAATTCATGATTCATGATTCAATTCATGATTCATGATTCATGATTCATGATTCAATTCATGATTCATAATTCATGATTCAATTCATGATTCAGGATTCAAGATTCATGATTCATGATTCAATTCATGATTCATGATTCTTGATTCAATTCATGATTCATGATTCACGATTCATGATTCGATTCATGATTCATGATTCATGATTCAATTCAAGATTCATGATTCATGATTCATGATTCAATTCATGATTCATAATTCATGATTCATGATTTAATTCATGATTCATGATCCATGATTCATGATTCAATTCATGATTCATGATTCAATTCATGATTCAATTCATGATTCATAATTCATGATTCAATTCATGATTCATGATTCGATTCATGATTCATAATTCATGATTCATGATTCAATTCATGATTCATGATTCATGATTCAATTCATGATTCATGATTCATGATTCATGATTCAATTCATGATTCATGATTCATGATTCACTTCATAATTCATGATTCATGATTCAATTCATGATTCAATTCATGATTCATGATTCATGATTCAATTCATGATTCAATTCATGATTCATGATTCATGATTCAATTTATGATTCATGATTTATGATTTAAATTATGATTTAATTTATGATTCATGATTCATGATTCAATTCATGATTCAATTCATGATTCATGATTCATGATTCATGATTCATGATTTATGATTCATGATTTAATTCATGATTCCTGAGTCATGATTCAATTCTAGATTCATGATTCAATTCATGATTCATGATTCAATTCATCATTCAATTCATGATTCATGATTCACGATTCATGATTCATGATTCAATTCATGATTCATGATTCATGATTCAATTCATGATTCATAATTCATGATTCAATTCATGATTCATGATTCAAGATTCATGATTCATGATTCAATTCATGATTCATGATTCTTGATTCAATTCATGATTCATAAATCATGATTCATGATTCGATTCATGATTCATGATTCATGATTCATGATTCATGATTCAATTCATGATTCATAATTCATGATTCATGATTCAATTCATGATTCATGATCCATGATTCATGATTCAATTCATGATTCATGATTCAATTCATGATTCAATTCATGATTCATAATTCATTATTCAATTCATGATTCATGATTCGATTCATAATTTTTGATTCATGATTCGATTCATGATTCATGATTCATGATTCATGATTCATGATTCATGATTTATGATTCATGATTTAATTCATGATTCCTGAGTCATGATTCAATTCTAGATTCATGATTCAATTCATGATTCATGATTCAATTCATCATTCAATTCATGATTCATGATTCACGATTCATGATTCATGATTCAATTCATGATTCATGATTCATGATTCAATTCATGATTCATAATTCATGATTCAATTCATGATTCATGATTCAAGATTCATGATTCATGATTCAATTCATGATTCATGATTCTTGATTCAATTCATGATTCATAAATCATGATTCATGATTCGATTCATGATTCATGATTCATGATTCAATTCATGATTCATGATTCATGATTCAATTCATGATTCATAATTCATGATTCATGATTCAATTCATGATTCAATTCATGATTCATGATTCAATTCATGATTCATGATTCATGATTCAATTCATGATTCATAATTCATGATTCAATTCATGATTCATGATTCAAGATTCATGATTCATGATTCAATTCATGATTCATGATTCTTGATTCAATTCATGATTCATGATTCACGATTCATGATTCGATTCATGATTCATGATTCATGATTCAATTCAAGATTCATGATTCATGATTCATGATTCAATTCATGATTCATAATTCATGATTCATGATTTAATTCATGATTCATGATTCAATTCATGATTCATAATTCATGATTCAATTCATGATTCATGATTCGATTCATGATTCATAATTCATGATTCATGATTCAATTCATGATTCATGATTCATGATTCAATTCATGATTCATGATTCATGATTCATGATTCATGATTCATGATTCAATTCATGATTCATGATTCATGATTCACTTCATAATTCATGATTCATGATTCAATTCATGATTCAATTCATGATTCATGATTCATGATTCAATTCATGATTCAATTCATGATTCATGATTCATGATTCAATTTATGATTCATGATTTATGATTTAATTCATGATTTATGATTTAATTCATGATTTAATTTATGATTCATGATTCATGATTCAATTCATGATTCAATTCATGATTCATGATTCATGATTCATGATTCATGATTTATGATTCATGATTTAATTCATGATTCCTGAGTCATGATTCAATTCTAGATTCATGATTCAATTCATGATTCATGATTCAATTCATCATTCAATTCATGATTCATGATTCACGATTCATGATTCATGATTCAATTCATGATTCATGATTCATGATTCAATTCATGATTCATAATTCATGATTCAATTCATGATTCATGATTCAAGATTCATGATTCATGATTCAATTCATGATTCATGATTCTTGATTCAATTCATGATTCATAAATCATGATTCATGATTCGATTCATGATTCATGATTCATGATTCAATTCATGATTCATGATTCATGATTCAATTCATGATTCATAATTCATGATTCATGATTCAATTCATGATTCATGATCCATGATTCATGATTCAATTCATGATTCATGATTCAATTCATGATTCAATTCATGATTCATAATTCATTATTCAATTCATGATTCATGATTCGATTCATAATTTTTGATTCATGATTCGATTCATGATTCATGATTCATGATTCATGATTCATGATTTATGATTCATGATTCAATTCATGATTCATGATTCATGATTCATGATTCAATTCATGATTCATGATTCATGATTCGATTTATGATTCATGATTCATTATTCAATTCATGATTCATGATTCAATTCATGATTTATGATTCATGATTCGATTCATGATTCATAATTCAATTTATGATTCATGATTCATGATTCATGATTCAATTCATGATTCAAATCATGATTCATTATTTATGATTCTTGATTCATGATTCAATTCATGATTCATAATTCATGATTCATGAATTAATTCATGATTCATAATTCATGATTCATGATTAGATTCATGATTCATGATTCATGATTTATGATTCATGATTCATGATTCGATTCATGATTCATGATCTATGATTCAATACATGATTCATGATTCATGATTCAATTCATGATTCATGATTCATGATTCATGATTCAATTCATGATTCATGATTTATGATTCATGATTCAATTCATGATTCATGATTCAATTCATGATTCATGATTCATGATTCATGATTTAATTCATGATTCATGATTCATGATTAATGATTCAATTCATGATTCATGATTCAATTCATGATTCATAATTCATGATTCATGTTTCAATTCATGATTCATGATTCATGATTCATGATTCATGATTCAATTCATGATTCATGATTCATGATTCATGATTCAATTCATGATTCATGATTCAATTCATGATACATAATTCATGATTCATGATTCAATTCATGATTCATGATTTGATTCATGATTCTTGATTTATGATTCATAATTCATGATTCATGATTCAATTCATGATTCATGAATTAATTCATGATTCATAATTCATGATTCATGATTCAATTCATGATTCATGATTCATGATTCATGATTCATGATTCAATTCATGATTCATGATTCAATTCATGATTTATGATTCATGATTCAATTTATGATTCATGATTCATGATTCATGATTCAATTCATGATTCATGATTTGATTCATGATTCTTGATTTATGATTCATAATTCATGATTCATGATTCAATTCATGATTCATGATTCAATTCATGATTCATAATTCATGATTCATGATTCAATTCATGATTCATGATTCAATTCATGATTCATAATTCATGATTCATGATTCAATTCATGATTCATGATTTGATTCATGATTCTTGATTCATTATTCGATTCATGATTCTTGATTCATGATTCAATTCATGATTCATGATTTGATTCATGATTCTTGATTCATGATTCGATTCATGATTCTTGATTCATGATTCAATTCATGATTCATGATTCTTGATTCATGATTCAATTCATGATTCATAATTCATGATTCATGTATCAATTCATGATTCATAATTCATGATTCATGATTAGATTCATGATTCATGATTCATGATTTATGATTCATGATTCATGATTCATGATTCGATTCATGATCTATGACTCAATTCATGATTCATGATTCATGATTCAATTCATGATTCATGATTCATCATTCATCATTCAATTCATGATTAATGATTTATGATTCATGATTCAATTCATGATTCATGATTCATGATTCATGATTCAATTCATGATTCATGATTCATGATTCATGATTCATGATTCAATTCATGATTCATGATTCATGATTCAATTCATGATTCAATTCATGATTCATGATTCATGATTCAATTCATGATTCAATTCATGATTCATGATTCATGATTCAATTTATGATTCATGATTCATGATTTAATTCATGATTCAATTTGTGATTCATGATTCATGATTCAATTCATGATTCAATTCATGATTCATGATTCATGATTCATGATTTATGATTCATGATTCAATTCATGATTCATGATTCATGATTCAATTCATGATTCATGATTCAATTCATGATTCATGATTCATGATTCATGATTCGATTTATGATTCATGATTCATTATTCAATTCATGATTCATGATTCAATTCATGATTTATGATTCATGATTCGATTCATGATTCATAATTCAATTTATGATTCATGATTTATGATTCATAATTCATGATTCATGATTCAATTCATGATTCATGATTCAATTCATGATTCATAATTCATGATTCATGATTCAATTCATGATTCATGATTCAATTCATGATTCATAATTCATGATTCATGATTCAATTCATGATTCATGATTTGATTCATGATTCTTGATTCATGATTCGATTCATGATTCTTGATTCATGATTCAATTCATGATTCATGATTTGATTCATGATTCTTGATTCATGATTCGATTCATGATTCTTGATTCATGATTCAATTCATGATTCATGATTCTTGATTCATGATTCAATTCATGATTCATAATTCATGATTCATGTATCAATTCATGATTCATAATTCATGATTCATGATTAGATTCATGATTCATGATTCATGATTTATGATTCATGATTCATGATTCATGATTCGATTCATGATCTATGACTCAATTCATGATTCATGATTCATGATTCAATTCATGATTCATGATTCATCATTCATCATTCAATTCATGATTAATGATTTATGATTCATGATTCAATTCCTGATTCATGATTCATGATTCATGATTCAATTCATGATTCATGATTCATGATTCATGATTCAATTCATGATTCATGATTCATGATTCAATTCATGATTCAATTCATGATTCATGATTCATGATTCAATTCATGATTCAATTCATGATTCATGATTCATGATTCAATTTATGATTCATGATTCATGATTTAATTCATGATTCAATTTGTGATTCATGATTCATGATTCAATTCATGATTCAATTCATGATTCATGATTCATGATTCATGATTTATGATTCATGATTCAATTCATGATTCATGATTCATGATTCAATTCATGATTCATGATTCAATTCATGATTCATGATTCATGATTCATGATTCGATTTATGATTCATGATTCATTATTCAATTCATGATTCATGATTCAATTCATGATTTATGATTCATGATTCGATTCATGATTCATAATTCAATTTATGATTCATGATTTATGATTCAATTCATGATTCGAATCATGATTCATTATTCATGATTCTTGATTCATGATTCAATTCATGATTCATAATTCATGATTCATGAATCAATTCATGATTCATAATTCATGATTAATGATTAGATTCATGATTCATGATTCATGATTTATGATTCATGATTCATGATTCGATTCATGATTCATGATCTATGATTCAATACATGATTCATGATTCATGATTCATGATTCAATTCATGATTCATGATTCATGATTCAATTCATGATTCATGATTTATGATTTATGATTCATGATTCAATTCATGATTCATGATTCAATTCATGATTCATGATTCATGATTCATGATTTAATTCATGATTCATGATTCATGATTCATGATTCAATTCATGATTCATGATTCAATTCATGATTCAATTCATGATTCATGATTCAATTTATGATTCATGATTCATGATTTAATTCATGATTCAATTCATGATTCATAATTCATGATTCAATTCATGATTCATGATTCGATTCATGATTCATAATTCATGATTCATGATTCAATTCATGATTCATAATTCATGATTCAATTCATGATTCATGATTCATGATTCACTTCATGATTCATGATTCATGATTCAATTCATGATTCAATTCATGATTCATGATTCATGATTCAATTCATGATTCAATTCATGATTCATAATTCATGATTCAATTCATGATTCATGATTCGATTCATGATTCATAATTCATGATTCATGATTCAATTCATGATTCATAATTCATGATTCAATTCAAGATTCATGATTCATGATTCACTTCATGATTCATGATTCATGAATCAATTCATGATTCAATTCATGATTCATGATTCATGATTCAATTCATGATTCAATTCATGATTCATGATTCATGATTCAATTTATGATTCATGATTCATGATTTAATTCATGATTTAATTTATGATTCATGATTCATGATTCAATTCATGATTCAATTCATGATTCATTATTCATGATTCAATTCATGATTCATAAATCATGATTCATAATTCATGATTTATGATTCAATTCATGATTAAATTCATGATTCATGATTCATGATTCATGATTCATGATTTATGATTCATGATTTAATTCATGATTCATGATTCAATTCATGATTCGATTCATGATTCAATTCATGATTCGATTCATGATTCATGATTCAATTCATGATTCATAATTCATGATTCAATTCATGATTCGATTCATGATTCCTGAGTCATGATTCAATTCTAGATTCATGATACAATTCATGATTCATAATTCATGATTCAATTCATCATTCAATTCATGATTCATGATTCACGATTCATGATTCATGATTCAATTCATGATTCATGATTCATGATTCAATTCATGATTCATAATTCATGATTCATTTCATGATTCATGATTCAAGATTCATGATTCATGATTCAATTCATGACTCATGATTCTTGATTCAATTCATGATTCATGATTCATGATTCATGATTCGATTCATGATTCATGATTCATGATTCAATTCATGATTCATGATTCAATTCATGATTCATAATTCATGATTCATGATTCAATTCATGATTCATAATTCATGATTCATGATTCAATTCATGATTCATGATCCATGATTCAATTCATGATTCATGATCCATGATTCATGATTCAATTCATGATTCATGATTCATGATTCAATTCATGATTCAATTCATGATTCATAATTCATTATTCAATTCATGATTCATGATTCGATTCATAATTCTTGATTCATGATTTGATTCATGATTCATGATTCATGATTCAATTCATGATTCATGATTTATGATTCATGATTCAATTCATGATTCATGATTCATGATTCATGATTCAATTCATGATTTATGATTCAATTCATGATTCATGATTCATGATTCATGATTCAATTTATGATTCATGATTCATGATTCAATTCATGATTCATGATTCAATTCATGATTTATGATTCATGATTCGATTCATGATTCATAATTCAATTTATGATTCATGATTCAATTCATGATTCAAATCATGATTCATTATTCATGATTCTTGATTCATGATTCAATTCATGATTCATAATTCATGATTCATGAATCAATTCATGATTCATAATTCATGATTCATGATTAGATTCATGATTCATGATTCGATTCATAATTCATGATCTATGATTCAATTCAGGATTCATGATTCGATTCATGATTCATGATCTATGATTCAATTCATGATTCATGATTCATGATTCATGATTCATGATTCAATTCATGATTCATGATTCAATTCATGATTCATGATTCATGATTCATGATTTAATTCATGATTCATGATTCATGATTCATGATTCAATTCATGATTCATGATTCAATTCATGATTCATAATTCATGATTCATGATTCAATTCATGATTCATGATTCAATTCATGATTCATGATTCAATTCATGATTTATGATTCATGATTCAATTTATGATTCATGATTCATGATTCAATTCATGATTCAATTCATGATTCATGATTCATGATTCATGATTCAATTCATGATTCATGATTCAATTCATGATTCATAATTCATGATTCATGATTCAATTCATGATTCATGATTTGATTCATGATTCTTGATTTATGATTCATAATTCATGATTCATGATTCAATTCATGATTCATGATTCAATTCATGATTCATGATTCAATTCATGATTCATGATTTGATTCATGATTCTTGATTTATGATTCATAATTCATGATTCATGATTCAATTCATGATTCATGATTCAATTCATGATTCATAATTCATGATTCATGATTCAATTCATGATTCATGATTCAATTCATGATTCATAATTCATGATTCATGATTCAATTCATGATTCATGATTTGATTCATGATTCTTGATTCATGATTCGATTCATGATTCTTGATTCATGATTCAATTCATGATTCATGATTTGATTCATGATTCTTGATTCATGATTCGATTCATGATTCTTGATTCATGATTCAATTCATGATTCATGATTCTTGATTCATGATTCAATTCATGATTCATAATTCATGATTCATGTATCAATTCATGATTCATAATTCATGATTCATGATTAGATTCATGATTCATGATTCATGATTCATGATTCATGATTCGATTCATGATCTATGACTCAATTCATGATTCATGATTCATGATTCAATTCATGATTCATGATTCATGATTCATGATTCAATTCATGATTCATGATTCATGATTCATCATTCAATTCATGATTAATGATTCATGATTCATGATTCAATTCATGATTCATGATTCATGATTCATGATTCAATTCATGATTCATGATTCATGATTCAATTCATGATTCAGTTCATGATTCATGATTCATGATTCAATTCATGATTCATAAATCATGATTCATAATTCATGATTTATGATTCAATTCATGATTCAATTCATGATTCATGATTCATGATTCATGACTCATGATTCATGATTTAATTCATGATTTATGATTCAATTCATGATTCGATTCATGATTCAATTCATGATTCGATTCATGATTCATGATTCTTGATTCAATTCATGATTCATGATTCACGATTCATGATTCGATTCATGATTCATGATTCATGATTCAATTCAAGATTCATGATTCATGATTCATGATTCAATTCATGATTCATAATTCATGATTCATGATTTAATTCATGATTCATGATCCATGATTCATGATTCAATTCATGATTCATGATTCAATTCATGATTCAATTCATGATTCATAATTCATGATTCAATTCATGATTCATGATTCGATTCATGATTCATAATTCATGATTCATGATTCAATTCATGATTCATAATTCATGATTCAATTCATGATTCATGATTCATGATTCATAATTCAATTCATGATTCATGATTCATGATTCACTTCATGATTCATGATTCATGATTCAATTCATGATTCAATTCATGATTCATGATTCATGATTCAATTCATGATTCAATTCATGATTCATGATTCATGATTCAATTTATGATTCATGATTCATGATTTAATTCATGATTTAATTTATGATTCATGATTCATGATTCAATTCATGATTCAATTCATGATTCATGATTCATGATTCAATTCATGATTCATAAATTATGATTCATAATTCATGATTTATGATTCAATTCATGATTAAATTCATGATTCATGATTCATGATTCATGATTTATGATTCATGATTTAATTCATGATTCATGATTCAATTCATGATTCGATTCATGATTCAATTCATGATTCGATTCATGATTCATGATTTGATTCATGATTCCTGAGTCATGATTCAATTCTAGATTCATGATTCAATTCATGATTCATAATTCATGATTCGATTTATCATTCAATTCATGATTCATGATTCAATTCATGATTCAATTCATGATTCATGATTCAATTCATGATTCAATTCATGATTCATAATTCATGATTCAATTCATGATTCATGATTCAAGATTCATGATTCATGATTCAATTCATGATTCATGATTCTTGATTCAATTCATGATTCATGATTCATGATTCATGATTCGATTCATAATTCATGATTCATGATTCAATTCATGATTCATGATTCATGATTCAATTCATGATTCATAATTCATGATTCATGATTCAATTCATGATTCATGATCCATGATTCATGATTCAATTCATGATTCATGATTCATGATTCAATTCATGATTCAATTCATGATTCATAATTCATTATTCAATTCATGATTCATGATTCGATTCATAATTCTTGATTCATGATTCGATTCATGATTCATGATTCATGATTCAATTCATGATTCATGATTTATGATTCATGATTCAATTCATGATTCATGATTCATGATTCATGATTCATGATTTATGATTCATGATTCATGATTCGATTCATGATTCATGATCTATGATTCAATTCAGGATTCATGATTCGATTCATGATTCATGATCTATGATTCAATTCATGATTCATGATTCATGATTCATGATTCAATTCATGATTCATGATTCAATTCATGATTCATGATTCATGATTCATGATTTAATTCATGATTCATGATTCATGATTCATGATTCAATTCATGATTCATGATTCAATTCATGATTCATAATTCATGATTCATGATTCAATTCATGATTCATGATTCATGATTCAATTCATGATTCATGATTCAATTCATGATTTATGATTCATGATTCAATTTATGATTCATGATTCATGATTCAATTCATGATTCAATTCATGATTCATGATTCATGATTCATGATTCAATTCATGATTCATGATTCAATTCATGATTCATAATTCATGATTCATGATTCAATTCATGATTCATGATTTGATTCATGATTCTTGATTTATGATTCATAATTCATGATTCATGATTCAATTCATGATTCATGATTCAATTCATGATTCATGATTCAATTCATGATTCATGATTTGATTCATGATTCTTGATTTATGATTCATAATTCATGATTCATGATTCAATTCATGATTCATGATTCAATTCATGATTCATAATTCATGATTCATGATTCAATTCATGATTCATGATTCAATTCATGATTCATAATTCATGATTCATGATTCAATTCATGATTCATGATTTGATTCATGATTCTTGATTCATGATTCGATTCATGATTCTTGATTCATGATTCAATTCATGATTCATGATTTGATTCATGATTCTTGATTCATGATTCGATTCATGATTCTTGATTCATGATTTAATTCATGATTCATGATTCTTGATTCATGATTCAATTCATGATTCATAATTCATGATTCATGTATCAATTCATGATTCATAATTCATGATTCATGATTAGATTCATGATTCATGATTCATGATTCATGATTCATGATTCAATTCATGATCTATGACTCAATTCATGATTCATGATTCATGATTCAATTCATGATTCATGATTCATGATTCATGATTCAATTCATGATTCATGATTCATGATTCATCATTCAATTCATGATTAATGATTCATGATTCATGATTCAATTCATGATTCATGATTCATGATTCAATTCATGATTCATGATTCATGATTCAATTCATGATTCAGTTCATGATTCATGATTCATGATTCAATTCATGATTCATAAATCATGATTCATAATTCATGATTTATGATTCAATTCATGATTCAAATCATGATTCATGATTCATGACTCATGATTCATGATTTAATTCATGATTCATGATTCATGACTCATGATTCATGATTTAATTCATGATTTATGATTCAATTCATGATTCATGATTCATGACTCATGATTCATGATTTAATTCATGATTTATGATTCAATTCATGATTCGATTCATGATTCAATTCATGATTCGATTCATGATTCATGATTCTTGATTCAATTCATGATTCATGATTCACGATTCATGATTCGATTCATGATTCATGATTCATGATTCAATTCAAGATTCATGATTCATGATTCATGATTCAATTCATGATTCATAATTCATGATTCATGATTTAATTCATGATTCATGATCCATGATTCATGATTCAATTCATGATTCATGATTCAATTCATGATTCAATTCATGATTCATGATTCGATTCATGATTCATAATTCATGATTCATGATTCAATTCATGATTCATAATTCATGATTCAATTCATGATTCATGATTCATGATTCATGATTCAATTCATGATTCATGATTCATGATTCACTTCATGATTCATGATTCATGATTCAATTCATGATTCAATTCATGATTCATGATTCATGATTCAATTCATGATTCAATTCATGATTCATGATTCATGATTCAATTTATGATTCATGATTCATGATTTAATTCATGATTTAATTTATGATTCACGATTCATGATTCAATTCATGATTCAATTCATGATTCATGATTCATGATTCAATTCATGATTCATAAATCATGATTCATAATTCATGATTTATGATTCAATTCATGATTAAATTCATGATTCATGATTCATGATTCATGATTTATGATTCATGATTTAATTCATGATTCATGATTCAATTCATGATTCGATTCATGATTCAATTCATGATTCGATTCATGATTCATGATTTGATTCATGATTCCTGAGTCATGATTCAATTCTAGATTCATGATTCAATTCATGATTCATAATTCATGATTCGATTTATCATTCAATTCATGATTCTTGATTCAATTCATGATTCAATTCATGATTCATGATTCAATTCATGATTCAATTCATGATTCATAATTCATGATTCAATTCATGATTCATGATTCAAGATTCATGATTCATGATTCAATTCATGATTCATGATTCTTGATTCAATTCATGATTCATGATTCATGATTCATGATTCGATTCATAATTCATGATTCATGATTCAATTCATGATTCATAATTCATGATTCAATTCATGATTCATAATTCATGATTCATGATTCAATTCATGATTCATGATCCATGATTCATGATTCAATTCATGATTCATGATTCATGATTCAATTCATGATTCAATTCATGATTCATAATTCATTATTCAATTCATGATTCATGATTCGATTCATAATTCTTGATTCATGATTCGATTCATGATTCATGATTCATGATTCAATTCATGATTCATGATTTATGATTCATGATTCAATTCATGATTCATGATTCAATTCATGATTTATGATTCAATTCATGATTCATGATTCATGATTCATGATTCGATTTATGATTCATGATTCATGATTTGATTCATGATTCTTGATTTAATTCATGATTTATGATTCATGATTCAATTCATGATTCATGATTCAATTCATGATTCATGATTCAATTCATGATTCATGATTTGATTCATGATTCTTGATTTATGATTCATGATTCATGATTCAATTCATGATTTATGATTCAATTCATGATTCATAATTCATGATTCATGATTCAATTCATGATTCATGATTCAATTCATGATTCATAATTCATGATTCATGATTCAATTCATGATTCATGATTTGATTCATGATTCTTGATTCATGATTCGATTCATGATTCTTGATTCATGATTCAATTCATGATTCATGATTTGATTCATGATTCTTAAATCATGATTCGATTCATGATTCTTGATTCATGATTCAATTCATGATTCATGATTCTTGATTCATGATTCAATTCATGATTCATAATTCATGATTCATGTATCAATTCATGATTCATAATTCATGATTCATGATTAGATTCATGATTCTTGATTCATGATTCATGATTCATGATTCATGATTCGATTCATGATCTATGACTCAATTCATGATTCATGATTCATGATTCAATTCATGATTCATGATTCATGATTCATGATTCAATTCATGATTCATGATTCATGATTCATCATTCAATTCATGATTAATGATTCATGATTCATGATTCAATTCATGATTCATGATTCATGATTCATGATTCAATTCATGATTCATGATTCATGATTCAATTCATGATTCAGTTCATGATTCATGATTCATGATTCAATTCATGATTCATAAATCATGATTCATAATTCATGATTCATAAATCATGATTCCTAATTCATGATTTATGATTCAATTCATGATTCAATTCATGATTCATGATTCATGATTCATGACTCATGATTCATGATTTAATTCATGATTTATGATTCAATTCATGATTCGATTCATGATTCAATTCATGATTCGATTCATGATTCATGATTCTTGATTCAATTCATGATTCATGATTCACGATTCATGATTCGATTCATGATTCATGATTCAATTCAAGATTCATGATTCATGATTCATGATTCAATTCATGATTCATAATTCATGATTCATGATTTAATTCATGATTCATGATCCATGATTCATGATTCAATTCATGATTCATGATTCAATTCATGATTCAATTCATGATTCATAATTCATGATTCAATTCATGATTCATGATTCGATTCATGATTCATAATTCATGATTCATGATTCAATTCATGATTCATGATTCATGATTCATGATTCAATTCATGATTCATGATTCATGATTCACTTCATGATTCATGATTCATGATTCAATTCATGATTCAGTTCATGATTCATGATTCATGATTCAATTCATGATTCATGATTCATGATTCAATTTATGATTCATGATTCATGATTTAATTCATGATTTAATTTATGATTCATGATTCATGATTCAATTCATGATTCAATTCATGATTCATGATTCATGATTCAATTCATGATTCATAAATCATGATTCATAATTCATGATTTATGATTCAATTCATGATTCGATTCATGATTCAATTCATGATTCGATTCATGATTCATGATTTGATTCATGATTCCTGAGTCATGATTCAATTCTAGATTCATGATTCAATTCATGATTCATAATTCATGATTCGATTTATCATTCAATTCATGATTCATGATTCACGATTCATGATTCATGATTCAATTCATGATTCAATTCATGATTCATAATTCAATTCATGATTCATGATTTGATTCATGATTCTTGATTTATGATTCATGATTCATGATTCAATTCATGATTTATGATTCAATTCATGATTCATAATTCATGATTCATGATTCAATTCATGATTCATGATTCAATTCATGATTCATAATTCATGATTCATGATTCAATTCATGATTCATGATTTGATTCATGATTCTTGATTCATGATTCGATTCATGATTCTTGATTCATGATTCAATTCATGATTCATGATTTGATTCATGATTCTTAAATCATGATTCGATTCATGATTCTTGATTCATGATTCAATTCATGATTCATGATTCTTGATTCATGATTCAATTCATGATTCATAATTCATGATTCATGTATCAATTCATGATTCATAATTCATGATTCATGATTAGATTCATGATTCTTGATTCATGATTCATGATTCATGATTCATGATTCGATTCATGATCTATGACTCAATTCATGATTCATGATTCATGATTCAATTCATGATTCATGATTCATGATTCATGATTCAATTCATGATTCATGATTCATGATTCATCATTCAATTCATGATTAATGATTCATGATTCATGATTCAATTCATGATTCATGATTCATGATTCATGATTCAATTCATGATTCATGATTCATGATTCAATTCATGATTCAGTTCATGATTCATGATTCATGATTCAATTCATGATTCATAAATCATGATTCATAATTCATGATTCATAAATCATGATTCCTAATTCATGATTTATGATTCAATTCATGATTCAATTCATGATTCATGATTCATGATTCATGACTCATGATTCATGATTTAATTCATGATTTATGATTCAATTCATGATTCGATTCATGATTCAATTCATGATTCGATTCATGATTCATGATTCTTGATTCAATTCATGATTCATGATTCACGATTCATGATTCGATTCATGATTCATGATTCATGATTCAATTCAAGATTCATGATTCATGATTCATGATTCAATTCATGATTCATAATTCATGATTCATGATTTAATTCATGATTCATGATCCATGATTCATGATTCAATTCATGATTCATGATTCAATTCATGATTCAATTCATGATTCATAATTCATGATTCAATTCATGATTCATGATTCGATTCATGATTCATAATTCATGATTCATGATTCAATTCATGATTCATGATTCATGATTCATGATTCAATTCATGATTCATGATTCATGATTCACTTCATGATTCATGATTCATGATTCAATTCATGATTCAGTTCATGATTCCTGATTCATGATTCAATTCATGATTCATGATTCATGATTCAATTTATGATTCATGATTCATGATTTAATTCATGATTTAATTTATGATTCATGATTCATGATTCAATTCATGATTCAATTCATGATTCATGATTCATGATTCAATTCATGATTCATAAATCATGATTCATAATTCATGATTTATGATTCAATTCATGATTCGATTCATGATTCAATTCATGATTCGATTCATGATTCATGATTTGATTCATGATTCCTGAGTCATGATTCAATTCTAGATTCATGATTCAATTCATGATTCATAATTCATGATTCGATTTATCATTCAATTCATGATTCATGATTCACGATTCATGATTCATGATTCAATTCATGATTCAATTCATGATTCATAATTCATGATTCAATTCATGATTCATGATTCAAGATTCATGATTCATGATTCATGATTCTTGATTCAATTCATGATTCATGATTCATGATTCATGATTCGATTCATAATTCATGATTCATGATTCAATTCATGATTCATGATTCATGATTCAATTCATGATTCATAATTCATGATTCATGATTCAATTCATGATTCATGATCCATGATTCATGATTCAATTCATGATTCATGATTCATGATTCAATTCATGATTCAATTCATGATTCATAATTCATTATTCAATTCATGATTCATGATTCGATTCATAATTCTTGATTCATGATTCGATTCATGATTCATGATTCATGATTCAATTCATGATTCATGATTTATGATTCATGATTCAATTCATGATTCATGATTCATGATTCATGATTCAATTCATGATTTATGATTCAATTCATGATTCATGATTCATGATTCATGATTCGATTTATGATTCATGATTCATGATTCAATTCATGATTCATGATTCAATTCATGATTTATGATTCATGATTCGATTCATGAGTCATAATTCAATTTATGATTCATGATTCATGATTCATGATTCAATTCATGATTCAAAACATGATTCATTATTCATGATTCTTGATTCATGATTCAATTCATGATTCATAATTCATGATTCATGAATCAATTCATGATTCATGATTTATGATTCATGATTCATGATTCGATTCATGATTCATGATCTATGATTCAATTCAGGATTCATGATTCGATTCATGATTCATGATCTATGATTCAATTCATGATTCATGATTCATGATTCATGATTCATGATTCATGATTCATGATTCAATTCATGATTCATGATTCAATTCATGATTCATGATTCATGATTCATGATTTAATTCATGATTCATGATTCATGATTCATGATTCAATTCATGATTCATGATTCAATTCATGATTCATAATTAATGATTCATGATTCAATTCATGATTCATGATTCATGATTCAATTCATGATTCATGATTCAATTCATGATTTATGATTCATGATTCAATTTATGATTCATGATTCATGATTCATGATTCAATTCATGATTCAATTCATGATTCATGATTCATGATTCAATTTATGATTCATGATTCATGATTTAATTCATGATTTAATTTATGATTCATGATTCATGATTCAATTCATGATTCAATTCATGATTCATGATTCATGATTCAATTCATGATTCATAAATCATGATTCATAATTCATGATTTATGATTCAATTCATGATTAAATTCATGATTTATGATTCATGATTTAATTCATGATTCATGATTCAATTCATGATTCGATTCATGATTCAATTCATGATTTGATTCATGATTCATGATTTGATTCATGATTCCTGAGTCATGATTCAATTCTAGATTCATGATTCAATTCATGATTCATAATTCATGATTCAATTTATCATTCAATTCATGATTCATGATTCACGATTCATGATTCATGATTCAATTCATGATTCATGATTCAATTCATGATTCATAATTCATGATTCAATTCATGATTCATGATTCAAGATTCATGATTCATGATTCAATTCATGATTCATGATTCTTGATTCAATTCATGATTCATGATTCATGATTCATGATTCGATTCATAATTCATGATTCATGATTCAATTCATGATTCATGATTCATGATTCAATTCATGATTCATAATTCATGATTCATGATTCAATTCATGATTCATGATTCATGATTCAATTCATGATTCATGATTCATGATTCAATTCATGATTCAATTCATGATTCATAATTCATTATTCAATTCATGATTCATGATTCGATTCATAATTCTTGATTCATGATTCGATTCATGATTCATGATTCATGATTCAATTTATGATTCATGATTTATGATTCATGATTCAATTCATGATTCATGATTCATGATTCATGATTCAATTCATGATTTATGATTCAATTCATGATTCATGATTCGATTTATGATTCATGATTCATGATTCAATTCATGATTCATGATTCAATTCATGATTTATGATTCATGATTCGATTCATGATTCATAATTCAATTTATGATTCATGATTCATGATTCATGATTCAATTCATGATTCAAATCATGATTCATTATTCATGATTCTTGATTCATGATTCAATTCATGATTCATAATTCATGATTCATGAATCAATTCATGATTCATGATTTATGATTCATGATTCATGATTCGATTCATGATTCATGATCTATGATTCAATTCAGGATTCATGATTCGATTCATGATTCATGATCTATGATTCAATTCATGATTCATGATTCATGATTCATGATTCATGATTCATGATTCAATTCATGATTCATGATTCAATTCATGATTCATGATTCATGATTTAATTCATGATTCATGATTCATGATTCATGATTCAATTCATGATTCATGATTCAATTCATGATTCATAATTCATGATTCATGATTCAATTCATGATTCATGATTCATGATTCATGATTCAATTCATGATTCATGATTCAATTCATGATTTATGATTCATGATTCATGATTCAATTCATGATTCATGATTCAATTCATGATTCAATTCATGATTCATGATTCATGATTCATGATTCAATTCATGATTCATGATTCAATTCATGATTCATAATTCATGATTCATGATTCAATTCATGATTCATGATTTGATTCATGATTCTTGATTTATGATTCATAATTCATGATTCATGATTCAATTCATGATTCATGATTCAATTCATGATTCATAATTCATGATTCATGATTCAATTCATGATTCATGATTCAATTCATGATTCATAATTCATGATTCATGATTCAATTCATGATTCATGATTTGATTAATGATTCTTGATTCATGATTCGATTCATGATTCATGATTCAATTCATGATTTATGATTCATGATTTGATTCATGAGTCATAATTCTATTTATGATTCATGATTCATGATTCATGATTCAATTCATGATTCAAAACATGATTCATTATTCATGATTCTTGATTCATGATTCAATTCATGATTCATAATTCATGATTCATGAATCAATTCATGATTCATGATTTATGATTCATGATTCATGATTCGATTCATGATTCATGATCTATGATTCAATTCAGGATTCATGATTCGATTCATGATTCATGATCTATGATTCAATTCATGATTCATGATTCATGATTCATGATTCATGATTCATGATTCATGATTCAATTCATGATTCATGATTCAATTCATGATTCATGATTCATGATTCATGATTTAATTCATGATTCATGATTCATGATTCATGATTCAATTCATGATTCATGATTCAATTCATGATTCATAATTAATGATTCATGATTCAATTCATGATTCATGATTCATGATTCAATTCATGATTCATGATTCAATTCATGATTTATGATTCATGATTCAATTTATGATTCATGATTCATGATTCATGATTCAATTCATGATTCAATTCATGATTCATGATTCATGATTCAATTTATGATTCATGATTCATGATTTAATTCATGATTTAATTTATGATTCATGATTCATGATTCAATTCATGATTCAATTCATGATTCATGATTCATGATTCAATTCATGATTCATAAATCATGATTCATAATTCATGATTTATGATTCAATTCATGATTAAATTCATGATTTATGATTCATGATTTAATTCATGATTCATGATTCAATTCATGATTCGATTCATGATTCAATTCATGATTTGATTCATGATTCATGATTTGATTCATGATTCCTGAGTCATGATTCAATTCTAGATTCATGATTCAATTCATGATTCATAATTCATGATTCAATTTATCATTCAATTCATGATTCATGATTCACGATTCATGATTCATGATTCAATTCATGATTCATGATTCAATTCATGATTCATAATTCATGATTCAATTCATGATTCATGATTCAAGATTCATGATTCATGATTCAATTCATGATTCATGATTCTTGATTCAATTCATGATTCATGATTCATGATTCATGATTCGATTCATAATTCATGATTCATGATTCAATTCATGATTCATGATTCATGATTCAATTCATGATTCATAATTCATGATTCATGATTCAATTCATGATTCATGATTCATGATTCAATTCATGATTCATGATTCATGATTCAATTCATGATTCAATTCATGATTCATAATTCATTATTCAATTCATGATTCATGATTCGATTCATAATTCTTGATTCATGATTCGATTCATGATTCATGATTCATGATTCAATTTATGATTCATGATTTATGATTCATGATTCAATTCATGATTCATGATTCATGATTCATGATTCAATTCATGATTTATGATTCAATTCATGATTCATGATTCATGATTCGATTTATGATTCATGATTCATGATTCAATTCATGATTCATGATTCAATTCATGATTTATGATTCATGATTCGATTCATGATTCATAATTCAATTTATGATTCATGATTCATGATTCATGATTCAATTCATGATTCAAATCATGATTCATTATTCATGATTCTTGATTCATGATTCAATTCATGATTCATAATTCATGATTCATGAATCAATTCATGATTCATGATTTATGATTCATGATTCATGATTCGATTCATGATTCATGATCTATGATTCAATTCAGGATTCATGATTCGATTCATGATTCATGATCTATGATTCAATTCATGATTCATGATTCATGATTCATGATTCATGATTCATGATTCAATTCATGATTCATGATTCAATTCATGATTCATGATTCATGATTTAATTCATGATTCATGATTCATGATTCATGATTCAATTCATGATTCATGATTCAATTCATGATTCATAATTCATGATTCATGATTCAATTCATGATTCATGATTCATGATTCATGATTCAATTCATGATTCATGATTCAATTCATGATTTATGATTCATGATTCATGATTCAATTCATGATTCATGATTCAATTCATGATTCAATTCATGATTCATGATTCATGATTCATGATTCAATTCATGATTCATGATTCAATTCATGATTCATAATTCATGATTCATGATTCAATTCATGATTCATGATTTGATTCATGATTCTTGATTTATGATTCATAATTCATGATTCATGATTCAATTCATGATTCATGATTCAATTCATGATTCATAATTCATGATTCATGATTCAATTCATGATTCATGATTCAATTCATGATTCATAATTCATGATTCATGATTCAATTCATGATTCATGATTTGATTAATGATTCTTGATTCATGATTCGATTCATGATTCATGATTTGATTCATGATTCTTGATTCATGATTCGATTCATGATTCTTGATTCATGATTCAATTCATGATTCATGATTTGATTCATGATTCTTGATTCATGATTCGATTCATGATTCTTGATTCATGATTCAATTCATGATTCATGATTCTTGATTCATGATTCAATTCATGATTCATAATTCATGATTCATGTATCAATTCATGATTCATGTATCAATTCATGATTCATAATTCATGATTCCTGATTAGATTCATGATTCATGATTCATGATTCATGATTCATGATTCGATTCATGATCTATGACTCAATTCATGATTCATGATTCATGATTCAATTCATGATTCATGATTCATGATTCATGATTCATGATTCATGATTCAATTCATGATTCATGATTCATGATTCATCATTCAATTCATGATTCATGATTCATGATTCATGATTCAATTCATGATTCATGATTCAATTCATGATTCATAATTCATGATTCATGATTCAATTCATGATTCATGATTCAATTCATGATTCATAATTCATGATTCATGATTCAATTCATGATTCAATTCATTATTCAATTCATGATTCGATTCATGATTCATGATTTGATTCATGATTCCTGAGTCATGATTCATTTCTAGATTCATGATTCAATTCATGATTCATAATTCATGATTTGATTCATGATTCCTGAGTCATGATTCATTTCTAGATTCATGATTCAATTCATGATTCATAATTCATGATTCAATTCATCATTCAATTCATGATTCATGATTCACGATTCATGATTCATGATTCAATTCATGATTCATGATTCATGATTCAATTCATGATTCATAATTCATGATTCAATTCATGATTCATGATTCAAGATTCATGATTCATGATTCAATTCATGATTCAATTCATGATTCATGATTCAAGATTCATGATTCATGATTCAATTCATGATTCATGATTCATGATTCAATTCATGATTCATGATTCATGATTCAATTCATGATTCATAATTCATGATTCATGATTCAATTCATGATTCATGATTCATGATTCAATTCATGATTCATAATTCATGATTCATGATTCAATTCATGATTCATGATCCATGATTCATGATTCAATTCATGATTCATGATTCATGATTCAATTCATGATTCAATTCATGATTCATAATTCATTATTCAATTCATGATTCATGATTCGATTCATAATTCTTGATTCATGATTCGATTCATGATTCATGATTCATGATTCAATTCATGATTCATGATTTATGATTCATGATTCAATTCATGATTCATGATTCATGATTCATGATTCAATTCATGATTTATGATTCAATTCATGATTCATGATTCATGATTCATGATTCGATTTATGATTCATGATTCATGATTCAATTCATGATTCATGATTCAATTCATGATTTATGATTCATGATTCGATTCATGATTCATAATTCAATTTATGATTCATGATTCATGATTCATGATTCAATTCATGATTCAAATCATGATTCATTATTCATGATTCTTGATTCATGATTCAATTCATGATTCATAATTCATGATTCATGAATCAATTCATGATTTATGATTCATGATTCATGATTCGATTCATGATTCATGATCTATGATTCAATTCAGGATTCATGATTCGATTCATGATTCATGATCTATGATTCAATTCATGATTCATGATTCATGATTCATGATTCATGATTCATGATTCAATTCATGATTCATGATTCAATTCATGATTCATGATTCATGATTTAATTCATGATTCATGATTCATGATTCATGATTCAATTCATGATTCATGATTCAATTCATGATTCATAATTCATGATTCATGATTCAATTCATGATTCATGATTCATGATTCATGATTCAATTCATGATTCATGATTCAATTCATGATTTATGATTCATGATTCAATTTATGATTCATGATTCATGATTCATGATTCAATTCATGATTCAATTCATGATTCATGATTCATGATTCATGATTCAATTCATGATTCATGATTCAATTCATGATTCATAATTCATGATTCATGATTCAATTCATGATTCATGATTTGATTCATGATTCTTGATTTATGATTCATAATTCATGATTCATGATTCAATTCATGATTCATGATTCAATTCATGATTCATAATTCATGATTCATGATTCAATTCATGATTCATGATTCAATTCATGATTCATAATTCATGATTCATGATTCAATTCATGATTCATGATTTGATTCATGATTCTTGATTCATGATTCGATTCATGATTCTTGATTCATGATTCAATTCATGATTCATGATTTGATTCATGATTCTTGATTCATGATTCGATTCATGATTCTTGATTTATGATTCAATTCATGATTCATGATTCTTGATTCATGATTCAATTCATGATTCATAATTCATGATTCATGTATCAATTCATGATTCATAATTCATGATTCATGATTAGATTCATGATTCATGATTCATGATTCATGATTCATGATTCGATTCATGATCTATGACTCAATTCATGATTCATGATTCATGATTCAATTCATGATTCATGATTCATGATTCATGATTCAATTCATGATTCATGATTCATGATTCATCATTCAATTCATGATTCATGATTCATGATTCATGATTCAATTCATGATTCATGATTCAATTCATGATTCAGTTCATGATTCATGATTCATGATTCAATTCATGATTCATAAATCATGATTCATAATTCATGATTTATGATTCAATTCATGATTCAATTCATGATTCATGACTCATGATTCATGATTTAATTCATGATTCATGATTCAATTCATGATTCGATTCATGATTCAATTCATGATTCATGATTCGATTCATGATTCATGAGTCATGATTCAATTCTAGATTCATGATTCAATTCATGATTCATGATTCATGATTCATAATTCATGATTCAATTCATGATTCATGATTCAAGATTCATGATTCATGATTCAATTCATGATTTATAATTCATGATTCAATTCATGATTCATGATTCAAGATTCATGATTCATGATTCAATTCATGATTCAAGATTCTTGATTCAATTCATGATTCATGGCTCACGATTCATGATTCGATTCATGATTCATGATTCAATTCAAGATTCATGATTCATGATTCATGATTCAATTCATGATTCATAATTCATGATTCATGATTTAATTCATGATTCATGATCCATGATTCATGATTCAATTCATGATTCATGATTCAATTCATGATTCAAATTATGATTCATAATTCATGATTCAATTCATGATTCATGATTCGATTCATGATTCATAATTCATGATTCATGATTCAATTCATGATTCATGATTCATGATTCAATTCATGATTCATGATTCATGATTCATGATTCAATTCATGATTCATGATTCATGATTCATGATTCAATTCATGATTCATGATTCAATTCATGATTCAATTAATGATTCATAATTCATGATTCAATTCATGATTCAATTCATGATTCATGATTCAATTTATGATTCATGATTCATGATTTAATTCATGATTTAATGTATGATTCATGATTTATGATTCAATTCATGATTAAATTCATGATTCATGATTCATGATTTATGATTCATGATTTAATTCATGATTCATGATTCAAATGATGATTCAATTCATGATTCAATTCATGATTCGATTCATGATTCATGATTCATGATTCGATTCATGATTCATGAGTCATGATTCAATTCTAGATTCATGATTCAATTCATGATTCATGATTCATGATTCAATTCATCATTCAATTCATGATTCATGATTCACGATTCATGATTCATGATTCAATTCATGATTCATGATTCATGATTCATGATTCAATTCATGATTCATAATTCATGATTCAATTCATGATTCATGATTCAAGATTCATGATTCATGATTCAATTCATGATTCATGATTCTTGATTCAATTCATGATTCATGATTCATGATTCATGATTCGATTCATGATTCATGATTCAATTCATGATTCATGATTCATGATTCAATTCATGATTCATAATTCATGATTCATGATTCAATTCATGATTCATGATCCATGATTCATGATTCAATTCATGATTCATGATTCATGATTCAATTCATAATTGAATTCATGATTCATAATTCATTATTCAATTCATGATTCATGATTCGATTCATAATTCTTGATTCATGATTCGATTCATGATTCATGATTCATGATTCAATTCATGATTCATGATTTATGATTCATGATTCAATTCATGATTCATGATTCATGATTCATGATTCAATTCATGATTCATGATTCAATTCATGATTCAATTAATGATTCATGATTCATGATTCAATTCATGATTCAATTCATGATTCATGATTCATGATTCAATTCATGATTCATAATTCATGATTCATGATTCAATTCATGATTCATGATCCATGATTCATGATTCAATTCATGATTCATGATTCATGATTCAATTCATGATTGAATTCATGATTCATAATTCATTATTCAATTCATGATTCATGATTCGATTCATAATTCTTGATTCATGATTCAATTCATGATTCAATTCATCATTCAATTCATGATTCATGATTCACGATTCATGATTCATGATTCAATTCATGATTCATGATTCATGATTCATGATTCAATTCATGATTCATAATTCATGATTCAATTCATGATTCATGATTCAAGATTCATGATTCATGATTCAATTCATGATTCATGATTCTTGATTCAATTCATGATTCATGATTCATGATTCGATTCATGATTCATGAATCATGATTCAATTCATGATTCATGATTCATGATTCAATTCATGATTCATAATTCATGATTCATGATTCAATTCATGATTCATGATCCATGATTCATGATTCAATTCATGATTCATGATTCATGATTCAATTCATGATTGAATTCATGATTCATAATTCATTATTCAATTCATGATTCATGATTCGATTCATAATTCTTGATTCATGATTCGATTCATGATTCATGATTCATGATTCAATTCATGATTCATGATTTATGATTCATGATTCAATTCATGATTCAAATTATGATTCAAAATTCATGATTCAATTCATGATTCATGATTCGATTCATGATTCATAATTAATGATTCATGATTCAATTCATGATTCATGATTCATGATTCAATTCATGATTCATGATTCATGATTCATGATTCATGATTCATGATTCAATTCATGATTCATGATTCAATTCATGATTCAATTCATGATTCATGATTCATGATTCAATTCATAATTCAATTCATGATTCATGATTCATGATTCAATTTATGATTCATGATTCATGATTTAATTCATGATTTAATTTATGATTCATGATTAGATTCATGATCTATGACTCAATTCATGATTCATGATTCATGATTCAATTCATGATTCATGATTCATGATTCATGATTCAATTCATGATTCATGATTCATGATTCATCATTCAATTCATGATTCATGATTCATCATTCATGATTCAATTCATGATTCATGATTCAATTCATGATTCAGTTCATGATTCATGATTCATGATTCAATTCATGATTCATAAATCATGATTCATAATTCATGATTTATGATTCAATTCATGATTCAATTCATGATTCATGATTCATGACTCATGATTCATGATTTAATTCATGATTCATGATTCAATTCATGATTCGATTCATGATTCAATTCATGATTCGATTCATGATTCATGATTCGATTCATGATTCATGAGTCATGATTCAATTCTAGATTCATGATTCAATTCATGATTCATGATTCATGATTCATAATTCATGATTCAATTCATGATTCATGATTCAAGATTCATGATTCATGATTCAATTCATGATTCATAATTCATGATTCAATTTATGATTCATGATTCAAGATTCATGATTCATGATTCAATTCATTATTCAAGATTCTTGATTCAATTCATGATTCATGGCTCACGATTCATGATTCGATTCATGATTCATGATTCAATTCAAGATTCATGATTCATGATTCATGATTCAATTCATGATTCATAATTCATGATTCATGATTTAATTCATGATTCATGATCCATGATTCATGATTCAATTCATGATTCATGATTCAATTCATGATTCAAATTATGATTCATAATTCATGATTCAATTCATGATTCATGATTCGATTCATGATTCATAATTCATGATTCATGATTCAATTCATGATTCATGATTCATGATTCAATTCATGATTCATGATTCATGATTCATGATTCAATTCATGATTCATGATTCATGATTCATGATTCAATTCATGATTCATGATTCAATTCATGATTCAATTAATGATTCATAATTCATGATTCAATTCATGATTCAATTCATGATTCATGATTCAATTTATGATTCATGATTCATGATTTAATTCATGATTTAATTTATGATTCATGATTTATGATTCAATTCATGATTAAATTCATGATTCATGATTCATGATTTATGATTCATGATTTAATTCATGATTCATGATTCAAATGATGATTCAATTCATGATTCAATTCATGATTCGATTCATGATTCATGATTCATGATTCGATTCATGATTCATGAGTCATGATTCAATTCTAGATTCATGATTCAATTCATGATTCATGATTCATGATTCAATTCATCATTCAATTCATGATTCATGATTCACGATTCATGATTCATGATTCAATTCATGATTCATGATTCATGATTCATGATTCAATTCATGATTCATAATTCATGATTCAATTCATGATTCATGATTCAAGATTCATGATTCATGATTCAATTCATGATTCATGATTCTTGATTCAATTCATGATTCATGATTCATGATTCATGATTCGATTCATGATTCATGATCCATGATTCATGATTCAATTCATGATTCATGATTCATGATTCAATTCATGATTGAATTCATGATTCATAATTCATTATTCAATTCATGATTCATGATTCGATTCATAATTCTTGATTCATGATTCGATTCATGATTCATGATTCATGATTCAATTCATGATTCATGATTTATGATTCATGATTCAATTCATGATTCAAATTATGATTCATAATTCATGATTCAATTCATGATTCATGATTCGATTCATGATTCATAATTAATGATTCATGATTCAATTCATGATTCATGATTCATGATTCAATTCATGATTCATGATTCATGATTCATGATTCATGATTCAATTCATGATTCATGATTCAATTCATGATTCAATTCATGATTCATGATTCATGATTCAATTCATAATTCAATTCATGATTCATGATTCATGATTCAATTTATGATTCATGATTCATGATTTAATTCATGATTTAATTTATGATTCATGATTCGATTCATGATCTATGACTCAATTCATGATTCATGATTCATGATTCAATTCATGATTCATGATTCATGATTCATGATTCAATTCATGATTCATGATTCATGATTCATCATTCAATTCATGATTCATGATTCATGATTCATGATTCAATTCATGATTCATGATTCAATTCATGATTCAGTTCATGATTCATGATTCAATTCATGATTCATAAATCATGATTCATAATTCATGATTTATGATTCAATTCATGATTCAATTCATGATTCATGATTCATGACTCATGATTCATGATTTAATTCATGATTCATGATTCAATTCATGATTCGATTCATGATTCAATTCATGATTCGATTCATGATTCATGATTCATGATTCGATTCATGATTCATGAGTCATGATTCAATTCTAGATTCATGATTCAATTCATGATTCATGATTCATGATTCATAATTCATGATTCAATTCATGATTCATGATTCAAGATTCATGATTCATGATTCAATTCATGATTCATAATTCATGATTCAATTCATGATTCATGATTCAAGATTCATGATTCATGATTCAATTCATGATTCAAGATTCTTGATTCAATTCATGATTCATGGCTCACGATTCATGATTCGATTCATGATTCATGATTCAATTCAAGATTCATGATTCATGATTCATGATTCAATTCATGATTCATAATTCATGATTCATGATTTAATTCATGATTCATGATCCATGATTCATGATTCAATTCATGATTCATGATTCAATTCATGATTCAAATTATGATTCATAATTCATGATTCAATTCATGATTCATGATTCGATTCATGATTCATAATTCATGATTCATGATTCAATTCATGATTCATGATTCATGATTCAATTCATGATTCATGATTCATGATTCATGATTCAATTCATGATTCATGATTCATGATTCATGATTCAATTCATGATTCATGATTCAATTCATGATTCAATTAATGATTCATAATTCATGATTCAATTCATGATTAAATTCATGATTCATGATTCAATTTATGATTCATGATTCATGATTTAATTCATGATTTAATTTATGATTCATGATTTATGATTCAATTCATGATTAAATTCATGATTCATGATTCATGATTTATGATTCATGATTTAATTCATGATTCATGATTCAAATGATGATTCAATTCATGATTCAATTCATGATTCGATTCATGATTCATGATTCATGATTCGATTCATGATTCATGAGTCATGATTCAATTCTAGATTCATGATTCAATTCATGATTCATGATTCATGATTCAATTCATCATTCAATTCATGATTCATGATTCACGATTCATGATTCATGATTCAATTCATGATTCATGATTCATGATTCATGATTCAATTCATGATTCATAATTCATGATTCAATTCATGATTCATGATTCAAGATTCATGATTCATGATTCAATTCATGATTCATGATTCTTGATTCAATTCATGATTCATGATTCATGATTCATGATTCGATTCATGATTCATGATTCAATTCATGATTCATGATTCATGATTCAATTCATGATTCATAATTCATGATTCATGATTCAATTCATGATTCATGATCCATGATTCATGATTCAATTCATGATTCATGATTCATGATTCAATTCATGATTGAATTCATGATTCATAATTCATTATTCAATTCATGATTCATGATTCGATTCATAATTCTTGATTCATGATTCGATTCATGATTCATGATTCATGATTCAATTCATGATTCATGATTTATGATTCATGATTCAATTCATGATTCATGATTCAATTCATGATTCAATTAATGATTCATGATTCATGATTCAATTCATGATTCAATTCATGATTCATGATTCATGATTCAATTCATGATTCATAATTCATGATTCATGATTCAATTCATGATTCATGATCCATGATTCATGATTCAATTCATGATTCATGATTCATGATTCAATTCATGATTGAATTCATGATTCATAATTCATTATTCAATTCATGATTCGATTCATAATTCTTGATTCATGATTCGATTCATGATTCATGATTCATGATTCAATTCATGATTCATGATTTATGATTCATGATTCAATTCATGATTCATGATTCATGATTCATGATTCAATTCATGATTCATAATTCATGATTTATGATTCAATTCATGATTCATGATTCAATTCATGATTCAATTAATGATTCATGATTCATGATTCAATTCATGATTCAATTCATGATTCAGGATTCATGATTCAATTTATGATTCATGATTCATGATTTAATTCATGATTTAATTTATGATTCATGATTCATGATTCAATTCATGATTCAATTCATGATTCATGATTCATGATTCAATTCATGATTCATAAATCATGATTCATAATTCATGATTTATGATTCAATTCATGATTAAATTCATGATTCATGATTCATGATTTATGATTCATGATTCAATTCATGATTCGATTCATGATTCAATTCATGATTCGATTCATGATTCATGATTCATGATTCGATTCATGATTCATGAGTCATGATTCAATTCATGATTCATGATTTATGATTCATGATTCAATTCATGATTCATGATTCATGATTCATGATTCAATTCATGATTCATAATTCATTATTCAATTCATGATTCGATTCATAATTCTTGATTCATGATTCGATTCATGATTCATGATTCATGATTCAATTCATGATTCATGATTTATGATTCATGATTCAATTCATGATTCATGATTCATGATTCATGATTCAATTCATGATTCATAATTCATGATTCATGATTCAATTCATGATTCATGATTCAATTCATGATTCAATTAATGATTCATGATTCATGATTCAATTCATGATTCAATTCATGATTCAGGATTCATGATTCAATTTATGATTCATGATTCATGATTTAATTCATGATTTAATTTATGATTCATGATTCATGATTCAATTCATGATTCAATTCATGATTCATGATTCATGATTTAATTCATGATTCATGATTCAATTCATGATTCATAAATCATGATTCATAATTCATGATTTATGATTCAATTCATGATTAAATTCATGATTCATGATTCATGATTTATGATTCATGATTCAATTCATGATTCGATTCATGATTCAATTCATGATTCGATTCATGATTCATGATTCATGATTCGATTCATGATTCATGAGTCATGATTCAATTCTAGATTCATGATTCAATTCATGATTCATGATTCATGATTCAATTCATCATTCAATTCATGATTCATGATTCATGATTCATGATTCAATTCATGATTCATGATTCATGCTTCATGATTCAATTCATGATTCATAATTCATGATTCAATTCATGATTCATGATTCAAGATTCATGATTCATGATTCAATTCATGATTCATGATTCTTGATTCAATTCATGATTCATGATTCATGATTCGATTCATGATTCATGAATCATGATTCAATTCATAATTCATGATTCATGATTTAATTCATGATTCATAATTCATGATTCATGATTCAATTCATGATTCATGATCCATGATTCATGATTCAATTCATGATTCATGATTCATGATTCAATTCATGATTGAATTCATGATTCATAATTCATTATTCAATTCATGATTCATGATTCGATTCATAATTCTTGATTCATGATTCGATTCATGATTCATGATTCATGATTCAATTCATGATTCATGATTTATGATTCATGATTCAATTCATGATTCAAATTATGATTCATAATTCATGATTCAATTCATGATTCATGATTCGATTCATGATTCATAATTAATGATTCATGATTCGATTCATAATTCTTGATTCATGATTCGATTCATGATTCATGATTCATGATTCAATTCATGATTCATGATTTATGATTCATGATTCAATTCATGATTCATGATTCAATTCATGATTCAATTAATGATTCATGATTCATGATTCAATTCATGATTCAATTCATGATTCATGATTCATGATTCAATTTATGATTCATGATTCATGATTTAATTCATGATTTAATTTATGATTCATGATTCAATTCATGATTCAATTCATGATTCATGATTCATGATTCAATTCATGATTCATAAATCATGATTCATAATTCATGATTTATGATTCAATTCATGATTAAATTCATGATTCATGATTCATGATTTATGATTCATGATTTAATTCATGATTCATGATTCAATTCATGATTCGATTCATGATTCAATTCATGATTCGATTCATGATTCATGATTCATGATTCGATTCATGATTCATGAGTCATGATTCAATTCTAGATTCATGATTCATGATTCGATTCATGATTCATGAGTCATGATTCAATTCTAGATTCATGATTCAATTCATGATTCATGATTCATGATTCAATTCATCATTCAATTCATGATTCATGATTCACGATTCATGATTCATGATTCAATTCATGATTCATGATTCATGATTCAATTCATGATTCATAATTCATGATTCAATTCATGATTCATGATTCTTGATTCATGATTCATGATTCAATTCATGATTAATGATTCTTGATTCAATTCATGATTCATGATTCATGATTCATGATTCGATTCATGATTCATGATTCATGATTCAATTCATGATTCATGATTCATGATTCAATTCATGATTCATAATTCATGATTCATGATTCAATTCATGATTCATGATCCATGATTCATGATTCAATTCATGATTCATGATTCATGATTCAATTCATGATTCAATTCATGATTCATAATTCATTATTCAATTCATGTTTCATGATTCGATTCATAATTCTTGATTCATGATTCGATTCATGATTCATGATTCATGATTCAATTCATGATTCATGATTTATGATTCATGATTCAATTCATGATTCATGATTCATGATTCATGATTCAATTCATGATTCATGATTCAATTCATGATTCATGATTCATGATTCATGATTCGATTTATGATTCATGATTCATGATTCAATTCATGATTTATGATTCATGATTCGATTCATGATTCATGATTCAATTTATGATTCATGATTCATGATTCATGATTCAATTCATGATTCAAATCATGATTCATTATTCATGATTCTTGATTCATGATTCATGATTCGATTCATGATTCATGATCTATGATTCAATTCATGATTCATGATTCATGATTCATGATTCAATTCATGATTCATGATTCATGATTCATGATTCAATTCATGATTCATGATTCATGATTCATGATTCAATTCATGATTCATGATTCAATTCATGATTCATGATTCATGATTCATGATTTAATTCATGATTCATGATTCATGATTCATGATTCAATTCATGATTCATGATTCATGATTCAATTCATGATTCAATTCATGATTCATGATTCAATTTATGATTCATGATTCATGATTCATGATTCAATTCATGATTCAATTTATGATTCATGATTTATGATTCATGATTCAATTCATGATTCATGATTCATGATTCATGATTCAATTCATGATTCATGATTCAATTCATTTTTCATGATTCATGATTCATGATTCGATTCATGATTCTTGATTTATGATTCAATTCATGATTCATGATTTAATTCATGATTCTTGATTCATGATTCGATTCATGATTCTTGATTCATGATTCAATTCATGATTCATGATTCTTGATTCATGATTCAATTCATGATTCATAATTCATGATTCATGATTCATGATTTATGATTCATGATTCATGATCTATGATTCAATTCATGATTCATGATTCATGATTCATGATTCAGTTCATGATTCATGATTCATGATTCATGATTCAATTCATGATTCATGATTCAATTCATGATTCATGATTCATGATTCATGATTCAATTCATGATTCATTAATCATGATTCATGATTCAATTCATGATTCATGATTCATGATTCATGATTCAATTCATGAATTATGATTCATGATTCAATTCATTATCATGATTCAATTCATGATTCAATTCATGTTTCATGATTCATGATTCATTTTATGATTCATGATTCATGATTCAATTCATGATTCATAAATCATGATTCAAAATTCATGATTTATGATTCAATTCATGATTCAATTCATGATTCATGATTCATGATTCATGATTCAATTCATGATTCGATTCATGATTCATGATTTGATTCATGATTCATGAGTCATGATTCAATTATAGATTTATGATTCAATTCATGATTCATGATTCATGATTCAATTCATGATTCAATTCATGGTTCATGATTCATGATTCAAAATTCATGATTCAATTCATAATTCATGATTCAAATCATGATTCATGATTCATGATTCAATTCATGATTCAATTCATGATTCATGATTCGATTCATGATTCAATTAATGATTTGATTCATGATTCATGATTCAATTCATGATTCATGATCCATGAATCATGATTCAATTCATGATTCATGATTCATGATTCAATTCATGATTCAATTCATGATTCATAATTCATGATTCAATTTATGATTCATGATTCGATTCATGATTCATGATTCATGATTCATGATTCAATTCATGATTCATGATTCATGATTCAATTCATGATTCATGATTCATGATTCAATTCATGATTCATGATTCATGATTCATGATTCATGATTCACTTCATGATTCATGATTCATGATTTAATTCATGATTCAATTCATGATTCATGATTCATGATTCAATTTATGATTCATGATTCATGATTTAATTCATGATTCAATTTATGATTCATGATTCATGATTCAATTCATGATTCAATTCATGATTCATGATTCATGATTCAATTCATGATTCATAAATCATGATTCATAATTCATGATTTATGATTCAATTCATGATTCAATTCATGATTCATGATTCATGATTCATGATTCATGATTCGATTCATGATTCATGATCTATGATTCAATTCATGATTCATGATTCAATTCATGATTCATGATTCATGATTCATGATTCAATTCATGATTCATGATTCATGATTCAATTCATGATTCATGATTCATGATTCATGATTCATGATTCATGATTCATGATTCAATTCATCATTCATGATTCATGATTCATGATTCAATTCATGATTCAATTCATGATTCATGATTCATGATTCAATTCATGATTCATGATTCATGATTCATGATTCGATTCATGATTCTTGATTTATGATTCAATTCATGATTCATGATTTGATTCATGATTCTTGATTCATGATTCGATTCATGATTCTTGATTCATGATTCAATTCATGATTCATGATTCTTGATTCATGATTCAATTCATGATTCATAATTCATGATTCATGATTCATGATTTATGATTCATGATTCATGATTCATGATTCGATTCATGATTCATGATCTATGATTCAATTCATGATTCATGATTCAATTAATGATTCATGATTCAATTCATGATTCATGATTCAATTCATGATTCATGATTCATGATTCATGATTCAATTCATGATTCATTAATCATAATTCATGATTCAATTCATGATTCATGATTCATGATTCATGATTCAATTCATGAATTATGATTCATGATTCAATTCATGATTCATGATTCAATTCATGTTTCATGATTCATGATTCAATTTATGATTCATGATTCATGATTCATGATTCAATTCATGATTCATAAATCATGATTCAAAATTCATGATTTATGATTCAATTCATGATTCAATTCATGATTCATGATTCATGATTCATGATTCATGATTTAATTCATAATTCATGATTCAATTCATGATTCGATTCATGATTCAATTCATGATTCGATTCATGATTCATGATTTGATTCATGATTCATGAGTCATGATTCAATTATAGATTTATGATTCAATTCATGATTCATGATTAATGATTCAATTCATGATGCAATTCATGGTTCATGATTCATGATTTAAAATTCATGATTCAATTCATGATTCATGATTCAATTCATGATTCATGATTCATGATTCAATTCATGATTCAATTCATGATTCATAATTCATGATTCATGAATAAATTCATGATTCATATTTCATGATTCATGATTAGATTCATTAATTCATGATTCATGATTTATGATTCATGATTCATGATTCAATTCATGATTCATGATCTATGATTCAATTCAGGATTCATGATTCGATTCATGATTCATGATCTATGATTCAATTCATGATTCATGATTCATGATTCATGATTCATGATTCAATTCATGATTCATGATTCAATTCATGATTCATGATTCATGATTCATGATTTAATTCATGATTCATGATTCATGATTCATGATTCAATTCATGATTCATGATTCAATTCATGATTCATAATTCATGATTCATGATTCAATTCATGATTCATGATTCATGATTCAATTCATGATTCATGATTCAATTCATGATTTATGATTCATGATTCAATTTATGATTCATGATTCATGATTCATGATTCAATTCATGATTCAATTCATGATTCATGATTCATGATTCATGATTCAATTCGTGATTCATGATTCAATTCATGATTCATAATTCATGATTCATGATTCAATTCATGATTCATGATTTGATTCATGATTCTTGATTTATGATTCATAATTCATGATTCATGATTCAATTCATGATTCATGATTCAATTCATGATTCATGATTCAATTCATGATTCATGATTTGATTCATGATTCTTGATTTATGATTCATAATTCATGATTCATGATTCAATTCATGATTCATGATTCAATTCATGATTCATAATTCATGATTCATGATTCAATTCATGATTCATGATTCAATTCATGATTCATAATTCATGATTCATGATTCAATTCATGATTCATGATTTGATTCATGATTCTTGATTCATGATTCAATTCATGATTCTTGATTCATGATTCAATTCATGATTCATGATTTGATTCATGATTCTTGATTCATGATTCGATTCATGATTCTTGATTCATGATTCAATTCATGATTCATGATTCTTGATTCATGATTCAATTCATGATTCATAATTCATGATTCATGTATCAATTCATGATTCATAATTCATGATTCATGATTAGATTCATGATTCATGATTCATGATTCATGATTCATGATTCATGATTCATGATTCGATTAATGATCTATGACTCAATTCATGATTCATGATTCATGATTCAATTCATGATTCATGATTCATGATTCATGATTCAATTCATGATTCATGATTCATGATTCATCATTCAATTCATGATTAATGATTCATGATTCATGATTCAATTCATGATTTATGATTCATGATTCATGATTCAATTCATGATTCATGATTCATGATTAAATTCATGATTCAGTTCATGATTCATGATTCATGATTCAATTCATGATTCATAAATCATGATTCATAATTCATGATTTATGATTCAATTCATGATTCAATTCATGATTCATGATTCATGATTCATGACTCATGATTCATGATTTAATTCATGATTTATGATTCAATTCATGATTCGATTCATGATTCAATTCATGATTCGATTCATGATTCATGATTCTTGATTCAATTCATGATTCATGATTCACGATTCATGATTCGATTCATGATTCATGATTCATGATTCAATTCAAGATTCATGATTCATGATTCATGATTCAATTCATGATTCATAATTCATGATTCATGATTTAATTCATGATTCATGATCCATGATTCATGATTCAATTCATGATTCATGATTCAATTCATGATTCAATTCATGATTCATAATTCATGATTCAATTCATGATTCATGATTCGATTCATGATTCATAATTCATGATTCATGATTCAATTCATGATTCATAATTCATGATTCAATTCATGATTCATGATTCATGATTCAATTCATGATTCATGATTCACTTCATGATTCATGATTCATGATTCAATTCATGATTCAATTCATGATTCATGATTCATGATTCAATTCATGATTCAATTCATGATTCATGATTCAATTTATGATTCATGATTCATGATTTAATTCATGATTTAATTTATGATTCATGATTCATGATTCAATTCATGATTCAATTCATGATTCATGATTCATGATTCAATTCATGATTCATAAATCATGATTCATAATTCATGATTTATGATTCAATTCATGATTAAATTCATGATTCATGATTCATGAATCATGATTTATGATTCATGATTTAATTCATGATTCATGATTCAATTCATGATTCGATTCATGATTCAATTCATGATTCGATTCATGATTCATGATTTGATTCATGATTCCTGAGTCATGATTCAATTCTAGATTCATGATTCAATTCATGATTCATAATTCATGATTCGATTTATCATTCAATTCATGATTCATGATTCACGATTTATGATTCATGATTCAATTCATGATTCATGATTCAATTCATGATTCATAATTCATGATTCAATTCATGATTAATGATTCATGATTCATGATTCAATTCATGATTTATGATTCATGATTCAATTCATGATTCATGATTCATGATTCAATTCATGATTCAGTTCATGATTTATGATTCATGATTCAATTCATGATTCATGATTCATGATTCATGATTCAATTCATGATTCATGATTCATGCTTCATGATTCAATTCATGATTCATAATTCATGATTCAATTCATGATTCATGATTCAAGATTCATGATTCATGATTCAATTCATGATTCATGATTCTTGATTCAATTCATGATTCATGATTCATGATTCGATTCATGATTCATGAATCATGATTCAATTCATAATTCATAATTCATGATTCAATTCATGATTCATAATTCATGATTCATGATTCAATTCATGATTCATGATCCATGATTCATGATTCAATTCATGATTCATGATTCATGATTCAATTCATGATTGAATTCATGATTCATAATTCATTATTCAATTCATGATTCATGATTCGATTCATAATTCTTGATTCATGATTCGATTCATGATTCATGATTCATGATTCAATTCATGATTCATGATTTATGATTCATGATTCAATTCATGATTCAAATTATGATTCATAATTCATGATTCAATTCATGATTCATGATTCGATTCATGATTCATAATTAATGATTCATGATTCGATTCATAATTCTTGATTCATGATTCGATTCATGATTCATGATTCATGATTCAATTCATGATTCATGATTTATGATTCATGATTCAATTCATGATTCATGATTCAATTCATGATTCAATTAATGATTCATGATTCATGATTCAATTCATGATTCAATTCATGATTCATGATTCATGATTCAATTTATGATTCATGATTCATGATTTAATTCATGATTTAATTTATGATTCATGATTCATGATTCAATTCATGATTCAATTCATGATTCATGATTCATGATTCAATTCATGATTCATAAATCATGATTCATAATTCATGATTTATGATTCAATTCATGATTAAATTCATGATTCATGATTCATGATTTATGATTCATGATTTAATTCATGATTCATGATTCAATTCATGATTCGATTCATGATTCAATTCATGATTCGATTCATGATTCATGATTCATGATTCGATTCATGATTCATGAGTCATGATTCAATTCTAGATTCATGATTCAATTCATGATTCATGATTCATGATTCAATTCATCATTCAATTCATGATTCATGATTCACGATTCATGATTCATGATTCAATTCATGATTCATGATTCATGATTCAATTCATGATTCATAATTCATGATTCAATTCATGATTCATGATTCTTGATTCATGATTCATGATTCAATTCATGATTAATGATTCTTGATTCAATTCATGATTCATGATTCATGATTCATGATTCGATTCATGATTCATGATTCATGATTCAATTCATGATTCATGATTCATGATTCAATTCATGATTCATAATTCATGATTCATGATTCAATTCATGATTCATGATCCATGATTCATGATTCAATTCATGATTCATGATTCATGATTCAATTCATGATTCAATTCATGATTCATAATTCATTATTCAATTCATGTTTCATGATTCGATTCATAATTCTTGATTCATGATTCGATTCATGATTCATGATTCATGATTCAATTCATGATTCATGATTTATGATTCATGATTCAATTCATGATTCATGATTCATGATTCATGATTCAATTCATGATTCATGATTCAATTCATGATTCATGATTCATGATTCATGATTCGATTTATGATTCATGATTCATGATTCAATTCATGATTTATGATTCATGATTCGATTCATGATTCATGATTCAATTTATGATTCATGATTCATGATTCATGATTCAATTCATGATTCAAATCATGATTCATTATTCATGATTCTTGATTCATGATTCAATTCATGATTCATAATTCATGATTCATGAATCAATTCATGATTCATAATTCATGATTCATGATTAGATTCATGATTCATGATTCATGATTTATGATTCATGATTCATGATTCGATTCATGATTCATGATCTATGATTCAATTCATGATTCATGATTCATGATTCATGATTCAATTCATGATTCATGATTCATGATTCATGATTCAATTCATGATTCATGATTCATGATTCATGATTCAATTCATGATTCATGATTCAATTCATGATTCATGATTCATGATTCATGATTTAATTCATGATTCATGATTCATGATTCATGATTCAATTCATGATTCATGATTCATGATTCAATTCATGATTCAATTCATGATTCATGATTCAATTTATGATTCATGATTCATGATTCATGATTCAATTCATGATTCAATTTATGATTCATGATTTATGATTCATGATTCAATTCATGATTCATGATTCATGATTCATGATTCAATTCATGATTCATGATTCAATTCATTTTTCATGATTCATGATTCATGATTCGATTCATGATTCTTGATTTATGATTCAATTCATGATTCATGATTTAATTCATGATTCTTGATTCATGATTCGATTCATGATTCTTGATTCATGATTCAATTCATGATTCATGATTCTTGATTCATGATTCAATTCATGATTCATAATTCATGATTCATGATTCATGATTTATGATTCATGATTCATGAGTCATGATTCAATTATAGATTTATGATTCAATTCATGATTCATGATTCAATTCATGATTCAATTCATGGTTCATGATTCATGATTCAAAATTCATGATTCAATTCATAATTCATGATTCAAATCATGATTCATGATTCATGATTCAATTCATGATTCAATTCATGATTCATGATTCATGATTCAATTCATGATTCATGATTCGATTCATGATTCAATTAATGATTCGATTCATGATTCATGATTCAATTCATGATTCATGATCCATGAATCATGATTCAATTCATGATTCATGATTCATGATTCAATTCATGATTCAATTCATGATTCATAATTCATGATTCAATTTATGATTCATGATTCGATTCATGATTCATGATTCATGATTCATGATTCAATTCATGATTCATGATTCATGATTCAATTCATGATTCATGATTCATGATTCATGATTCATGATTCACTTCATGATTCATGATTCATGATTTAATTCATGATTCAATTCATGATTCATGATTCATGATTCAATTCATGATTCATGATTCATGATTCAATTTATGATTCATGATTCATGATTTAATTCATGATTCAATTTATGATTCATGATTCATGATTCAATTCATGATTCAATTCATGATTCATGATTCATGATTCAATTCATGATTCATAAATCATGATTCATAATTCATGATTTATGATTCAATTCATGATTCAATTCATGATTCATGATTCATGATTCATGATTCATGATTCGATTCATGATTCATGATCTATGATTCAATTCATGATTCATGATTCAATTCATGATTCATGATTCATGATTCATGATTCAATTCATGATTCATGATTCATGATTCAATTCATGATTCATGATTCATGATTCATGATTCATGATTCATGATTCATGATTCATGATTCAATTCATCATTCATGATTCATGATTCATGATTCAATTCATGATTCAATTCATGATTCATGATTCATGATTCAATTCATGATTCATGATTCATGATTCATGATTCGATTCATGATTCTTGATTTATGATTCAATTCATGATTCATGATTTGATTCATGATTCTTGATTCATGATTCGATTCATGATTCTTGATTCATGATTCAATTCATGATTCATGATTCTTGATTCATGATTCAATTCATGATTCATAATTCATGATTCATGATTCATGATTTATGATTCATGATTCATGATTCATGATTCGATTCATGATTCATGATCTATGATTCAATTCATGATTCATGATTCAATTAATGATTCATGATTCATGATTCATGATTCAATTCATGATTCATGATTCAATTCATGATTCATGATTCATGATTCATGATTCAATTCATGATTCATTAATCATAATTCATGATTCAATTCATGATTCATGATTCATGATTCATGATTCAATTCATGAATTATGATTCATGATTCAATTCATGATTCATGATTCAATTCATGTTTCATGATTCATGATTCAATTTATGATTCATGATTCATGATTCAATTCATGATTCATAAATCATGATTCAAAATTCATGATTTATGATTCAATTCATGATTCAATTCATGATTCATGATTCATGATTCATGATTCATGATTCATGATTTAATTCATAATTCATGATTCAATTCATGATTCGATTCATGATTCAATTCATGATTCGATTCATGATTCATGATTTGATTCATGATTCATGAGTCATGATTCAATTATAGATTTATGATTCAATTCATGATTCATGATTAATGATTCAATTCATGATGCAATTCATGGTTCATGATTCATGATTTAAAATTCATGATTCAATTCATGATTCATGATTCAATTCATGATTCATGATTCATGATTCAATTCATGATTCAATTCATGATTCATAATTCATGATTCATGAATCAATTCATGATTCATAATTCATGATTCATGATTAGATTCATTAATTCATGATTCATGATCTATGATTCAATTCAGGATTCATGATTCGATTCATGATTCATGATCTATGATTCAATTCATGATTCATGATTCATGATTCATGATTCATGATTCAATTCATGATTCATGATTCAATTCATGATTCATGATTCATGATTCATGATTTAATTCATGATTCATGATTCATGATTCATGATTCAATTCATGATTCATGATTCAATTCATGATTCATAATTCATGATTCATGATTCAATTCATGATTCATGATTCATGATTCAATTCATGATTCATGATTCAATTCATGATTTATGATTCATGATTCAATTTATGATTCATGATTCATGATTCATGATTCAATTCATGATTCAATTCATGATTCATGATTCATGATTCATGATTCAATTCATGATTCATGATTCAATTCATGATTCATAATTCATGATTCATGATTCAATTCATGATTCATGATTTGATTCATGATTCTTGATTTATGATTCATAATTCATGATTCATGATTCAATTCATGATTCATGATTCAATTCATGATTCATGATTCAATTCATGATTCATGATTTGATTCATGATTCTTGATTTATGATTCATAATTCATGATTCATGATTCAATTCATGATTCATGATTCAATTCATGATTCATAATTCATGATTCATGATTCAATTCATGATTCATGATTCAATTCATGATTCATAATTCATGATTCATGATTCAATTCATGATTCATGATTTGATTCATGATTCTTGATTCATGATTCAATTCATGATTCTTGATTCATGATTCAATTCATGATTCATGATTCAATTTATGATTCATGATTCATGATTCATGATTCAATTCATGATTCAATTTATGATTCATGATTTATGATTCATGATTCAATTCATGATTCATGATTCATGATTCATGATTCAATTCATGATTCATGATTCAATTCATTTTTCATGATTCATGATTCATGATTCGATTCATGATTCTTGATTTATGATTCAATTCATGATTCATGATTTAATTCATGATTCTTGATTCATGATTCGATTCATGATTCTTGATTCATGATTCAATTCATGATTCATGATTCTTGATTCATGATTCAATTCATGATTCATAATTCATGATTCATGATTCATGATTTATGATTCATGATTCATGATTCATGATCTATGATTCAATTCATGATTCATGATTCATGATTCATGATTCAGTTCATGATTCATGATTCATGATTCATGATTCAATTCATGATTCATGATTCAATTCATGATTCATGATTCATGATTCATGATTCAATTCATGATTCATTAATCATGATTCATGATTCAATTCATGATTCATGATTCATGATTCATGATTCAATTCATGAATTATGATTCATGATTCAATTCATTATCATGATTCAATTCATGATTCAATTCATGTTTCATGATTCATGATTCATTTTATGATTCATGATTCATGATTCAATTCATGATTCATAAATCATGATTCAAAATTCATGATTTATGATTCAATTCATGATTCAATTCATGATTCATGATTCATGATTCATGATTCAATTCATGATTCGATTCATGATTCATGATTTGATTCATGATTCATGAGTCATGATTCAATTATAGATTTATGATTCAATTCATGATTCATGATTCATGATTCAATTCATGATTCAATTCATGGTTCATGATTCATGATTCAAAATTCATGATTCAATTCATAATTCATGATTCAAATCATGATTCATGATTCAATTCATGATTCAATTCATGATTCATGATTCATGATTCAATTCATGATTCATGATTCGATTCATGATTCAATTAATGATTCGATTCATGATTCATGATTCAATTCATGATTCATGATCCATGAATCATGATTCAATTCATGATTCATGATTCATGATTCAATTCATGATTCATAATTCATGATTCAATTTATGATTCATGATTCGATTCATGATTCATGATTCATGATTCATGATTCAATTCATGATTCATGATTCATGATTCAATTCATGATTCATGATTCATGATTCAATTCATGATTCATGATTCATGATTCATGATTCATGATTCACTTCATGATTCATGATTCATGATTTAATTCATGATTCAATTCATGATTCATGATTCATGATTCAATTTATGATTCATGATTCATGATTTAATTCATGATTCAATTTATGATTCATGATTCATGATTCAATTCATGATTCAATTCATGATTCATGATTCATGATTCAATTCATGATTCATAAATCATGATTCATAATTCATGATTTATGATTCAATTCATGATTCAATTCATGATTCATGATTCATGATTCATGATTCATGATTCGATTCATGATTCATGATCTATGATTCAATTCATGATTCATGATTCAATTCATGATTCATGATTCATGATTCATGATTCAATTCATGATTCATGATTCATGATTCAATTCATGATTCATGATTCATGATTCATGATTCATGATTCATGATTCATGATTCAATTCATCATTCATGATTCATGATTCATGATTCAATACATGATTCAATTCATGATTCATGATTCATGATTCAATTCATGATTCATGATTCATGATTCATGATTCGATTCATGATTCTTGATTTATGATTTAATTCATGATTCATGATTTGATTCATGATTCTTGATTCATGATTCGATTCATGATTCTTGATTCATGATTCAATTCATGATTCATGATTCTTGATTCATGATTCAATTCATGATTCATAATTCATGATTCATGATTCATGATTTATGATTCATGATTCATGATTCATGATTCGATTCATGATTCATGATCTATGATTCAATTCATGATTCATGATTCAATTAATGATTCATGATTCATGATTCATGATCTATGATTCAATTCATGATTCATGATTCATGATTCAATTAATGATTCATGATTCATGATTCATGATTCAATTCATGATTCATGATTCAATTCATGATTCATGATTCATGATTCATGATTCAATTCATGATTCATTTCATGATTCATGATTCAATTCATGTTTCATGATTCATGATTCAATTTATGATTCATGATTCATGATTCATGATTCAATTCATGATTCATAAATCATGATTCAAAATTCATGATTTATGATTCAATTCATGATTCAATTCATGATTCATGATTCATGATTCATGATTCATGATTCATGATTTAATTCATAATTCATGATTCAATTCATGATTCGATTCATGATTCAATTCATGATTCGATTCATGATTCATGATTTGATTCATGAATTATGAGTCATGATTCAATTATAGATTTATGATTCAATTCATGATTCATGATTAATGATTCAATTCATGATGCAATTCATGGTTCATGATTCATGATTTAAAATTCATGATTCAATTCATGATTCATGATTCAATTCATGATTCATGATTCATGATTCAATTCATGATTCAATTCATGATTCATAATTCATGATTCATGAATAAATTCATGATTCATAATTCATGATTCATGATTAGATTCATTAATTCATGATTCATGATTTATGATTCATGATTCATGATTCAATTCATGATTCATGATCTATGATTCAATTCAGGATTCATGATTCGATTCATGATTCATGATCTATGATTCAATTCATGATTCATGATTCATGATTCATGATTCAATTCATGATTCATGATTCAATTCATGATTCATGATTCATGATTCATGATTTAATTCATGATTCATGATTCATGATTCATGATTCAATTCATGATTCATGATTCAATTCATGATTCATAATTCATGATTCATGATTCAATTCATGATTCATGATTCATAATTCAATTCATGATTCATGATTCAATTCATGATTTATGATTCATGATTCAATTTATGATTCATGATTCATGATTCATGATTCAATTCATGATTCAATTCATGATTCATGATTCATGATTCATGATTCAATTCATGATTCATGATTCAATTCATGATTCATAATTCATGATTCATGATTCAATTCATGATTCATGATTTGATTCATGATTCTTGATTTATGATTCATAATTCATGATTCATGATTCAATTCATGATTCATGATTCAATTCATGATTCATGATTCAATTCATGATTCATGATTTGATTCATGATTCTTGATTTATGATTCATAATTCATGATTCATGATTCAATTCATGATTCATGATTCAATTCATGATTCATAATTCATGATTCATGATTCAATTCATGATTCATGATTCAATTCATGATTCATAATTCATGATTCATGATTCAATTCATGATTCATGATTTGATTCATGATTCTTGATTCATGATTCAATTCATGATTCTTGATTCATGATTCAATTCATGATTCATGATTTGATTCATGATTCTTGATTCATAATTCGATTCATGATTCTTGATTCATGATTCAATTCATGATTCATGATTCTTGATTCATGATTCAATTCATGATTCATAATTCATGATTCATGTATCAATTCATGATTCATAATTCATGATTCATGATTAGATTCATGATTCATGATTCATGATTCATGATTCATGATTCATGATTCGATTAATGATCTATGACTCAAATCATGATTCATGATTCATGATTCAATTCATGATTCATGATTCATGATTCATGATTCAATTAATGATTCATGATTCATGATTCATCATTCAATTCATGATTAATGATTCATGATTCATGATTCAATTCATGATTTATGATTCATGATTCATGATTCAATTCATGATTCATGATTCATGATTCAATTCATGATTCAGTTCATGATTCATGATTCATGATTCAATTCATGATTCATAAATCATGATTCATAATTCATGATTTATGATTCAATTCATGATTCAATTCATGATTCATGATTCATGATTCATGACTCATGATTCATGATTTAATTCATGATTTATGATTCAATTCATGATTCGATTCATGATTCAATTCATGATTCGATTCATGATTCATGATTCTTGATTCAATTCATGATTCATGATTCACGATTCATGATTCGATTCATGATTCATGATTCATGATTCAATTCAAGATTCATGATTCATGATTCATGATTCAATTCATGATTCATAATTCATGATTCATGATTTAATTCATGATTCATGATCCATGATTCATGATTCAATTCATGATTCATGATTCAATTCATGATTCAATTCATGATTCATAATTCATGATTCAATTCATGATTCATGATTCGATTCATGATTCATAATTCATGATTCATGATTCAATTCATGATTCATAATTCATGATTCAATTCATGATTCATGATTCATGATTCATGATTCAATTCATGATTCATGATTCACTTCATGATTCATGATTCATGATTCAATTCATGATTCAATTCATGATTCATGATTCATGATTCAATTCATGATTCAATTCATGATTCATGATTCAATTTATGATTCATGATTCATGATTTAATTCATGATTTAATTTATGATTCATGATTCATGATTCAATTCATGATTCAATTCATGATTCATGATTCATGATTCAATTCATGATTCATAAATCATGATTCATAATTCATGATTTATGATTCAATTCATGATTAAATTCATGATTCATGATTCATGATTCATGATTTATGATTCATGATTTAATTCATGATTCATGATTCAATTCATGATTCGATTCATGATTCAATTCATGATTCGATTCATGATTCTCAATTTGATTCATGATTCCTGAGTCATGATTCAATTCTAGATTCATGATTCAATTCATGATTCATAATTCATGATTCGATTTATCATTCAATTCATGATTCATGATTCACGATTTATGATTCATGATTCAATTCATGATTCATGATTCAATTCATGATTCATAATTCATGATTCAATTCATGATTAATGATTCATGATTCATGATTCAATTCATGATTTATGATTCATGATTCATGATTCAATTCATGATTCATGATTCATGATTCAATTCATGATTCAGTTCATGATTCATGATTCATGATTCAATTCATGATTCATGATTCATGCTTCATGATTCAATTCATGATTCATAATTCATGATTCAATTCATGATTCATGATTCAAGATTCATGATTCATGATTCAATTCATGATTCATGATTCTTGATTCAATTCATGATTCATGATTCATGATTCGATTCATGATTCATGAATCATGATTCAATTCATAATTCATGATTCATGATTCAATTCATGATTCATAATTCATGATTCATGATTCAATTCATGATTCATGATCCATGATTCATGATTCAATTCATGATTCATGATTCATGATTCAATTCATGATTGAATTCATGATTCATAATTCATTATTCAATTCATGATTCATGATTCAATTCATAATTCTTGATTCATGATTCGATTCATGATTCATGATTCATGATTCAATTCATGATTCATGATTCATGATTCAATTCATGATTGAATTCATGATTCATAATTCATTATTCAATTCATGATTCATGATTCGATTCATAATTCTTGATTCATGATTCGATTCATGATTCATGATTCATGATTCAATTCATGATTCATGATTTATGATTCATGATTCAATTCATGATTCAAATTATGATTCATAATTCATGATTCAATTCATGATTCATGATTCGATTCATGATTCATAATTAATGATTCATGATTCGATTCATAATTCTTGATTCATGATTCGATTCATGATTCATGATTCATGATTCAATTCATGATTCATGATTTATGATTCATGATTCAATTCATGATTCATGATTCAATTCATGATTCAATTAATGATTCATGATTCATGATTCAATTCATGATTCAATTCATGATTCATGATTCATGATTCAATTTATGATTCATGATTCATGATTTAATTCATGATTTAATTTATGATTCATGATTCATGATTCAATTCATGATTCAATTCATGATTCATGATTCATGATTCAATTCATGATTCATAAATCATGATTCATAATTCATGATTTATGATTCAATTCATGATTAAATTCATGATTCATGATTCATGATTTATGATTCATGATTTAATTCATGATTCATGATTCAATTCATGATTCGATTCATGATTCAATTCATGATTCGATTCATGATTCATGATTCGATTCATGATTCATGAGTCATGATTCAATTCTAGATTCATGATTCAATTCATGATTCATGATTCATGATTCAATTCATCATTCAATTCATGATTCATGATTCACGATTCATGATTCATGATTCAATTCATGATTCATGATTCATGATTCAATTCATGATTCATAATTCATGATTCAATTCATGATTCATGATTCTTGATTCATGATTCATGATTCAATTCATGATTAATGATTCTTGATTCAATTCATGATTCATGATTCATGATTCATGATTCGATTCATGATTCATGATTCATGATTCAATTCATGATTCATGATTCATGATTCAATTCATGATTCATAATTCATGATTCATGATTCAATTCATGATTCATGATCCATGATTCATGATTCAATTCATGATTCATGATTCAATTCATGATTCAATTCATGATTCATAATTCATTATTCAATTCATGTTTCATGATTCGATTCATAATTCTTGATTCATGATTCGATTCATGATTCATGATTCATGATTCAATTCATGATTCATGATTTATGATTCATGATTCAATTCATGATTCATGATTCATGATTCATGATTCAATTCATGATTCATGATTCAATTCATGATTCATGATTCATGATTCATGATTCGATTTATGATTCATGATTCATGATTCAATTCATGATTTATGATTCATGATTCGATTCATGATTCATGATTCAATTTATGATTCATGATTCATGATTCATGATTCAATTCATGATTCAAATCATGATTCATTATTCATGATTCTTGATTCATGATTCAATTCATGATTCATAATTCATGATTCATGAATCAATTCATGATTCATAATTCATGATTCATGATTAGATTCATGATTCATGATTCATGATTTATGATTCATGATTCATGATTCGATTCATGATTCATGATCTATGATTCAATTCATGATTCATGATTCATGATTCATGATTCAATTCATGATTCATGATTCATGATTCATGATTCAATTCATGATTCATGATTCATGATTCATGATTCAATTCATGATTCATGATTCAATTCATGATTCATGATTCATGATTCATGATTTAATTCATGATTCATGATTCATGATTCATGATTCAATTCATGATTCATGATTCATGATTCAATTCATGATTCAATTCATGATTCATGATTCAATTTATGATTCATGATTCATGATTCATGATTCAATTCATGATTCAATTTATGATTCATGATTTATGATTCATGATTCAATTCATGATTCATGATTCATGATTCATGATTCAATTCATGATTCATGATTCAATTCATTTTTCATGATTCATGATTCATGATTCGATTCATGATTCTTGATTTATGATTCAATTCATGATTCATGATTTAATTCATGATTCTTGATTCATGATTCGATTCATGATTCTTGATTCATGATTCAATTCATGATTCATGATTCTTGATTCATGATTCAATTCATGATTCATAATTCATGATTCATGATTCATGATTTATGATTCATGATTCATGATTCATGATCTATGATTCAATTCATGATTCATGATTCATGATTCATGATTCAGTTCATGATTCATGATTCATGATTCATGATTCAATTCATGATTCATGATTCAATTCATGATTCATGATTCATGATTCATGATTCAATTCATGATTCATTAATCATGATTCATGATTCAATTCATGATTCATGATTCATGATTCATGATTCAATTCATGAATTATGATTCATGATTCAATTCATGATTCATGATTCAATTCATGATTCAATTCATGTTTCATGATTCATGATTCATTTTATGATTCATGATTCATGATTCAATTCATGATTCATAAATCATGATTCAAAATTCATGATTTATGATTCAATTCATGATTCAATTCATGATTCATGATTCATGATTCATGATTCAATTCATGATTCGATTCATGATTCATGATTTGATTCATGATTCATGAGTCATGATTCAATTATAGATTTATGATTCAATTCATGATTCATGATTCATGATTCAATTCATGATTCAATTCATGGTTCATGATTCATGATTCAAAATTCATGATTCAATTCATAATTCATGATTCAAATCATGATTCATGATTCATGATTCAATTCATGATTCAATTCATGATTCATGATTCATGATTCAATTCATGATTCATGATTCGATTCATGATTCAATTAATGATTCGATTCATGATTCATGATTCAATTCATGATTCATGATCCATGAATCATGATTCAATTCATGATTCATGATTCATGATTCAATTCATGATTCAATTCATGATTCATAATTCATGATTCAATTTATGATTCATGATTCGATTCATGATTCATGATTCATGATTCATGATTCAATTCATGATTCATGATTCATGATTCAATTCATGATTCATGATTCAATTCATGATTCATGATTCATGATTCATGATTCATGATTCACTTCATGATTCATGATTCATGATTTAATTCATGATTCAATTCATGATTCATGATTCATGATTCAATTTATGATTCATGATTCATGATTTAATTCATGATTCAATTTATGATTCATGATTCATTATTCAATTCATGATTCAATTCATGATTCATGATTCATGATTCAATTCATGATTCATAAATCATGATTCATAATTCATGATTTATGATTCAATTCATGATTCAATTCATGATTCATGATTCATGATTCATGATTCGATTCATGATTCATGATCTATGATTCAATTCATGATTCATGATTCAATTCATGATTCATGATTCATGATTCATGATTCAATTCATGATTCATGATTCATGATTCAATTCATGATTCATGATTCATGATTCATGATTCATGATTCATGATTCATGATTCAATTCATCATTCATGATTCATGATTCATGATTCAATTCATGATTCAATTCATGATTCATGATTCATGATTCAATTCATGATTCATGATTCATGATTCATGATTCGATTCATGATTCTTGATTTATGATTCAATTCATGATTCATGATTTGATTCATGATTCTTGATTCATGATTCGATTCATGATTCTTGATTCATGATTCAATTCATGATTCATGATTCTTGATTCATGATTCAATTCATGATTCATAATTCATGATTCATGATTCATGATTTATGATTCATGATTCATGATTCATGATTCAATTCATGATTCATGATTCAATTAATGATTCATGATTCATGATTCATGATTCAATTCATGATTCATGATTCAATTCATGATTCATGATTCATGATTCATGATTCAATTCATGATTCATTAATCATAATTCATGATTCAATTCATGATTCATGATTCATGATTCATGATTCATGATTCATGATTCAATTCATGAATTATGATTCATGATTCAATTCATGATTCATGATTCAATTCATGTTTCATGATTCATGATTCAATTTATGATTCATGATTCATGATTCATGATTCAATTCATGATTCATAAATCATGATTCAAAATTCATGATTTATGATTCAATTCATGATTCAATTCATGATTCATGATTCATGATTCATGATTCATGATTCATGATTTAATTCATAATTCATGATTCAATTCATGATTCGATTCATGATTCAATTCATGATTCGATTCATGATTCATGATTTGATTCATGATTCATGAGTCATGATTCAATTATAGATTTATGATTCAATTCATGATTCATGATTAATGATTCAATTCATGATGCAATTCATGGTTCATGATTCATGATTTAAAATTCATGATTCAATTCATGATTCATGATTCAATTTATGATTCATGATTCATGATTCAATTCATGATTCAATTCATGATTCATAATTCATGATTCATGAATCAATTCATGATTCATAATTCATGATTCATGATTAGATTCATTAATTCATGATTCATGATTTATGATTCATGATTCATGATTCAATTCATGATTCATGATCTATGATTCAATTCAGGATTCATGATTCGATTCATGATTCATGATCTATGATTCAATTCATGATTCATGATTCATGATTCATGATTCATGATTCATGATTCAATTCATGATTCATGATTCAATTCATGATTCATGATTCATGATTTAATTCATGATTCATGATTCATGATTCATGATTCAATTCATGATTCATGATTCAATTCATGATTCATAATTCATGATTCATGATTCAATTCATGATTCATGATTCATGATTCAATTCATGATTTATGATTCATGATTCAATTTATGATTCATGATTCATGATTCATGATTCAATTCATGATTCAATTCATGATTCATGATTCATGATTCATGATTCAATTCATGATTCATGATTCAATTCATGATTCATAATTCATGATTCATGATTCAATTCATGATTCATGATTTGATTCATGATTCTTGATTTATGATTCATAATTCATGATTCATGATTCAATTCATGATTCATGATTCAATTCATGATTCATGATTCAATTCATGATTCATGATTTGATTCATGATTCTTGATTTATGATTCATAATTCATGATTCATGATTCAATTCATGATTCATGATTCAATTCATGATTCATAATTCATGATTCATGATTCAATTCATGATTCATGATTCAATTCATGATTCATAATTCATGATTCATGATTCAATTCATGATTCATGATTTGATTCATGATTCTTGATTCATGATTCAATTCATGATTCTTGATTCATGATTCAATTCATGATTTGATTCATGATTCTTGATTCATGATTCGATTCATGATTCTTGATTCATGATTCAATTCATGATTCATGATTCTTGATTCATGATTCAATTCATGATTCATAATTCATGATTCATGTATCAATTCATGATTCATAATTCATGATTCATGATTAGATTCATGATTCATGATTCATGATTCATGATTCATGATTCATGATTCATGATTCGATTAATGATCTATGACTCAAATCATGATTCATGATTCATGATTCAATTCATGATTCATGATTCATGATTCATGATTCAATTCATGATTCATGATTCATGATTCATCATTCAATTCATGATTAATGATTCATGATTCATGATTCAATTCATGATTTATGATTCATGATTCAATTCATGATTCATGATTCATGATTCAATTCATGATTCAGTTCATGATTCATGATTCATGATTCAATTCATGATTCATAAATCATGATTCATAATTCATGATTTATGATTCAATTCATGATTCAATTCATGATTCATGATTCATGATTCATGACTCATGATTCATGATTTAATTCATGATTTATGATTCAATTCATGATTCGATTCATGATTCAATTCATGATTCGATTCATGATTCATGATTCTTGATTCAATTCATGATTCATGATTCACGATTCATGATTCGATTCATGATTCATGATTCATGATTCAATTCAAGATTCATGATTCATGATTCATGATTCAATTCATGATTCATAATTCATGATTCATGATTTAATTCATGATTCATGATCCATGATTCATGATTCAATTCATGATTCATGATTCAATTCATGATTCAATTCATGATTCATAATTCATGATTCAATTCATGATTCATGATTCGATTCATGATTCATAATTCATGATTCATGATTCAATTCATGATTCATAATTCATGATTCAATTCATGATTCATGATTCATGATTCATGATTCAATTCATGATTCATGATTCACTTCATGATTCATGATTCATGATTCAATTCACGATTCAATTCATGATTCATGATTCATGATTCAATTCATGATTCAATTCATGATTCATGATTCAATTTATGATTCATGATTCATGATTTAATTCATGATTTAATTTATGATTCATGATTCATGATTCAATTCATGATTCAATTCATGATTCATGATTCATGATTCAATTCATGATTCATAAATCATGATTCATAATTCATGATTTATGATTCAATTCATGATTAAATTCATGATTCATGATTCATGATTCATGATTTATGATTCATGATTTAATTCATGATTCATGATTCAATTCATGATTCGATTCATGATTCAATTCATGATTCGATTCATGATTCATGATTTGATTCATAATTCCTGAGTCATGATTCAATTCTAGATTCATGATTCAATTCATGATTCATAATTCATGATTCGATTTATCATTCAATTCATGATTCATGATTCACGATTTATGATTCATGATTCAATTCATGATTCATGATTCAATTCATGATTCATAATTCATGATTCAATTCATGATTAATGATTCATGATTCATGATTCAATTCATGATTTATGATTCATGATTCATGATTCAATTCATGATTCATGATTCATGATTCAATTCATGATTCAGTTCATGATTTATGATTCATGATTCAATTCATGATTCATGATTCATGCTTCATGATTCAATTCATGATTCATAATTCATGATTCAATTCATGATTCATGATTCAAGATTCATGATTCATGATTCAATTCATGATTCATGATTCTTGATTCAATTCATGATTCATGATTCATGATTCGATTCATGATTCATGAATCATGATTCAATTCATAATTCATGATTCATGATTCAATTCATGATTCATAATTCATGATTCATGATTCAATTCATGATTCATGATCCATGATTCATGATTCAATTCATGATTCATGATTCATGATTCAATTCATGATTGAATTCATGATTCATAATTCATTATTCAATTCATGATTCATGATTCGATTCATAATTCTTGATTCATGATTCGATTCATGATTCATGATTCATGATTCAATTCATGATTCATGATTCATGATTCAATTCATGATTGAATTCATGATTCATAATTCATTATTCAATTCATGATTCATGATTCGATTCATAATTCTTGATTCATGATTCGATTCATGATTCATGATTCATGATTCAATTCATGATTCATGATTTATGATTCATGATTCAATTCATGATTCAAATTATGATTCATAATTCATGATTCAATTCATGATTCATGATTCGATTCATGATTCATAATTAATGATTCATGATTCGATTCATAATTCTTGATTCATGATTCGATTCATGATTCATGATTCATGATTCAATTCATGATTCATGATTTATGATTCATGATTCAATTCATGATTCATGATTCAATTCATGATTCAATTAATGATTCATGATTCATGATTCAATTCATGATTCAATTCATGATTCATGATTCATGATTCAATTTATGATTCATGATTCATGATTTAATTCATGATTTAATTTATGATTCATGATTCATGATTCAATTCATGATTCAATTCATGATTCATGATTCATGATTCAATTCATGATTCATAAATCATGATTCATAATTCATGATTTATGATTCAATTCATGATTAAATTCATGATTCATGATTCATGATTTATGATTCATGATTTAATTCATGATTCATGATTCAATTCATGATTCGATTCATGATTCAATTCATGATTCGATTCATGATTCATGATTCGATTCATGATTCATGAGTCATGATTCAATTCTAGATTCATGATTCAATTCATGATTCATGATTCATGATTCAATTCATCATTCAATTCATGATTCATGATTCACGATTCATGATTCATGATTCAATTCATGATTCATGATTCATGATTCAATTCATGATTCATAATTCATGATTCAATTCATGATTCATGATTCTTGATTCATGATTCATGATTCAATTCATGATTAATGATTCTTGATTCAATTCATGATTCATGATTCATGATTCATGATTCGATTCATGATTCATGATTCATGATTCAATTCATGATTCATGATTCATGATTCAATTCATGATTCATAATTCATGATTCATGATTCAATTCATGATTCATGATCCATGATTCATGATTCAATTCATGATTCATGATTCAATTCATGATTCAATTCATGATTCATAATTCATTATTCAATTCATGTTTCATGATTCGATTCATAATTCTTGATTCATGATTCGATTCATGATTCATGATTCATGATTCAATTCATGATTCATGATTTATGATTCATGATTCAATTCATGATTCATGATTCATGATTCATGATTCAATTCATGATTCATGATTCATGATTCATGATTCGATTTATGATTCATGATTCATGATTCAATTCATGATTTATGATTCATGATTCATCATTCAATTCATGATTAATGATTCATGATTCATGATTCAATTCATGATTTATGATTCATGATTCATGATTCAATTCATGATTCATGATTCATGATTCAATTCATGATTCAGTTCATGATTCATGATTCATGATTCAATTCATGATTCATAAATCATGATTCATAATTCATGATTTATGATTCAATTCATGATTCAATTCATGATTCATGATTCATGATTCATGACTCATGATTCATGATTTAATTCATGATTTATGATTCAATTCATGATTCGATTCATGATTCAATTCATGATTCGATTCATGATTCATGATTCTTGATTCAATTCATGATTCATGATTCACGATTCATGATTCGATTCATGATTCATGATTCATGATTCAATTCAAGATTCATGATTCATGATTCATGATTCAATTCATGATTCATAATTCATGATTCATGATTTAATTCATGATTCATGATCCATGATTCATGATTCAATTCATGATTCATGATTCAATTCATGATTCAATTCATGATTCATAATTCATGATTCAATTCATGATTCATGATTCGATTCATGATTCATAATTCATGATTCATGATTCAATTCATGATTCATAATTCATGATTCAATTCATGATTCATGATTCATGATTCATGATTCAATTCATGATTCATGATTCACTTCATGATTCATGATTCATGATTCAATTCATGATTCAATTCATGATTCATGATTCATGATTCAATTCATGATTCAATTCATGATTCATGATTCAATTTATGATTCATGATTCATGATTTAATTCATGATTCATGATTCACTTCATGATTCATGATTCATGATTCAATTCATGATTCAATTCATGATTCATGATTCATGATTCAATTCATGATTCAATTCATGATTCATGATTCAATTTATGATTCATGATTCATGATTTAATTCATGATTTAATTTATGATTCATGATTCATGATTCAATTCATGATTCAATTCATGATTCATGATTCATGATTCAATTCATGATTCATAAATCATGATTCATAATTCATGATTTATGATTCAATTCATGATTAAATTCATGATTCATGATTCATGATTCATGATTTATGATTCATGATTTAATTCATGATTCATGATTCAATTCATGATTCGATTCATGATTCAATTCATGATTCGATTCATGATTCATGATTTGATTCATGATTCCTGAGTCATGATTCAATTCTAGATTCATGATTCAATTCATGATTCATAATTCATGATTCGATTTATCATTCAATTCATGATTCATGATTCACGATTTATGATTCATGATTCAATTCATGATTCATGATTCAATTCATGATTCATAATTCATGATTCAATTCATGATTCATGATTCAATTCATGATTCATAATTCATGATTCAATTCATGATTCATGATTCAAGATTCATGATTCATGATTCAATTCATGATTCATGATTCTTGATTCAATTCATGATTCATGATTCATGATTCATGATTCGATTCATAATTCATGATTCATGATTCAATTCATGATTCATGATTCATGATTCAATTCATGATTCATAATTCATGATTCATGATTCAATTCATGATTCATGATCCATGATTCATGATTCAATTCATGATTCATGATTCAATTCATGATTCAATTCATGATTCATAATTCATTATTCAATTCATGATTCATGATTCGATTCATAATTCTTGATTCATGGTTCGATTCATGATTCATGATTCAATTCATGATTCATGATTTATGATTCATGATTCAATTCATGATTCATGATTCATGATTCAATTCATGATTTATTATTCAATTCATGATTCATGATTCATGATTCATGATTCGATTTTATGATTCATGATTCATGATTCAATTCATGATTCATGATTCAATTCATGATTTATGATTCATGATTCGATTCATGATTCATAATTCAATTTATGATTCATGATTCATGATTCATGATTCAATTCATGATTCAAATCATGATTCATTATTCATGATTCTTGATTCATGATTCAATTCATGATTCATAATTCATGATTCATGAATCAATTCATGATTCATGATTTATGATTCATGATTCATGATTCGATTCATGATTCATGATCTATGATTCAATTCAGGATTCATGATTCGATTCATGATTCATGATCTATGATTCAATTCATGATTCATGATTCATGATTCATGATTCATGATTCATGATTCATGATTCAATTCATGATTCATGATTCAATTCATGATTCATGATTCATGATTCATGATTCATGATTCAATTCATGATTCATAATTCATGATTCATGATTCAATTCATGATTCATGATTCATGATTCAATTCATGATTCATGATTCAATTCATGATTTATGATTCATGATTCAATTTATGATTCATGATTCATGATTCATGAATCAATTCATGATTCAATTCATGATTCATGATTCATGATTCAATTTATGATTCATGATTCATGATTTAATTCATGATTTAATTTATGATTCATGATTCATGATTCAATTCATGATTCAATTCATGATTCATGATTCATGATTCAATTCATGATTCATAAATCATGATTCATAATTCATGATTTATGATTCAATTCATGATTAAATTCATGATTCATGATTCATGATTTCTGATTCATGATTTAATTCATGATTCATGATTCAATTCATGATTCGATTCATGATTCATGATTTGATTCATGATTCCTGAGTCATGATTCAATTCTAGATTCATGATTCAATTCATGATTCATAATTCATGATTCAATTTATCATTCAATTCATGATTCATGATTCACGATTCATGATTCATGATTCAATTCATGATTCATGATTCAATTCATGATTCATAATTCATGATTCAATTCATGATTCATGATTCAAGATTCATGATTCACGATTCAATTCATGATTCATGATTCTTGATTCAATTCATGATTCATGATTCATGATTCATGATTCGATTCATAATTCATGATTCATGATTCAATTCATGATTCATGATTCATGATTCAATTCATGATTCATAATTCATGATTCATGATTCAATTCATGATTCATGATCCATGATTCATGATTCAATTCATGATTCATGATTCAATTCATGATTCAATTCATGATTCATAATTCATTATTCAATTCATGATTCATGATTCGATTCATAATTCTTGATTCATGATTCGATTCATGATTCATGATTCATGATTCAATTCATGATTCATGATTTATGATTCATGATTCAATTCATGATTCATGATTCATGATTCATGATTCAATTCATGATTTATGATTCAATTCATGATTCATGATTCATGATTCATGATTCATGATTCATGATTCAATTCATGATTCATGATTCAATTCATGATTTATGATTCATGATTCGATTCATGATTCATAATTCAATTTATGATTCATGATTCATGATTCATGATTCAATTCATGATTCAAATCATGATTCATTATTCATGATTCTTGATTCATGATTCAATTCATGATTCATAATTCATGATTCATGAATCAATTCATGATTCATGATTTATGATTCATGATTCATGATTCGATTCATGATTCATGATCTATGATTCAATTCAGGATTCATGATTCGATTCATGATTCATGATCTATGATTCAATTCATGATTCATGATTCATGATTCATGATTCAATTCATGATTCATGATTCAATTCATGATTCATGATTCATGATTTAATTCATGATTCATGATTCATGATTCATGATTCAATTCATGATTCATGATTCAATTCATGATTCATAATTCATGATTCATGATTCAATTCATGATTCATGATTCATGATTCATGATTCAATTCATGATTCATTATTCAATTCATGATTTATGATTCATGATTCAATTTATGATTCATGATTCATGATTCATGATTCAATTCATGATTCAATTCATGATTCATGATTTATGATTCATGATTCAATTCATGATTCATGATTCAATTCATGATTCATAATTCATGATTCATGATTCAATTCATGATTCATGATTCATGATTCGATTCATAATTCTTGATTCATGATTCGATTCATGATTCATGATTCATGATTCAATTCATGATTCATGATTTATGATTCATGATTCAATTCATGATTCATGATTCATGATTCATGATTCAATTCATGATTTATGATTCAATTCATGATTCATGATTCATGATTCGATTTATGATTCATGATTCATGATTCAATTCATGATTCATGATTCAATTCATGATTTATGATTCATGATTCGATTCATGATTCATAATTCAATTTATGATTCATGATTCATGATTCATGATTCAATTCATGATTCAAATCATGATTCATTATTCATGATTCTTGATTCATGATTCAATTCATGATTCATAATTCATGATTCATGAATCAATTCATGATTCATGATTTATGATTCATGATTCATGATTCGATTCATGATTCATGATCTATGATTCAATTCAGGATTCATGATTCGATTCATGATTCATGATCTATGATTCAATTCATGATTCATGATTCATGATTCATGGATCATGATTCATGATTCATGTTTCAATTCATGATTCATGATTCAATTCATGATTCATGATTCATGATTCATGATTTAATTCATGATTCATGATTCATGATTCAATTAATGATTCATGATTCAATTCATGATTCATAATTCATGATTCTTGATTCAATTCATGATTCATGATTCATGATTCTTGATTAAATTCATGATTCATGATTCATGATTCATGATTCAATTCATGATTCATGATTCAATTCATGATTTATGATTCATGATTCAATTTATGATTCATGATTCATGATTCATGATTCAATTCATGATTCAATTCATGATTCATGATTCAATTCATGATTCAATTCATGATTCATAATTCATGATTCATGATTCAATTCATGATTCATGATTTGATTCATGATTCTTGATTTATGATTCATGATTCTTGATTTATGATTCATAATTCATGATTCATGATTCAATTCATGATTCATGATTCAATTCATGATTCATAATTCATGATTCATGATTAAATTCATGATTCATGATTCAATTCATGATTCATAATTCATGATTCATGATTCAATTCATGATTCATGATTTGATTCATGATTCTTGATTCATGATTCGATTCATGATTCTTGATTCATGATTCAATTCATGATTCATGATTTGATTCATGATTCTTGATTCATGATTCGATTCATGATTCTTGATTCATGATTCAATTCATGATTCATGATTCTTGATTCATGATTCAATTCATGATTCATAATTCATGATTCATGTATCAATTCATGATTCATAATTCATGATTCATGATTAGATTCATGATTCATGATTCATGATTCATGATTCGATTCATGATTCATGATTCAATTCATGATTCATGATTCATGATTCAATTCATGATTCATGATTCATGATTCATCATTCAATTCATGATTCATAATTCATGATTCATGTATCAATTCATGATTCATAATTCATGATTCATGATTAGATTCATGATTCATGATTCATGATTCAATTCATGATTCATGATTCAATTCATGATTCATAATTCATGATTCATGATTCAATTCATGATTCGATTCATGATTCAATTCATGATTCGATTCATGATTAATGATTCATGATTTGATTCATGATTCCTGAGTCATGATTCATTTCTAGATTCATGATTCAATTCATGATTCATAATTCATGATTCAATTCATGATTCATAATTCATGATTCAATTCATGATTCATGATTCAAGATTCATGATTCATGATTCAATTCATGATTCATGATTCATGATTCAATTCATGATTCATGATTCAAGATTCATGATTCATGATTCGATTCATGATTCATGATTCATGATTCAATTCATGATTCATGATTTATGATTCATGATTCAATTCATGATTCATGATTCATGATTCATGATTCAATTCATGATTTATGATTCAATTCATGATTCATGAATCATGATTCATGATTCGATTTATGATTCATGATTCATGATTCAATTCATGATTCATGATTCAATTCATGATTTATGATTCATGATTCGATTCATGATTCATAATTCAATTTATGATTCATGATTCATGATTCAATTCATGATTCAAATCATGATTCATTATTCATGATTCTTGATTCATGATTCAATTCATGATTCATAATTCATGATTCATGAATCAATTCATGATTTATGATTCATGATTCATGATTCGATTCATGATTCATGATCTATGATTCAATTCATGATTCATGATTCATGATTCATGATTCATGATTCATGATTCATGATTCAATTCATGATTCATGATTCAATTCATGATTCATGATTCATGATTCATGATTTAATTCATGATTCATGATTCATGATTCATGATTCAATTCATGATTCATGATTCAATTCATGATTCATAATTCATGATTCATGATTCAAATCATGATTCATGATTCATGATTTATGATTCAATTCATGATTCATGATTCAATTCATGATTTATGATTCATGATTCAATTTATGATTCATGATTCATGATTCATGATTCAATTCATGATTCAATTCATGATTCATGATTCATGATTCAATTCATGATTCATGATTCAATTCATGATTCATGATTCAATTCATGATTCATAATTCATGATTCATGATTCAATTCATGATTCATGATTTGATTCATGATTCTTGATTTATGATTCATAATTCATGATTCATGATTCAATTCATGATTCATGATTCAATTCATGATTCATAATTCATGATTCATGATTCAATTCATGATTCATGATTCAATTCATGATTCATAATTCATGATTCATGATTCAATTCATGATTCATGATTTGATTCATGATTCTTGATTCATGATTCGATTCATGATTCTTGATTCATGATTCAATTCATGATTCATGATTTGATTCATGATTCTTGATTCATGATTCGATTCATGATTCTTGATTCATGATTCAATTCATGATTCATGATTCTTGATTCATGATTCAATTCATGATTCATAATTCATGATTCATGTATCAATTCATGATTCATAATTCATGATTCATGATTAGATTCATGATTCATGATTCATGATTCATGATTCGATTTATGATCTATGACTCAATTCATGATTCATGATTCATGATTCAATTCATGATTCATGATTCATGATTCAATTCATGATTCATGATTCATGATTCATCATTCAATTCATGATTCATGATTCATGATTCATGATTCAATTCATGATTCATGATTCAATTCATGATTCAGTTCATGATTCATGATTCATGATTCAATTCATGATTCATAAATCATGATTCATAATTCATGATTTATGATTCAATTCATGATTCAATTCATGATTCATGATTCATGATTCATGACTCATGATTCATGATTTAATTCATGATTCATGATTCAATTCATGATTCGATTCATGATTCAATTCATGATTCGATTCATGATTCATGATTCATGATTCGATTCATGATTCATGAGTCATGATTCAATTCTAGATTCATGATTCAATTCATGATTCATGATTCATGATTCATAATTCATGATTCAATTCATGATTCATGATTCAAGATTCATGATTCATGATTCAATTCATGATTCATGATTCATGATTCAATTCATGATTCATAATTCATGATTCAATTCATGATTCATGATTCAAGATTCATGATTCATGATTCAATTCATGATTCATGATTCTTGATTCAATTCATGATTCATGGCTCACGATTCATGATTCGATTCATGATTCATGATTCAATTCAAGATTCATGATTCATGATTTATGATTCAATTCATGATTCATAATTCATGATTCATGATTTAATTCATAATTCATGATCCATGATTCATGATTCAATTCATGATTCATGATTCAATTCATGATTCAAATTATGATTCATAATTCATGATTCAATTCATGATTCATGATTCGATTCATGATTCATAATTCATGATTCATGATTCAATTCATGATTCATGATTCATGATTCAATTCATGATTCATGATTCATGATTCAATTCATGATTCATGATTCATGATTCAATTCATGATTCATGATTCAATTCATGATTCAATTAATGATTCATGATTCATGATTCAATTCATGATTCAATTCATGATTCATGATTCATGATTCAATTTATGATTCATGATTCATGATTTAATTCATGATTTAATTTATGATTCATGATTCATGATTCAATTCATGATTTAATTCATGATTCATGATTCATGATTCAATTCATGATTCATAAATCATGATTCATAATTCATGATTTATGATTCAATTCATGATTAAATTCACGATTCATGATTCATGATTTATGATTCATGATTTAATTCATGATTTATGATTCAATTCATGATTCGATTCATGATTCAATTCATGATTCGATTCATGATTCATGATTCATGATTCGATTCATGATTCATGAGTCATGATTCAATTCTAGATTCATGATTCAATTCATGATTCATGATTCATGATTCAATTCATCATTCAATTCATGATTCATGATTCACGATTCATGATTCATGATTAGATTCATGATTCATGATTCGATTCATGATCTATGACTCAATTCATGATTCATGATTCATGATTCAATTCATGATTCATGATTCATGATTCAATTCATGATTCATGATTCATGATTCATCATTCAATTCATGATTCATGATTCATGATTCATGATTCAATTCATGATTCATGATTCAATTCATGATTCATAATTCATGATTCATGATTCAATTCATGATTCATGATTCAATTCATGATTCATAATTCATGATTCATGATTCAATTCATGATTCGATTCATGATTCAATTCATGATTCGATTCATGATTCATGATTCATGATTTGATTCATGATTCCTGAGTCATGATTCATTTCTAGATTCATGATTCAATTCATGATTCATAATTCATGATTCAATTCATCATTCAATTCATGATTCATGATTCACGATTCATGATTCATGATTCAATTCATGATTCATGATTCATGATTCAATTCATGATTCATAATTCATGATTCAATTCATGATTCATGATTCAAGATTCATGATTCATGATTCAATTCATGATTCATGATTCATGAATCAATTCATGATTCATGATTCAAGATTCATAATTCATGATTAAATTCATGATTCATGATTCATGATTCAATTCCTGATTCATGATTCAATTCATGATTCATAATTCATGATTCATGATTCAATTCATGATTCATGATCCATGATTCATGATTCAATTCATGATTCATGATTCATGATTCAATTCATGATTCAATTCATGATTCATAATTCATTATTCAATTCATGATTCATGATTCGATTCATAATTCTTGATTCATGATTCGATTCATGATTCATGATTCAATTCATGATTCATGATTTATGATTCATGATTCAATTCATGATTCATGATTCATGATTCATGATTCAATTCATGATTTATGATTCAATTCATGATTCATGATTCATGATTCATGATTCGATTTATGATTCATGATTCATGATTCAATTCATGATTCATGATTCAATTCATGATTTATGATTCATGATTCGATTCATGATTCATAATTCAATTTATGATTCATGATTCATGATTCATGATTCAATTCATGATTCAAATCATGATTCATTATTCATGATTCTTGATTCATGATTCAATTCATGATTCATAATTCATGATTCATGAATCAATTCATGATTTATGATTCATGATTCGATTCATGATTCATGATCTATGATTCAATTCAGGATTCATGATTCGATTCATGATTCATGATCTATGATTCAATTCATGATTCATGATTCATGATTCATGATTCATGATTCATGATTCAATTCATGATTCATGATTCAATTCATGATTCATGATTCATGATTCATGATTTAATTCATGATTCATGATTCAATTCATGATTCATGATTCAATTCATGATTCATAATTCATTAATCATGATTCAATTCATGATTCATGATTCATGATTCAATTCATGATTCATGATTCAATTCATGATTTATGATTCATGATTCAATTTATGATTCATGTTTCATGATTCATGATTCAATTCATGATTCATGATTCATGATTCATGATTCAATTCATGATTCATGATTCAATTCATGATTCATAATTCATGATTCATGATTCAATTCATGATTCATGATTTGATTCATGATTCTTGATTTATGATTCATAATTCATGATTCATGATTTAATTCATGATTCATGATTCAATTCATGATTCATAATTCATGATTCATGATTCAATTCATGATTCATGATTCAATTCATGATTCATAATTCATGATTCATGATTCAATTCATGATTCATGATTTGATTCATGATTCTTGATTCATGATTCGATTCATGATTCTTGATTCATGATTCAATTCATGATTGATGATTTGATTCATGATTCTTGATTCATGATTCGATTCATGATTCTTGATTCATGATTCAATTCATGATTCATGATTCTTGATTCATGATTCAATTCATGATTCATAATTCATGATTCATGTATCAATTCATGATTCATAATTCATGATTCATGATTAGATTCATGATTCATGATTCATGATTCATGATTCAATTCATGATCTATGACTCAATTCATGATTCATGATTCATGATTCAATTCATGATTCATGATTCATGATTCAATTCATGATTCATGATCCATGATTCATGATTCAATTCATGATTCATGATTCATGATTCAAATCATGATTTAATTCATGATTCATAATTCATTATTCAATTCATGATTCATGATTCGATTCATAATTCTTGATTCATGATTCGATTCATGATTCATGATTCAATTCATGATTCATGATTTATGATTCATGATTCAATTCATGATTCATGATTCAATTCATGATTCATGATTCATGATTCATGATTCGATTTATGATTCATGATTCATGATTCAATTCATGATTCATGATTCAATTCATGATTTATGATTCATGATTCGATTCATGATTCATAATTCAATTTATGATTCATGATTCATGATTCATGATTCAATTCATGATTCAAATCATGATTCATTATTCATGATTCTTGATTCATGATTCAATTCATGATTCATAATTCATGATTCATGAATCAATTCATGATTTATGATTCATGATTCGATTCATGATTCATGATCTATGATTCAATTCAGGATTCATGATTCGATTCATGATTCATGATCTATGATTCAATTCATGATTCATGATTCATGATTCATGATTCATGATTCATGATTCAATTCATGATTCATGATTCAATTCATGATTCATGATTCATGATTCATGATTTAATTCATGATTCATGATTCAATTCATGATTCATGATTCAATTCATGATTCATAATTCATTAATCATGATTCAATTCATGATTCATGATTCATGATTCAATTCATGATTCATGATTCAATTCATGATTTATGATTCATGATTCAATTTATGATTCATGTTTCATGATTCATGATTCAATTCATGATTCATGATTCATGATTCATGATTCAATTCATGATTCATGATTCAATTCATGATTCATAATTCATGATTCATGATTCAATTCATGATTCATGATTTGATTCATGATTCTTGATTTATGATTCATAATTCATGATTCATGATTTAATTCATGATTCATGATTCAATTCATGATTCATAATTCATGATTCATGATTCAATTCATGATTCATGATTCAATTCATGATTCATAATTCATGATTCATGATTCAATTCATGATTCATGATTTGATTCATGATTCTTGATTCATGATTCGATTCATGATTCTTGATTCATGATTCAATTCATGATTGATGATTTGATTCATGATTCTTGATTCATGATTCGATTCATGATTCTTGATTCATGATTCAATTCATGATTCATGATTCTTGATTCATGATTCAATTCATGATTCATAATTCATGATTCATGTATCAATTCATGATTCATAATTCATGATTCATGATTAGATTCATGATTCATGATTCATGATTCATGATTCAATTCATGATCTATGACTCAATTCATGATTCATGATTCATGATTCAATTCATGATTCATGATTCATGATTCATGATTCAATTCATGATTCATGATTCATGATTCATCATTCAATTCATGATTCATGATTCATGATTCATGATTCATGATTCAATTCATGATTCAGTTCATGATTCATGATTCATGATTCAATTCATAATTCATAAATCATGATTCATAATTCATGATTTATGATTCAATTCATGATTCAATTCATGATTCATGATTCATGATTCATGACTCATGATTCATGATTTAATTCATGATTCATGATTCAATTCATGATTCGATTCATGATTCAATTCATGATTCGATTCATGATTCATGATTCATGATTCGATTCATGATTCATGAGTCATGATTCAATTCTAGATTCATGATTCAATTCATGATTCATGATTCATAATTCATGATTCAATTCATGATTCATGATTCAAGATTCATGATTCATGATTCAATTCATGATTCATGATTCATGATTCAATTCATGATTCATAATTCATGATTCAATTCATGATTCATGATTCATGATTCAAGATTCATGATTCATGATTCAATTCATGATTCATGATTCTTGATTCAATTCATGATTCATGGCTCACGATTCATGATTCGATTCATGATTTATGATTCATGATTCAATTCAAGATTCATGATTCATGATTCATGATTCAATTCATGATTCATAATTCATGATTCATGATTTAATTCATGATTCATGATCCATGATTCATGATTCAATTCATGATTCATAAATCATGATTCATAATTCATGATTTATGATTCAATTCATGATTAAATTCATGATTCATGATTCATGATTTATGATTTATGATTTAATTCATGATTCATGATTCAATTCAAGATTCGATTCATGATTCATGATTCATGATTTATGATTTATGATTCATGATTCATGATTCGATTCATGATTCATGAGTCATGATTCAATTCTAGATTCATGATTCAATTCATGATTCATGATTCATGATTCAATTCATCATTCAATTCATGATTCATGATTCACGATTCATGATTCATGATTCACGATTCATGATTCATGATTCAATTCATGATTCATGATTCATGATTCATGATTCAATTCATGATTCATAATTCATGATTCAATTCATGATTTATGATTCAAGATTCATGATTCATGATTCAATTCATGATTCATGATTCTTGATTCAATTCATGATTCATGATTCATGATTCATGATTCGATTCATGATTCATGATTCATGATTCAATTCATGATTCATGATTCATGATTCAATTCATGATTCATAATTCATGATTCATGATTCAATTCATGATTCATGATCCATGATTCATGATTCAATTCATGATTCATGATTCATGATTCAATTCATGATTGAATTCATGATTCATAATTCATTATTCAATTCATGATTCATGATTCGATTCATAATTCTTGATTCATGATTCGATTCATGATTCATGATTCATGATTCAATTCATGATTCATGATTTATGATTCATGATTCAATTCATGATTCAAATTATGATTCATAATTCATGATTCAATTCATGATTCATGATTCAATTCATGATTCATAATTCATGATTCATGATTCAATTCATGATTCATGATTTGATTCATGATTCATGATTCGATTCATAATTCTTGATTCATGATTCGATTCATGATTCATGATTCATGATTCAATTCATGATTCATGATTTATGATTCATGATTCAATTCATGATTCATGATTTGATTCATGATTCTTGATTCATGATTCGATTCATGATTCTTGATTCATGATTCAATTCATGATTCATGATTTGATTCATGATTCTTGATTCATGATTCGATTCATGATTCTTGATTCATGATTCAATTCATGATTCATGATTCTTGATTCATGATTCAATTCATGATTCATAATTCATGATTCATGTATCAATTCATGATTCATAATTCATGATTCATGATTAGATTCATGATTCATGATTCATGATTCATGATTCAATTCATGATCTATGACTCAATTCATGATTCATGATTCATGATTCAATTCATGATTCATGATTCATGATTCATCATTCAATTCATGATTCATGATTCATGATTCAATTCATGATTCATGATTCAATTCATGATTCAGTTCATGATTCATGATTCATGATTCAATTCATGATTCATAAATCATGATTCATAATTCATGATTTATGATTCAATTCATGATTCAATTCATGATTCATGATTCATGATTCATGATTCATGATTTAATTCATGATTCATGATTCAATTCATGATTCGATTCATGATTCAATTCATGATTCGATTCATGATTCATGATTCATGATTCGATTCATGATTCATGAGTCATGATTCAATTCTAGATTCATGATTCAATTCATGATTCATGATTCATAATTCATGATTCAATTCATGATTCATGATTCAAGATTCATGATTCATGATTCAATTCATGATTCATGATTCATGATTCAATTCATGATTCATAATTCATGATTCAATTCATGATTCATGATTCAAGATTCATGATTCATGATTCAATTCATGATTCATGATTCTTGATTCAATTCATGATTCATGGCTCACGATTCATGATTCGATTCATGATTTATGATTCATGATTCAATTCAAGATTCATGATTCATGATTCATGATTCAATTCATGATTCATAATTCATGATTCATGATTTAATTCATGATTCATGATCCATGATTCATGATTCAATTCATGATTCATAAATCATGATTCATAATTCATGATTTATGATTCAATTCATGATTAAATTCATGATTCATGATTCATGATTTATGATTCATGATTTAATTCATGATTCATGATTCAATTCAAGATTCGATTCATGATTCAATTCATGATTCGATTCATGATTCATGATTCATGATTCGATTCATGATTCATGAGTCATGATTCAATTCTAGATTCATGATTCAATTCATGATTCATGATTCATGATTCAATTCATCATTCAATTCATGATTCATGATTCACGATTCATGATTCATGATTTAATTCATGATTCATGATTCATGATTCATGATTCAATTCATGATTCATAATTCATGATTCAATTCATGATTTATGATTCAAGATTCATGATTCATGATTCAATTCATGATTCATGATTCTTGATTCAATTCATGATTCATGATTCATGATTCATGATTCGATTCATGATTCATGATTCATGATTCAATTCATGATTCATGATTCATGATTCAATTCATGATTCATAATTCATGATTCATGATTCAATTCATGATTCATGATCCATGATTCATGATTCAATTCATGATTCATGATTCATGATTCAATTCATGATTGAATTCATGATTCATAATTCATTATTCAATTCATGATTCATGATTCGATTCATAATTCTTGATTCATGATTCGATTCATGATTCATGATTCATGATTCAATTCATGATTCATGATTTATGATTCATGATTCAATTCATGATTCAAATTATGATTCATAATTCATGATTCAATTCATGATTCATGATTCAATTCATGATTCATAATTCATGATTCATGATTCAATTCATGATTCATGATTTGATTCATGATTCATGATTCGATTCATAATTCTTGATTCATGATTCGATTCATGATTCATGATTCATGATTCAATTCATGATTCATGATTTATGATTCATGATTCAATTCATGATTCATGATTCATGATTCATGATTCAATTCATGATTTATGATTCAATTCATGATTCATGATTCATGATTCGATTTATGATTCATGATTCATGATTCAATTCATGATTCATGATTCAATTCATGATTTATGATTCATGATTCGATTCATGATTCATAATTCAATTTATGATTCATGATTCATGATTCATGATTCAATTCATGATTCAAATCATGATTCATTATTCATGATTCTTGATTCATGATTCAATTCATGATTCATAATTCATGATTCATGAATCAATTCATGATTCATGATTTATGATTCATGATTCATGATTCGATTCATGATTCATGATCTATGATTCAATTCAGGATTCATGATTCGATTCATGATTCATGATCTATGATTCAATTCATGATTCATGATTCATGATTCATGGATCATGATTCATGATTCATGATTCAATTCATGATTCATGATTCAATTCATGATTCATGATTCATGATTCATGATTCATGATTTAATTCATGATTCATGATTCATGATTCATGATTCAATTAATGATTCATGATTCAATTCATGATTCATAATTCATGATTCTTGATTCAATTCATGATTCATGATTCATGATTCTTGATTAAATTCATGATTCATGATTCATGATTCATGATTCAATTCATGATTCATGATTCAATTCATGATTTATGATTCATGATTCAATTTATGATTCATGATTCATGATTCATGATTCAATTCATGATTCAATTCATGATTCATGATTCATGATTCAATTCATGATTCATGATTCAATTCATGATTCATAATTCATGATTCATGATTCAATTCATGATTCATGATTTGATTCATGATTCTTGATTTATGATTCATAATTCATGATTCATGATTCAATTCATGATTCATGATTCAATTCATGATTCATAATTCATGATTCATGATTAAATTCATGATTCATGATTCAATTCATGATTCATAATTCATGATTCATGATTCAATTCATGATTCATGATTTGATTCATGATTCTTGATTCATGATTCGATTCATGATTCTTGATTCATGATTCAATTCATGATTCATGATTTGATTCATGATTCTTGATTCATGATTCGATTCATGATTCTTGATTCATGATTCAATTCATGATTCATGATTCTTGATTCATGATTCAATTCATGATTCATAATTCATGATTCATGTATCAATTCATGATTCATAATTCATGATTCATGATTAGATTCATGATTCATGATTCATGATTCATGATTCGATTCATGATTCATGATTCAATTCATGATTCATGATTCATGATTCAATTCATGATTCATGATTCATGATTCATCATTCAATTCATGATTCATAATTCATGATTCATGTATCAATTCATGATTCATAATTCATGATTCATGATTAGATTCATGATTCATGATTCATGATTCAATTCATGATTCATGATTCAATTCATGATTCATAATTCATGATTCATGATTCAATTCATGATTCGATTCATGATTCAATTCATGATTCGATTCATGATTCATGATTCATGATTTGATTCATGATTCCTGAGTCATGATTCATTTCTAGATTCATGATTCAATTCATGATTCATAATTCATGATTCAATTCATGATTCATGATTCAAGATTCATGATTCATGATTCAAGATTCATGATTCATGATTCAATTCATGATTCATGATTCAATTCATGATTCATGATTCAAGATTCATGATTCATGATTCGATTCATGATTCATGATTCATGATTCAATTCATGATTCATGATTTATGATTCATGATTCAATTCATGATTCATGATTCATGATTCATGATTCAATTCATGATTTATGATTCAATTCATGATTCATGAATCATGATTCATGATTCGATTTATGATTCATGATTCATGATTCAATTCATGATTCATGATTCAATTCATGATTTATGATTCATGATTCGATTCATGATTCATAATTCAATTTATGATTCATGATTCATGATTCATGATTCAATTCATGATTCAAATCATGATTCATTATTCATGATTCTTGATTCATGATTCAATTCATGATTCATAATTCATGATTCATGAATCAATTCATGATTTATGATTCATGATTCATGATTCGATTCATGATTCATGATCTATGATTCAATTCAGGATTCATGATTCAATTCATGATTCATGATCTATGATTCAATTCATGATTCATGATTCATGATTCATGATTCATGATTCATGATTCAATTCATGATTCATGATTCAATTCATGATTCATAATTCATGATTCATGATTCAATTCATGATTCATGATTTGATTCATGATTCTTGATTTATGATTCATAATTCATGATTCATGATTCAATTCATGATTCATGATTCAATTCATGATTCATAATTCATGATTCATGATTAAATTCATGATTCATGATTCAATTCATGATTCATAATTCATGATTCATGATTCAATTCATGATTCATGATTTGATTCATGATTCTTGATTCATGATTCGATTCATGATTCTTGATTCATGATTCAATTCATGATTCATGATTTGATTCATGATTCTTGATTCATGATTCGATTCATGATTCTTGATTCATGATTCAATTCATGATTCATGATTCTTGATTCATGATTCAATTCATGATTCATAATTCATGATTCATGTATCAATTCATGATTCGTAATTCATGATTCATGATTAGATTCATGATTCATGATTCATGATTCATGATTCGATTCATGATTCATGATTCAATTCATGATTCATGATTCATGATTCAATTCATGATTCATGATTCATGATTCATCATTCAATTCATGATTCATAATTCATGATTCATGTATCAATTCATGATTCATAATTCATGATTCATGATTAGATTCATGATTCATGATTCATGATTCAATTCATGATTCATGATTCAATTCATGATTCATAATTCATGATTCATGATTCAATTCATGATTCGATTCATGATTCAATTCATGATTCGATTCATGATTCATGATTCATGATTTGATTCATGATTCCTGAGTCATGATTCATTTCTAGATTCATGATTCAATTCATGATTCATAATTCATGATTCAATTCATGATTCATGATTCAAGATTCATGATTCATGATTCAATTCATGATTCATGATTCAATTCATGATTCATGATTCAAGATTCATGATTCATGATTCGATTCATGATTCATGATTCATGATTCAATTCATGATTCATGATTTATGATTCATGATTCAATTCATGATTCATGATTCATGATTCATGATTCAATTCATGATTTATGATTCAATTCATGATTCATGAATCATGATTCATGATTCGATTTATGATTCATGATTCATGATTCAATTCATGATTCATGATTCAATTCATGATTTATGATTCATGATTCGATTCATGATTCATAATTCAATTTATGATTCATGATTCATGATTCATGATTCAATTCATGATTCAAATCATGATTCATTATTCATGATTCTTGATTCATGATTCAATTCATGATTCATAATTCATGATTCATGAATCAATTCATGATTTATGATTCATGATTCATGATTCGATTCATGATTCATGATCTATGATTCAATTCAGGATTCATGATTCAATTCATGATTCATGATCTATGATTCAATTCATGATTCATGATTCATGATTCATGATTCATGATTCATGATTCATGATTCAATTCATGATTCATGATTCAATTCATGATTCATGATTCATGATTCATGATTTAATTCATGATTCATGATTCATGATTCATGATTCAATTCATGATTCATGATTCAATTCATGATTCATAATTCATGATTCATGATTCAAATCATGATTCATGATTCATGATTTATGATTCAATTCATGATTCATGATTCAATTCATGATTTATGATTCATGATTCAATTTATGATTCATGATTCATGATTCATGATTCAATTCATGATTCATGATTCATGATTCAATTCATGATTCATGATTCAATTCATGATTCATGATTCAATTCATGATTCATAATTCATGATTCATGATTCAATTCATGATTCATGATTTGATTCATGATTCTTGATTTATGATTCATAATTCATGATTCATGATTCAATTCATGATTCATGATTCAATTCATGATTCATAATTCATGATTCATGATTCAATTCATGATTCATGATTCAATTCATGATTCATAATTCATGATTCATGATTCAATTCATGATTCATGATTTGATTCATGATTCTTGATTCATGATTCGATTCATGATTCTTGATTCATGATTCAATTCATGATTCATGATTTGATTCATGATTCTTGATTCATGATTCGATTCATGATTCTTGATTCATGATTCAATTCATGGTTCATGATTCTTGATTCATGATTCAATTCATGATTCATAATTCATGATTCATGTATCAATTCATGATTCATAATTCATGATTCATGATTAGATTCATGATTCATGATTCATGATTCATGATTCGATTTATGATCTATGACTCAATTCATGATTCATGATTCATGATTCAATTCATGATTCATGATTCATGATTCATGATTCAATTCATGATTCATGATTCATGATTCATCATTCAATTCATGATTCATGATTCATGATTCATGATTCAATTCATGATTCATGATTCAATTCATGATTCAGTTCATGATTCATGATTCATGATTCAATTCATGATTCATAAATCATGATTCATAATTCATGATTTATGATTCAATTCATGATTCAATTCATGATTCATGATTCATGATTCATGACTCATGATTCATGATTTAATTCATGATTCATGATTCAATTCATGATTCGATTCATGATTCAATTCATGATTCGATTCATGATTCATGATTCATGATTCGATTCATGATTCATGAGTCATGATTCAATTCTAGATTCATGATTCAATTCATGATTCATGATTCATGATTCATAATTCATGATTCAATTCATGATTCATGATTCAAGATTCATGATTCATGATTCAATTCATGATTCATGATTCATGATTCAATTCATGATTCATAATTCATGATTCAATTCATGATTCATGATTCAAGATTCATGATTCATGATTCAATTCATGATTCATGATTCTTGATTCAATTCATGATTCATGGCTCACGATTCATGATTCGATTCATGATTCATGATTCATGATTCAATTCAAGATTCATGATTCATAATTCATGATTCAATTCATGATTCATAATTCATGATTCATGATTTAATTCATAATTCATGATCCATGATTCATGATTCAATTCATGATTCATGATTCAATTCATGATTCAAATTATGATTCATAATTCATGATTCAATTCATGATTCATGATTCGATTCATGATTCATAATTCATGATTCATAAATCATGATTCATAATTCATGATTTATGATTCATGATTTATGATTCAATTCATGATTAAATTCATGATTCATGATTCATGATTTATGATTCATGATTTAATTCATGATTTATGATTCAATTCATGATTCGATTCATGATTCAATTCATGATTCGATTCATGATTCATGATTCATGATTCGATTCATGAGTCATGATTCAATTCTAGATTCATGATTCAATTCATGATTCATGATTCATGATTCAATTCATCATTCAATTCATGATTCATGATTCACGATTCATGATTCATGATTAGATTCATGATTCATGATTCGATTCATGATCTATGACTCAATTCATGATTCATGATTCATGATTCAATTCATGATTCATGATTCATGATTCATGATTCAATTCATGATTCATGATTCATGATTAATCATTCAATTCATGATTCATGATTCATGATTCATGATTCAATTCATGATTCATGATTCAATTCATGATTCATAATTCATGATTCATGATTCAATTCATGATTCATGATTCAATTCATGATTCATAATTCATGATTCATGATTCAATTCATGATTCGATTCATGATTCAATTCATGATTCGATTCATGATTCATGATTCATGATTTGATTCATGATTCCTGAGTCATGATTCATTTCTAGATTCATGATTCAATTCATGATTCATAATTCATGATTCAATTCATCATTCAATTCATGATTCATGATTCACGATTCATGATTCATGATTCAATTCATGATTCATGATTCATGATTCAATTCATGATTCATAATTCATGATTCAATTCATGATTCATGATTCAAGATTCATGATTCATGATTCAATTCATGATTCATGATTCATGATTCAATTCATGATTCATGATTCAAGATTCATGATTCATGATTAAATTCATGATTCATGATTCATGATTCAATTCATGATTCATGATTCATGATTCAATTCATGATTCATAATTCATGATTCATGATTCAATTCATGATTCATGATTCATGATTCAATTCATGATTCATAATTCATGATTCATGATTCAATTCATGATTCATGATCCATGATTCATGATTCAATTCATGATTCATGATTCATGATTCAAATCATGATTCAATTCATGATTCATAATTCATTATTCAATTCATGATTCATGATTCGATTCATAATTCTTGATTCATGATTCGATTCATGATTCATGATTCAATTCATGATTCATGATTTATGATTCATGATTCAATTCATGATTCATGATTCATGATTCATGATTCAATTCATGATTTATGATTCAATTCATGATTCATGATTCATGATTCATGATTCGATTTATGATTCATGATTCATGATTCAATTCATGATTCATGATTCAATTCATGATTTATGATTCATGATTCGATTCATGATTCATAATTCAATTTATGATTCATGATTCATGATTCATGATTCAATTCATGATTCAAATCATGATTCATTATTCATGATTCTTGATTCATGATTCAATTCATGATTCATAATTCATGATTCATGAATCAATTCATGATTTATGATTCATGATTCGATTCATGATTCATGATCTATGATTCAATTCAGGATTCATGATTCGGTTCATGATTCATGATCTATGATTCAATTCATGATTCATGATTCATGATTCATGATTCATGATTCATGATTCAATTCATGATTCATGATTCAATTCATGATTCATGATTCATGATTCATGATTTAATTCATGATTCATGATTCAATTCATGATTCATGATTCAATTCATGATTCATAATTCATTAATCATGATTCAATTCATGATTCATGATTCATGATTCAATTCATGATTCATGATTCAATTCATGATTTATGATTCATGATTCAATTTATGATTCATGATTCATGATTCAATTCATGATTCAATTCATGATTCATGATTCATGATTCATGATTCAATTCATGATTCATGATTCAATTCATGATTCATAATTCATGATTCATGATTCAATTCATGATTCATGATTTGATTCATGATTCTTGATTTATGATTCATAATTCATGATTCATGATTCAATTCATGATTCATGATTCAATTCATGATTCATAATTCATGATTCATGATTCAATTCATGATTCATGATTCAATTCATGATTCAT